>CM056497.1:19882978-20328281 GCA_029783415.1 Anisodus acutangulus | reverse complement strand
GTCGCTCAAGATCTTTGGTCTTTACCCGGACCCCATGAAAAAAATGGGATCACTTTCTATGGACTCGTTGAGAATGATTCTGATCTAGTTCATGGCCTATTAGAAGTAGAAGACGCTCTGATGGGATCTTCACGGACAGAAAAAAATGGCAGTCAGTTTAATAATGATCGAGTGACATTGCATGATTGTTTCAACAGCTACATATTTTATTGTATTGGTCAGGGAATAGTTTTTTCATGATCTACTTTCATTACTACCATCTTCTCTCTCGCGCTCCAGCATTGGAATTATTCTAGTTTTCCTATACGGTGGATCCTAAAATTTCATTAAAAAAAAACAAGACTAAATAATATGAAATGGATCGTTTAAATTGTTAATTTAAAAAGCAAAAAAGTAAAGTATTAGAAATGAGTATCAATGTCATTTATATCTGTGTGTATTTAAAGATAAAAATTGATTGAGACAGACAAAAACTGTGCATCAGGAAAGGGAGAAAAAGTTAATCTTACTAGGTGACTTTGCAAAATTTTAAATGTTTTATTATTAAATGAACGTCTTATTATGCCACTAAAGGTTATAATAATATGATAAATACTCCTTTATCATTAATCAAAATTTTTGAATTTAACATCTGAATCACTAACTCTAGCAACAAGTGTTTTATCCAAAAATAATGAGATTTTTAACGTTAATCGGATCTTATAATAAGTAACAAAATTTGGAGCGGGAAACCAAAAGAAAAACAACGGTTTAGTGTCATAATGTGCATGTTTATTTGTCCATATTTGATTTAATATATCCGTTATGAAGCAATAAATAAAATAATAATTTTTACTATATCACTCCTATTATTATATGTTGAGAAGTGAATCAGAGATAATTATATTACTTAATTAGTAAGAATAAAATATATATTACAAGGTAAAATATCTCTTGAATTTTCAAATTGAATAAATAAAAGTTAGACATCTATTATGTATTTCGCCACACAAGCAATTAACTAAAGAGCGAGCTTTATTGCGCCACGTTCGGCATTGGGTTGAAAAATTAAAGTTTAGTCAGAGGAATTGCAAGCTTTGATATACGCACGCAAGCACATGTCTTTTTTCCACATTTTCCTCAACACTTCCTATGATTTGTCATTATCACTTTGGGGACAAAATTATTTCAAGCACCGACAGAACCGGAAGCGATCATTCTTTCAAAGAGAGGAAGACGGATTATTCACACATTAAGGCGGATTTCTCGAACAAATACTTTTCTTTCCTTAGGCGATTTTCTTGCCTTACGAAAAGAATTTCATTTCATTTTCCCTTGAATTTAGGAAAAAAGCCAATGAGTTCTCCCTCCCTTAGTTTTACAAAATATAAAATAAAAATAATAATAGTCGTAAAAGTTATTTCATTAACATTTTAAAAAAGGATTGAGACGAAGTGGTAAAATAATCAATTAATTAGTCAATTTATATATTATGGGTTTTAGGATTTGTAGACGTGCATAAATATCTGACAATTCATCTGATCAAAGTTTGAACAATAGATTGATAGACAAACGTTCTAAGATAAAAAGAGCAAGTACTTTAGTGTAACAATTTTTAATGTTTTTTGTTATCTTTTGTAATCAATAGAAAGGAGATAAATAGATTGTCGATATTGTAAACGTGACTTAATAAGAAACAAGTTTACTTCACTTGCATTAATAGGATGGCATATAAACTAAATTGGTAAGAGTATATCGAAATTAACTTGATCTATTTTTCAATAAATTATCTAATTTTCATTGCATTAGAAAGCTCCAGATTATGCCTTTTTTCTCTCCTCGTATTTTCTATAGCATTAATTTAATATTAGTATTAGATTGACTCAAGTAGTCAAATTAAACACAAAAGATAATGAAATTCAAGCTTTTGTTTAGAACTAAGACCAAAGAACTAGAGGATATATATAGGTTTATAGTACAGCCAGCTTACAATTTTGTGTGCAACAAGTACACAATGTAGGTCAAAAAGTGTTTGAAAATTTAACTATATGAGATTGAGTTTTTTCCGTCTTTGGTGACTTAAACACGTGGGCCCCGCATGTCAAAAACATCGTTTCTTCGTACATGCCTAATCTACTAAATAAGTAGATGATATTAGTGTCAAATTTCATTAAGAAATGAAAGAGATATTGGTACACAAAGTAAGGTGTTTGAGACATGAATAGATGGATTGTTTTGGCGAAATAACAAATCTCCCACATAGGTAGAAGATGGAAGGATTGAACATTATATAAGTTCTATTTTTTTTAGTAAGGGAAGGGGTAACTCGTGTGTTAAGAAGAGGGAGGACCTAGGTGAGCTTGGGTTCAGGGCTAAGCCCTACACACGCACCACGAGCCACAAACCAGTCTTTCAGATTTTTTTTTGGTCATTAAAATATTTCTTATTTACATTTTGATCCTGAAAGTTTCTTTACCTATAAATTGAACATTACTGTTCGGTTAAAACATACGAAAAACAGAGAAGAAAAAATTCTCTCATCTATTTGCAATCTGTTCTATATTCATTTTCTTCGCTAAAATAAACCTTATTGTTGATTGTTGTTGTTTTATCTTGGGAGACTATTGTCCATTACCGTAAAAACATATATACGAGATAATTTTATTTTAAAGACAGATAATCATCTTTCGACTCAGCTTTTGTTCAGTTTAACCTTTCTGGTACCAACTATACCTACAAAAAGTAAGCCTAAGGAGGGTATGTGCATTTTGTAGTAGTTAGAGTAGTTAGTCCTAGTCTTTAATTAATTGTGCATTTTGTAGTAGTTAGAGTAGTTAGTCCTAGTCTTTAATTAATTAATTAATCAAATAGCATTTCTATGCTTCAAAGCCTAACTAATTTGTAGATAAGGGACACGAACCAATAACTACTGCTCCACTCCACTGACCTTAATTATAATGGAAATACACGGCAACAAAAGGATTAGAGCTTGTTTGACCAAGCGATTTTGAGGTCAACAATGTATTTTATGAGAAAAAGTAATTTTTTTGGTTATTTGAGATGTTTGGTCAATTAGTAAAATTATTTTTAAGTAGAAGCAAAAACAATTTTTATTCCTTGAAAAAACAGAAGCAGAAGTAGAAATTTATTTTTTAAGACAAAAATATCCCTACCATAAATACTTATTTACCAAGTATATCTCTTATTAATCCATTATTATCTAATTAATAATCATTTATTTTATTTTACGTTGTATTTTTGTGTTGAATTTTAATTTGTGGAATGATTTTAAATTTATTTGGTTGTTGTTTTTTAGTATGTTCAAATCGCCATGTTGATATTATATCAATATTTAATATTTTTTTGGTTTATCTATGTATTATATTAATTAAAAATTTTAATGTGTACTTTAACAATAAAAGTAAAAACTTAATTAAAGTCTTTCATATAGATATTTAAAATAATTTATCGCAATAAAATAATCAAAATAATAAGTGTTCATTGATACTTGTTCTTTTTTCGTAACTTGACACGCAAAAACATTTTTAAAGAAGATTAGTCAAACACAATCTGCTTATCAAAATCACTTTTTAAATGAATTAATCAAACACAAATTATTTCTCACTAAAAGTACTTTTTTAAAAAGCACTTTAAAAAAAACACTTCTTAAAATAAGTAATTTTTAGACGCTTGACCAAACATGCTCTAAAGCTTAATGATTCATAGAAATGAATTCAGAATTTTAAATTTATTTTTGAATTAAAATTATAAATTTGCTGATATATAAATATAAAATTGAGGTCAAAGTTATTTATTTCTACACTTTTGAACCGATAACTTTTAAGTGTAGATCCCTATTGATATGGCTATTCACGTATATAAACAAATCCAAATTTATTCCACATGGAACAATGAATCAAATCAGTCAAACATCTCCTCTCAAATCATTAAGTTGGGCATGTTGTTTTTGAGAGTTTGAAAAGTTTAAATAATACTCTATGTTCACTTTTTACATATCATATTTCGTTTTTAGATTAAACTATATTAATTTTTTACTAATACTTTAAGATATTTTTTTTCCATATATTAATATAAGAAGAGTGACAATTAAAGATGTCAGAATGAGTCAGCTCAGTCCAACCCAGCCCAAGCCTCGTGGACCAAGCAAATTGATGGGTTAGGGCGGGCCTTCCTTTCATTTGAAAGGCCTTATAATGGCTAGCCAAACTCAACCCTAGAAGGGCCGCGAGCTGGGTGAACTAGACCTTCATTTCTTTAAAATTTTTGTTATAAGAAAATTTCTTTTCAACCTAAATTCAAACCTAAAACTAAGCGCATTTGTTAACATTTCTAATATATGATTACATGAAAGTACATAATTCTATGACGATTTATAACATATTCAATACCAAAAATTGTCAAGCGCGGTTGAATTTGTTTGTGATAAGTCATTCTAATTAACGTTTTCATCTTCATCTTCAAGCATATGCAAATTTAATTAGTCATCAAATAACTATATTTCAAAAATTAATAATATTTGAATTCACTTGGAACTATTACCAATTTGAATTTGGGTAAAGTCATGCAACCAATTTCGAGTAGGAACAAGTGTTTGAATGTTTTCACGATGGATAAAGTATTGTCTAAGATACTGAGAGGGTGTTTGGATTGACTTATTTTAAGTATTTTTTACTTTTAAGCTATTTTTTACTTTTTGAGGTGTTTTATTGAGATATAAAGTGTTTTTAAGTACTTACTTTTAGGCTAAAAATGTACAAAAATAAGCCAAAAGTTGGGTAGAATCTAACTTATGGCTTTTAGCTTTTAGCTTTTAAGCTACTTTTAAAAAGTCAATCCAAACACCATCTAAGACTTATTCGGTAATCACTATTCTTTTTTTTTTTTGCTTCTTTTTGCATAATTTTATTTTAGATTTAAAAAAAAATTAAATAGCCATTTGGTCCATGGGCCGACCTCGGTCATGCCTTAAAGGCCACGACTGACTGGAGCTGGGCTTATAAGCCTCAGCTTCAAATGGGTTTAAAAAATCTTAATCCAACCCTATCTCAGTAACGGGCTGGCCTCAGGGGTTAAGCCCATTTTGATGACTCTAGTTGCAACTTATAATATTTTTTGTATGATTTTCAAACATTCAAATTTTAATTTAAAATATTGAATTAATTTAATTTAATTTAATTTTAAAAATTTATCAAATTAACTCTCGAAAAGCAAAATATCACAAGCAAAAGTAAACGGGGTACATGAGTAGAGTCACTGTTTGATAATACAATAGTAATTCCTTTATCCTACATTACATATTTTATTTTTCAGAATTATCTAGAAAATTTAAAAGGACAACAATTCATATTTGTAAAGAGGAATCGATGGGACCATAACTGATAGATAAAGTAGTAACTTTTATTTAAAGAAAAAATAAACTTTATTTTGGATGAACCAAAGAAAGGAATTGGGACACTTTAAAATGGAGTTTAGGGGGTATGTTGTGTGTACATATATCTAGTCTAGAAAAAGAAGAGGCTCATCGATCTTGCTTTATTACTTTTTCTTTTCATTTGCTTGTTACTATTATGCGAGAAAATTTTATGGATATTACCACATGTATATGCTCCGGAAGACGATATCCGGAGGGGAGAATCGAACTTGCGATCCTAAGGCCGTAAAATTGACTCCCTGCAAGCAAGCTGACCCTTGGATGTGTTGATATTTTGATAAGATATGATGGTGTTCCCTTTTGCTTTTCGTACCATTTCTAACTTTATTGAGAGCCAATTCTTGAAATCAACGCCCTCTACTTCATTTAAAAGGAAAATTGGACTCTTTAATTAAATTAGCTCTGAATCAACTTTTTCATTAAATTATACACCTCTGGACCAAAAAAAAAAAATTATATTACGTACATGTTTCCATATTTGTTCGCTTTTGAAGGTTAAACAAGGTTTAATTAAAAAAAGTTAATTCATAACGAAAAATGAAGGAAAAGCGATAGACTACTAAAAATATGCTAGTGTTAAATTGAAAAGTGATTAGTATTAGATATACTCCGGAAAAATTGGGTGTAATGTGTTGCCATCATATTGAAGGGGTGTGTCATAGGAATCTATTCTCAAGATCGGGGCTAATTATGTATGTGTTGGAAATTAGCTAATGTGGAATTAAATTTATCTCATTATTTATGACTCGAATAATTTGGGGCCCGTACGTCGGAAAGGTCGTTTCCACACACGTATACTCGTAGTGCCAAGTATCGTAAATTTCGTTATTGAAATAGATATTGGTACGTAAGTAAATGTTTTAGACATATAATAATAGACGGTTATTGGCTAAATAACAACTGTTCCACGTCGGTAAGCGAAGGAAGGATTGTGCAAAGTGTAAGATGGTACGGGTCGGGAAGGGCCGCAACACCGAAAAGGGCTGCGGCGCCGGAGCGCCGAGATACCTCCGACGGCCTTGGCGCCGACCAGGCAATGGCGTCTCTGGGTGGCCATGGCCAGTGTGGCAGAGCCGCGGCGCTTTACTGGCAGTAAGTGCGACGGAAGTCCAAAAGTTTGGCTGATTATGGAGAGTTTTGGTGCATTAAAATGGCGGGGTTTCCTCCATAAATCAGCCATTATTTGGCTGCATTAAGTGGTGAATTAAAGGGTCATTACATGGCATTTAATGGCCATTACATGGGCACTTGAAGATGTCATTCTTACACTACTATAAATTGAGGCCTTTGACTCAATTCTACACACACTTTTCAAGAACAACAACTCTGAAATTCTTGTTGCAAATCCTCTCCTCTTAGCAATCTTTTGTTATTTGTTTTCTTCGCTAGAATCACTTGTGTTTGTTTTGCACAAATGATAGTTTGTTGTTTTATCTTGGGAGACTATTGCCCGCTAACAAAAAAACATATATACGGAGCAATCTTGTCTTAAAGACAGAGTGTCATCACTCGACTCAGCACAGTTGTAACACTTCCAGATTTAGTATGTCTTGATTTCAAGTTATCAAGATTCAAAGAGCTTTCTGCAAATTGGTCTAAAGATTCAAGAACTCAAAAAGATTGTTGTTGTCACAATTCTTATTTACTACAAGCTTGTTGCTATTGTAATCTTTATGGTTTATCCTTTCGAAGCACTTGTAATAGTTATTTACTATTTCTGTACTACTTTGTTTCCAACAATTTTAAAACAAGATTGTATTAGTGTTCGAAAGATGTCGGTCAACAATTGTGTGACCAAATCTGGCTATGGTTGTGGTTTTCTGGTTGAAGACAGTTCCATTATGATTCTGTTGTGATAACCTTGTTTCTGCCAACAAACTAGACAATGGTTCTGATGCTGAGGTTCAGAGCACTTATGTTGATCATGTTGTTGACGGTCAAGGTGTTGATGGTATCACCGCTCCCGAGAGTGGTGGAAACAAGCGCCCACGAGAGGCTGAGGATGTCAACTAGGACAAGAGGAGAAAGCTGAAGATGTTGTTGTATCTTGTAGCAGAAGGCCTATATCTGTCCCAGACAAATGATCCGAATTATGGTAAGGAGTAAATGGACACTCAGTCTGATTGAAATGGGCCAGAATCCAAAAGGTCTAAGTTAATTATCCTTCCTTACCTATAATGTGTTTTGATAATATCTGAATAAAAGTGTGTAAAGCAAGGCTAGGAATATGAAAGTGTTTTCATTAAAAATTTATATTCCCTACACTCTAAAATCAGAAATTGAATCTCCCTCCTTACCGGTTAAAGATTGGTGCTGAAAAACAAAACTTAAAAGACGTTCTTTTGTGTGTTATTATTAAAAGGGTGTAAAGTATGTTCGCACATACGAAGGAGAGATATCCACTGACTGTGCGAAAACTGTTACCACTCTTAAGCAAGCGCCAGGAATTGTCTGGGCACCAATCTCAAGGGAAGAAGACTAAAAGATAATGGCGTATCTTAAGACATTGAACCTGTCACACTATCTGACAAAAGATCCTTCATTTGATAGGATGGTTTTGGACACTCTGTCGTACAAAGCCTACAGGTGACTGGAGTGTGCCAGAGTTTCCAGGTCTTAAATGATCTGAAGGCAAAAAGAAAGGCAGAAAAGGTTTTGGACACACTCAGTCGTACAAAGCCTACAGACGTCTGGAGTGGGCCAGAGTTTCCAGGTCTTAAATGATATGAAGGCCAAAAGAAAGGCAGAAAATAAATTGGACACTCAGTCGTACAAAGCCTATGGGCGACTGGAGTGGGCCAGAGTTTCCAGGTCTTAATTGATCTGAAGGCCAAAAGAAAGGCAGAAAAGAAATTGGACACTCAGTCTGCAAAAGCAACTGGAGTGGGCCAGAGTATCTAGATCACATATGATCCGGTTACGCCCTAACCACGGGCAAAATTTTATTAATGTGAAGCAACGCCACCTCTAAAGTAGAAGGGGTTGGAGAGGTTGTCCTTAAAAAGGACTTCAGGGAATGGAATCACTCGAAAAGGAGGTGATACATGTCACAAACTTGGTTTCAGAGACGTTGTTGGTCAAATTGGTTTGAGACTAGTCCAACAAGTCTGTAATAACTAAGAATGGTATAGTATGTCTGTAGCCAAATGAATGATATATTTGTAATCCG
The DNA here is from genome assembly GCA_029783415.1 of Anisodus acutangulus. NCBI lineage: Eukaryota > Viridiplantae > Streptophyta > Magnoliopsida > Solanales > Solanaceae > Anisodus > Anisodus acutangulus. The sequence goes on along the minus strand of CM056497.1, from coordinate 20,319,681 downwards.
TGCATCTACGCCATAATAGATTAAGACACGTTAAATAGAAAGTCATTCAAAAGCTAACTAAGTTGAAATTGTTGCTTTCTGTAGACATAAACCCTCAAAATGAATGTGAGGTAGGCGAAGAGGCAAAATCACCTTTCCATTCCGTCAAATGACTAGCGAAAGAAGCACCGCTCCTCTAGAACATAGTCACACCTATATGGGTGAATTAAAATTTGTACAAAATTGAGGGGGGGGGGGGGAGAAGTTCCGTCAAAGGAATAGCGAAAGAAGCACCGCTCCTCTAGAACTTAGTCACACCTACATGGGTGATTTGAAGTTTGTACAAAATAGAGGGGGAGACAAGTACTTTATGACCTTCATTGATGATAGTACAATGTATTGCATTCTTTGTTTGTTGAAAAGCAAAAATGAAGATGTTGAAGCGTATAAGCGTTACAAAGCAGAAGTTGAAAATCAACTAAGCCTACGGATTGAGGAATTCATAGTGATAGATGGGGAGAATATGAAGCATCGTTTATCAAACGACTGCTCCTTACTCACCTCAGTCTAACGGTGTTAGCCAAGCGCAAAGCCGTATGCCCAAAATATGTAGGGCAAGGCGATCCTTATAGCTAATGTGATTCTCAACAGAACAACGCATAAGGATAAGGATAACCCTCCATGTGAAACATAGAAAGGATTCCACCTACAAATATTGTGATGTGGGTTGACTTGGTAGAAGTTGGAATACTGAAATAGGTCAAGTTAGACATAAGACTGTAGATTGCATATCCACTGGATCTGCAAATAACAGTAATGCTTATCGCCTCTTGGTATTAAATAATGTTGAATTCTCTTAAGACAACTTTCCTTGAGAGGAAATGAAATAATTGCTCAAGGTTAACAAGAACCAGCGAGTGCCTGATTATCCGGAACCAGACGTTTCAGATCTACAGGACTCAGAAGTTGCTAACTGTCCGGAACTTAATATTCCAGATCTACAAAACTCAAGGATTCTAGATGTTGAACCGAGACGGAGCAAAGAGGGGACAAAGACTTGTTCCAGTCCTTCTAGCTTGTATGGTTGGAAATGAACCATGAACAATTAACAAATAATTGTCATCTCTAGAAGCGATGATTTGGAAAGAAGCTACAGATTCAATCGGATAGAACCATACTTGTGTAATGGTTGACCTTCCTCCGGGAAAAGAACTTTTGGGTTGTAAAAGTGGATACTCAAATTGAGTACAAAGTAGATAGATCTACTGACGAGTATAAGGCCTCGGCTACTTGGACATGTGCTCCCCTGTGAATAACTTAACATCCAAGGCCATCGCAGTCTTGCGTGACATGGATGTTGAGACAACCTTCCTAACCAGAGAGTTGGAAGGGGAGGATCAAAGTTGGTTTGTTGGACTGTTGGGCTTCTTCCAGAACTTTCCTTTTGGTCCCTGAAATGTTTACATTTTGGTCCTGGAAGTTTCAGATGAAACATAAATAATAAATCTGACAGCAGAAACATTGACTCTGAAGTTAGAAAGCCAACAGTTGGAAAACCAACGGTCTGAAAGTGGAAGTCATATTGAAACAAAGTTTCGATATGAAAGATATGAGTATCACATATGACATCTTAGGAATTGAGATTTCTAAGACATCTAACGGACTGGTCTAATTCCAAACTTATTTGTGAGGTATGTGACAGTCTCGTTGAAGTCACCAATGGATACGAATCATAGAATTGATTGGAATCATGGTGCACCCGTATACCAAGAGCAATATGCGTAGGTCATATGTAGTTCAATGTATTTTACACACTACTACCGACCTGGTATCGGCTTACAAAGTAGATCAGTTGAACTAAGGTTCACTCGTGATTCTGGAAATGATCGATAGAAGGCGTTAAATCGGATATGACGGTATCTGAAATATTCACTTATCTATGGATTATGGTATTCTGGATGTCCAACGGTTCTAGGAGAACACAGTGATGCAAACTGGACATCGGACTTGAAGAACACCAAAGCCACAAGTGGATGTGTATGGTGTGTCTTTGAAAATCCTATAAGCAGACTTGCATCGGCCGATTCATAATGGAATCAGAGTTTATCTCTTTGGACAAAGCATGAAAAGAAGTTGAGTAACTTCACGACCTCTTAGAGGATATCCCTTATTGGGAGAAACTCGTGCATGCGTCAGTTATACACTTTGACTAGCCAGTCGGCTTCAGGGAGGGCACAGATGACAACGTCTGGACATATTAGTCAGAGACATAAGACCGTTGGGCAGTCGATCATCACGGATATCACTTCCTTGATTACTAATCAAAGGATATAGCGGACCCTTTAACTAAGGGACTACCCGAAGATCAAGAGTTCTGCATGTCTAAGGGAATGGCCTTAAAACCTAAACAATACGAACCTTTGCGGTGGTAACCCAACCATATTGACTAGAGATCCCAAGCATTTGATTCAATGGGAAAACTAAGTTGTAAAAGGTTCAGTTGAGCGCTTCAGTGGAATCAAGAGCACTTCAGATTATGATTTCTGTAAAGAAACATAAATCCAAAGTCATTCCCGCGATAGACGTTAAGTGCTACCTGCATGGTGGATAAATGTTAAGTTTCAAAACATTTGATGATCCTCAACAGTTGAGGTTAAGGTTTGGAAAACTTTTAATGATTCCTAAACACTTGTGAAGCGGGGTATAACAGGATATCTTGTAGGAGATCACCTATTTAAGTGTGAGGATAGGTCGCCTCAAATGAACGCACTTAAGAATCCAAGTGTGTCCACGGCCACAACGGACAGAACAATATGAAGAAACGAATAAATGGGAGGTATTGTGTTGGTACAGTTGTCTTGGCTTAAATTAAACACTGACGGTTCAAGACATCACGTTCACCGCGCAGTAAGTAAGTCCGATGGTATTCAACTAGGGAAGGTTCAAAGCGTAAGCTACCTCTCCTGATGCAATATCTTTTCACTGAAATATTGCTGAAAGTAGGCACCTTGTATATGCGCCAAAATGTCTTTCAAGAGGGAATTGTTGGAAATTTACTAATGTGGAATTAAGTTTATCCCATTATTTATGACTCGAAAATTTTGGGCCCCGCACGTTGGAAACGTCGTTTCCACACACGTGCACTCGTAGTGCCAAGTATCGTAAATTTTGTTAGTGAAAGAAATATTTATACGTAAGTAAATGTTTTAGACATAGAATAATGGACGGTTATTGGCTAAATAACAAGTGTTCCACGTCGGTAAGCGAAGGAAGGATTGTGCAAAATGTAAGATGGTACGAGTCGGGAAGGGCCGCGGCGCCACCCGGACGGAGCCGCGGCGCCGGAGAGCTGAGATACCTCCGGCCAGCGTCGCGACGCTGGCCAGGCAGTGGCGTCTCTGGAGCTGAGGCGCCGTGGCGCCAGTGTGGCAGAGTCGCGGCGCTTCACTGTAAGTAAGTGCGACGGAAGTCCAAAAATTTGGCTGATTATGGAGAGGTTTTGGTGCATTAAAATGATAAATTTTCCTCCATAAATCAGCCATTATTTGGTTGCATTAAGTGGTGAATTAAAGGGTCATTACATGGCATTTAATGGTCATTACATGGGCACTTGAAGATGTCATTCTTACATTACTATAAATTGAGGTCTTTGGCTCAATTCTACACACACTTTTCAAGAACAACAATTCTGAAATTCTTATTGCAAATCTTCTCCTCTTAGCAATCTTTTGTTATTTGTTTTCTTCGCTAGAATCACTTGTGTTTGCTTTGCACAAATGATAGTTTGTTGTTTTAACTTGGGAGACTATTGCTCGCTAACGTAAACGCATATATACGGGGCAATCTTGTCTTAAAGACAGAGTGTCATCACTCAACTCAACACAGTTGTAACACTTCCCGATTTAGTATGTCTTGATTTCAGGTTATCAAGATTCAAAGAGCTTTCTGCAAATTGATATAAAGATTCAAGAACTCAAAAAGTTTGTTGTTGTCACAATTCTTATTTACTACAAGCTTGTTGCTATTGTAATCTTTATGATTTATCCTTTCGAAGCACTTGTAATAGTTATTTACTATTTCCGTACTGCTTTGTTTCCAACAGTATGTTGTCGATAAAAGGGGTTTATCAGATGGTAAATATTATTTACTTTTAATTCGAATATTGCGAGTTTGAGTTACTAAGAGAGTAAGGGAAAACTCCTTGGAGGAGGGGTTAAAAAAATTATGTATGCTGCCATATCTTTTACTAGGAAAAAGAATAAGACGGTAAACTACTATGGGCCCTAACTTTGTAACTCTTTATAAATTTATTTTAATTTTATATTTACAAGTTATTTTGACATATTAGAAAGCTGAACATAACACACAAAATTTGTGTGGAATCATTTTCTTATATACAAATTCTAAGAGTTATATTCTCTCATTTCCTCCTAAAATATGTTAAATAGAAAAAAAAAACTATAATTTTCTTAAATCGAAAAATATGTTTAACCAAATATATAATTTTATTTAACTATATAATAAGAGTGAGCTTGAAGTACGACAAAGGGCATTACTGTAAAAGTCACTTGCTTCGTGGGTAAATTGGTACTTTCCTTTTCCTTTAGCGAAACGTGTACAATTTAAACCAAACCCACGCCACTTTACTTTTCAAGTGAACCTTTTTGCTGCACTTTTGTGTTTTACTGCTCTTGGCCCGATTATGAAAATCTCATTGAGTTTATGAACTATTTTTTCCTAATACCAGAATATTAATTTTTTTATCATTTAAAAAAAAAGGGGATAAAAACAACAACCTCACGAATGAAGTTCATTTTTTTTGGAGAAGGTACCATCTACTTTGAAATAAAAGTGAAGGCATTAACGACCATACTTAAGATTTTAAAAACATCAAAAGTTACAATAATTTGTACTTGAAACCAAAGTAGCGACAGTCTTAGATAAGTAAGACCAAGTTGATGAAAATTTGTAATAACTGGTAAATAAATGAAAAATATTACAGTAGTTACGTGATTATTAAGAGTATTTTATATATCAATCTTGAGCAGATAGTAATATTTGATCTATCTTTCCTGGTATAGCAATAGCTTTAAATGTCCCCATTTTCAACAATAAATGCAATTTACATGAGTAACATAGATCCAAACAAAGAAACAATAATTACATAATAGAGTTTTAAGTCTAAATATAAAATGAAAACAAATTTTCCTTCAGCACACACAGGAGATCTGAGATCTCAATGGTTTTGGAGAAAATAAATGGGGTTTAATAGTGAAATATTATTGTTGTTGTTATTTAATAGTGAAATAATGAGGAAAATGACAAAAAGAATAGCATACCTATTTATCATAAGACCAACTCATGTATTTGTACGTGTTTCGCGCAGTTATAAAAAAGAAATTAAATATATAATTAAGCAATTCATGTTACACTTGGTCATAGAAGTTCCAATAAGCAGTGTAAAAGAGAAACATCCTAGTTAAAATCATGATCCTAATATCTCACGTGCAACAAAATTTTAGAAAAGATTATTCCCAAGATGCAATTTCAACTAAAATTAATACCTCATTACTCAAAAAGAAAGCGGTAAGATCAAAACTAAAGCTACCAACGATGAAGTAACTGCAACTGAAAACATATGCACCAAATAAACAACAAAAGCATAAAATTGTCGATAAAAAAGAGTAGGATATAAAAAAAGTTGATATCAAAATCTCCTGTAAATTAACTGAGCATCTAATTACCGTAGCTTGATGCCAAATACAACGAATAATGTAGTAATTAATAGTTGAGCATAGATTACTTGATTTTCTTTATATATTAATGTCTCTTTATAAAATAAATTAATAAAGATATATATACGACAAATCAGGGTGAAAATACTTCATTTATATTACAACGTTGCACGAAATTTAAAAGTTAGAGAGATCACCTTTTTTTGTCTCCTGTATATCCGACGTCCAACACTTTGCATTAGGTCCCATTTAATTCATATTTGCGCACCATAAGACACATTAAAATTAGAGGGATCTCGTGTCACAACTATTATTCTTATACGAGTATTTGTTGAAGTCAGCATATCTGCAAGAAAAGGGGATTAAGCTGCGATCATAAAACGTTACCATGGAGGTTATACTTTTGAACTGAAAAACACAAAATAAAATAAATATTAAACACACAATGCGAATTGAAATGTGAAAGAAATAATCCCTTGATTATTTTCATTAATGAATGAGTATATATACAATTTACAATTTCCATAATATGGAAAATCCTATTCCCATTCTACTCCCAAAACCCTATTCTATTTGTACAAGAATTCTATAATTATGGTAAGTGTACAATGCTAATTATATACAAAAACCTATTACCAAAATTACCATATACACGGTGTGTATACCGTGTATATCACGGTCTCCCAATTGCCTTGGGTTTCCGTGATATACACGGTATACACAAGAGAGAATACCGTGTATATGGTGGTATATTTTCACACCCCCGCAATCATAGCGGGCGGTCTTCGTACGCTGAGACTGTCCCTAAATCTTCAAAGAGGATCGAGGGAAGACACTTAGTGAATATGTCTGCAATTTGATACTTGGAAGAGACATGTAAGACACGTACTTGTCCACGATCTACCTTTTCGCGAACAAAATGGATATCCATCTCAATATGTTTAGTGCGCTGGTGTTGAATCGGATTCCCAGAAAGATATACGGCACTAACATTATCACAATATACCAAGGTAGCTTTTTGAATGGGAAAGTGAAGCTCTAAGAGAAGATTACGTAACCAACATGATTCAGAAACCACATTGGCCACCCCTCAATACCCGGCCTCTGCACTGGAGCGGGATAAGGTAGCCTGTCGTTTGGCAGACCATGAGACCAAGTTATCGCCAAAAAATATACAGTAGCCAGACGTAGAGCGTCTGGTGTCCGGGAAGCCAGCCCAATCAGCATCGGTATACGAGACAAGTGTGGAGGCTGATGACGGATATAGATGCAAATCATAGTCAAGTATTTCCTGGATGTATCGGATAATGCGTTTGAGTGCATTCATGTACTCCACCCTAGGATAATGCATAAATAGACACACCTACTGTACGACATACGTAATATTCAATCTCGTGAAAGTAAGATACTGAAGAGCTCCAGTAAGACTGTGATAGTGAGTGGGATCCCCGTAAGGTCAGCTAGCCGCAACACCTAGCTTGGACTTGGTATCAACTGGAGTGGAAGTAGACTTACACGAGGACATACAAGCGCGCTCAATGATCTCAGCGGCATACTTCCGTTGGGATAAGAATAACCCACTTGCATGACGAGTGACAACAATCCCCAAAAAGTAACTCAAGGCCCCCAAGTCTTTCATAGCAAACTCAGAACTGAGGATGGTCATGATAGACTTGCGCAAAACATCAGAAGAGGCAGTCAAGATAATATCATCCACATATAATAGAATATAAGCCAAGAAAGTACCACGACGATATATGAACAATGAATTATCAGACATGCTGCGAGAAAACCCAATAGATGAAACATAGTGTGCAAATCTCTTATACTAAGCTCGTGGGGCCTGCTTAAGCCTATATAAGGACCTTTTCAATAAACAGACATGATGAAGATATTTGGGGTCTCAAAAACCCAAGGGCTGATGCATGTAAACGGTCTCCTTAAGATCACCATATAAGAAAACATTCTTCACATCTAACTGATGAATGAGCCATGCCTTTGAAAAAGCCAGACTGAGAACAGTGTGAATGGTAGCTGGTTTGACCATCGGACTAAATGTCTCACCACAATTCATGCCAACCTGCTGAGTCTTACCATCACCTACAAGACGAGTCTTATATCTCGCAAAAGAGCCATCAGAATTATCTTTATCTTTATGAGTAAAAATCCACATAGACCGAATAATATTAACACCAGAAGAACTGGGGACCAACTCCCACGTCTTATTTTCAATAGGAGCATTATATTCGTCGGTCATAGCCAATTTTCAATTTGGGTCATTTAAGGAAGACATGAGATTACGTGGTAAAGGGGATTTAGAGACATTAGAATTGAGATTGAAATGACATTTTGATTTTAAAAATACCCATTTGACTATGAGTGACTAACCCATGACTCGAGGAGGAAGCTGGTGGATTTTGGGCAGTGGGTGGGCTGGTGACGGACTAACCAATATGCAGTGGGCCTGCTGGCCTAAAACCGGAAACAATAGCTGGGTCAGAAGCAGAACGTGAAGCAGAAGCAGTTTTGGTATTAGGCTGGGCAACCGACCGACCCAATAGCCAAAACTGGGGATGAAACAGTAGGTTCAGCGGGCAGTGGGGCCGATGGTGGATAGTGGGTGCGGGACAAATTCGATAAATGGTGGATAATATACGGGGATACCTCGTCGTCTAGAAAATTATACGAACTAGGCCCGGGACTACTCACTTTAGCAAACGAAAATTGAGTTTCATAAAAAATAACATAGCGACTAATTATGATTTTATTGGACGATAAATCAAAACATTTGTAACCACGATGATTAGATGTATAATCTAAAAACATACAAGGGGTAGAATGGGCATGAAGTTTGTTAATTGTAGTTGACGGAAATAGTGGATAACATAAACACCCAAAGACCCTAAGATGCGAATACGAATGAGTCTTATTAGAGAGAAATTTAAGAGGGGATGAATATGTCAATCCTTTGGTAGGAAGTATGTTAAGAAGATAAGTAATCATTTGTAGAGCATAATGCCAAAAGGAAGGGGGTACGGAAGCATGAACCAATAAAGTTCGGACAATATTTTTAATGGTACGAATTTTTCGTTCGGCCTTCCCATTTTGTGAGGACGTATGAGGACAAGAGAAATGAAAAACTATGCCATTATCATCACAAAAATTCTGAAACAACCCATTATCATATTCTTTACCGTTATCACATTGAATATTTTTTATTTCCCGTTCGATTTGGGTATGGATGAATGCTCTAAATTGTAAGAATGTGGAAAAAACTTGAGATTTTTTCGCTAACGGAAAGGTCCATAAAGAATTAGAATAATCATCCAAAAATAGAACATAATAACGATGGCCCACAGAACTTAAAATGGGAGATGTCCATAAATCGCTATGAATAATATCAAATGACATTAAAGTACGAGAAGTAGAAGCTACAAATGGCAATCTAACATGTTTTTCTAAAGGACATGAATGACAAATTGGAGTACTACACGTATCCTTACAAGAAATAAATTGTTTTTTATGCAAAGAAGAAACAATGGACGACCCAGGGTGACCCAAACGTGCATGCCATAAGGAAGGAGCTAGAGCAGCAAAAGTAGATGTCAAGGCTTGACTCGAGAGACTGGATGCGGGCGTGATAGGATAAAGATCTCCCCTACTATTACATCTCATGAGAGGTATCCCCGTCTTGAAACCTTCACAAAAAACCCAAAAGGATCAAAATTAACAGAAACCCAATTATCAATGGTGAATTTACGGACATACACCAAATTTTTAATTAAGTTCGGGGCATGAAGAGCATTTTTCAAAACAAGAGGTGGATGTGGGGGAGACAAAGTTGTATGACCGTAACCACGAATTGGAATTGAGTTTCCATTACCAATAATTATGCCACGATTTTTGCTCAAATTGGAATAAGACAAGAGAGTACCTTGGTCGGACGTCATGTGAGAAGTGGCGCCGGTGTCCATGTACCAATTCGAGTCTGGAGGATTTAATCCAAGTGTATGCATGGCAACCTCAATATCTGTCGGAGTCGGGATCAGATTCGGGCCCGTAGCATGGAAAGCCTGCGGGGGCCGAGGCCCAAGCAGGTCTTCCCGCTATCCAGGCCCAGCAGTGTGCCGAAATCCACTGGGCTGTGAAATATTGGGCCTGAATGGCGATTGAGAAGCCCACTGCCCTTGGTACGCTAAAACAGGAAAATAGGGGTTGTTGGGCCACTGCCCACTGGCCCAACCCCACTGCTAGGGAGCCCATGGCTGGGACCAGTTGGGTTGTGGCCCACTCCCACCGTGCCGTGGTCTACCACCACTGTTTTGGCCACCTCCACCACCACCGGTACTACCACGATTGCCACCGCAATTTTTTCCATTATTTTTCCGATTCTTCTTGCCTCCACCGTGAGTACGGTTTTGCTCGAAATTATCAACAAAATCTTGAGAACTATCGGAGGACGTCATCATCACCACGGGACTAGCGCCGATAGCCATTTTTTTGCCAAGCCGGCTTCTTCTAACGTCTGCTAATTCCTTGAGTCATTTACAATAAGCTGAAACATTCGGGAAATCTTCCATGCCGACTTTGGAAAATTCCTGCACAAGGGTGACACTACAAGAGTGTTGGTTATCTTGGAATATATCACGCAATCTATTCCAGGTAGCTATAGTCGTAGTGTCTGGTTCAATGATCGTCTATATAAGGTCAGTAGAAATAGTGGAGTAAATCCACTGAAGGACGGTAGCATCAAGAGTAATCCATAATTGAGAAAACTCCACGGGAGGAGGGATAGTGGGAGGAATTATGTGATGGAGGACTTGATGAGAGATTGCGTGAATTTTGAACAATTCCGCCCACGTCGCATATATGACGTTTTCCATCTCAAGAACAATAGGGATGTGGTTATATATTGGAAACAGTAAGGGCATGATAAAATACGTTCTTAGACATAACGAAAGAACGAAGGGATTGGGATGAAAATTTTGGAAGAAAGGAGGTAAAAGTGACACGAAATCCGAGGAGGGGCACTGATTCCGATGCAGCTCGACCGAGAAGGGAAGAGGCAAAAAACCGAGAGAAAATTGCGGAAGTAATTTAGACCTAGATTTCTGATACCATGAAAGAAATAATTCCTTGATTATTTTCATTAATGAATGAGTATATATACAATTTACAATTTCCATAATATGAAAAATCCTATTCCTATTCTACTCCCAAAATCCTATTCTATTTGTACAAGAATTCTATAATTATGGTAAGTGTACAATGCTAATTATATACAAAAACCTATTACCATATACACGGTGTGTATACTGTGTATATCACGGTCTCCCAATTGACTTGGGTTTCCGTGATATACACGGTATACACAAGAGAGTATACCGTGTATATGGTGGTATATTTTCAAAATGTAAAAGATAAAAGCATGGTACCATTTGGTGATTTCATGTGGTGTTTATACCTCCCCTCCTACGTAGATTGTTAGAGAGAGACAAAGCATAATACAAGTTAAAATAAAATAAAGCATATATTTTCCTTTATTGCAGATCTTTACTACTAATACATACAGGTCAGAAATCATGAAGATCGATTATTTCTTTCTTGATCTGCAATCATCATATTCCACATTTGCATAGTCTTCCTTCACTTGCTTACCTTCTTTGGGTGAATATCATTGGTGCCCATGCTGCTCGTTGGATCAGTTTCTTCCCTTAAATATTCAATATATAGGATAGTGGCATGGAAGAGTACTTTGGAAACATTAATACAGTAATTATTACAACATTATTGTGGTGATTATTACTAAATAAATTACTGGGAAAGCAAACGGCAGGTAACAATATGATACATGTTAATACACTAAATTAAACTGAAGCTAGGTGGGGGAAGGCACGATTATCAATTAGCAATTAAAAGGTGATGATGCTTTTCAATTCTCCATTATAATGCACAATAACTAATAAGTAATTAATTCTTGTAAAGACTTTAAATATGGAAAGTGGAAAAGAAATGAAATATGTAAAAGGAGAAAAAAGATAAATGATAGTCTAGGCTATAGATTATCTATAAATTTTCATTTCTCACACTCTCTTTCACTCCAATACATAATCTTGGATAACTGTTCTTTGATGTGTCTTTTGATAAATTTCTCTTCAGGTACAAACTAATTACTGCAACTTTCTTCAGGTAGGTCTTACAGAAAATCTGACGAATCAAAATCATGAATTTTGTTTGCAGAGTTAGTGCGCCGAAGGTTTGCTGCTCATTATGCTTCTTTACTTGGTGAGCTTTTTTACAATTACAATTTACATCTTTGTTTTATTTGTGTTAACACGAAATACTAAAATGTAATGTATAATTATTATTTTAAAAAAAAGTAAGATTCATGTCGAGATTTCAATCAGGCATGCCCCTAAAAGCTTTTGTTGCTTCCATCTGAATAACATTAGATGCAGAGTAGAAGGTGTGTCCTTAAATCAAGTGATTATTTGCAAGTACAAACTACACTTCTAAAGGTATTAGTAGTGTTCAAAATGAAACTCTTCAAATTGAGTTGCAAAGTTCTGTTGTTGTTTTTAATCACTTTGGAACAATAGGTTGCATATTTATCTATTTCATGTATTTAGAATATGGGCTTTTAATGGATAGTGACAGCGGATGCAAAATCATATGTCTGCAGATATATAAAAGGCATGTGTGGATTATGAAAATGAATCACATTATTCCTTTGTGGTTACTTGTACATATTAATTTCATCATCACATGATTACTACCTTCAGAAATGTTTGTTGTCATTAATATTAGATTATGGTTTCTTATTTTATTAAATATATACGAACTGTAATTTGGTTTCACACAGGTATTCTGTACAAAATCAAGCCCAAATTGTAAGGCGTGTCGTGTCCAATGAAAGCAGAGTATAGACACTTTGAAAATGCTTTTACAAGGTTTACTTTTGCTGCATTGTCTTGATTATTAATCATATATTATATCCTCCTACCACTGTTGCTTCTAAATATATTTCCAGACAAACTTAACAATAATTCTTCCTTCTCTTTGCAGAAAGAAGTGATTGATGTTCAAACTTATTAATCTTATTTTGGAACATTCAGAAACTAAAGCATGTTCATAGAAATATGTAGAAACACTACAATATTCTCTTTCTAAGTAAACCTAATGAACATTGATGCAGTGCAAGAGTTCCCCTGACAAGGCCACGGGAAGATATCGATACTAATATAGACAGACAGTGCAGTCTATGCTGACAGTTGTTTCACTCAGACTCAAGCAAATCTTGTTTCTTTTTTTGGGGAAGCCTCAAATTCACAACATTCGATGGGAAATCACCAGAATGAGCTTATCACCTATCCAACACTTGAATAGTTGACTGTATTGGAGAAACAGACCTTGAAGATTATTGTGCCAGTGATATACCTATCATGAATGCCTTGCAATCAAATGTGATGGAGACTGGATGACTTCCTGATTTTGTTTATTCAAAGAACGCAAAGGAGAGGAAAACACAGACGGGAAAGAAAGGGAAAGCTCCTACTTAAGTCATCGAGTGACATAAAACAAGGAGACATCTTTATGCTTGCGCAATTTGCTACAAGGGCACCAGGTCATTTCCTTCCCAAAAAAGTCATGATATGTTGTAAACATTTAACCAGAGAAATCATGAAGTGTAACTTATCTTCAAAACCTATGAGATTCTAGAGTTTCAGATTATGCATTATAGCTTTACCATATATAACATGGAATTATATAATAGACTACTAGCATGTTTAAAAAGGGTAAAACACGAGGCTGAGCAACAATAAAAATCACCTCATATATAGCCCTTTAGTTCATTCAACAATATGACACAAATTATAATATGACCTATGAGTAGTACCTCTACCAAGTATTGTTCCTGCAACCCTATATCAGGTCGTGCTACTGCAGCCATGCCCAGATTTATATTGTAAGTAATAGGACAGACACATGAATATCAGAAAAAAATAACTGCCATATTAGAATAGGATGCTAGCCTAAATCAAATTTAGTATAAATAGATAAATACCAATCAATCATCACAATACGAAATTCGCCATATTAGAATAGGTTGCCTAGCCTAAATCAAATTTAGTATAAATAGATAGATACCAATCAATCATCACAATACGAAATCTCACATTATGATCTTATAATGCAGGTGCATCCTACTCAATAAATCTCAATCAACCGTGGTTAGCATGAATTCTGCAGTTAACAAGCCAAAAACATTGCTGGTTCAGGTTCTTCTTTACATAATTACCATCTCCTGTTGTAGCTCAATGAAAAAATTAGGAATGGTTGAAAGTGTGAAATTGCTCTAGGATTTGCTTCTGCTTTTTTTAAACATATTGGTCGAGATACTGACGAGTTTTATCTGTACTCTTTAGATTTTAGGATGTCTGATTACAATTGCTTATCTCTAATGATTTATTAACACTGGGAGCTGATTTTAGGTGTATGATGCATTTATCTAGTATGTTTTTTCGCTCTGTCTTGTGAGGAGGCCGATGCATTGTAACCATTTAAGAGCCAAAATTTATTTATGAAAATAGTATCATTACTCATTAACTTTCAATTTTCTGAAAAGAAAAAGTTATACTTCTCCAACCTTTACCTTCAAAGTCTACTCTACAAGAGGTCTGTGTAGAGTTAGACCCAGTTGATATAGGATTTTGCTCACTTTTTGGTATTTTGGTTATGTTCTTTTCATTACATATGTGAGTATTCTCCTTTTTAAGGACACATCTTTTACATTAATGTTAAGTTAATTATTGATTTGTGCAAGTTATTTCATGTTTGTTCAAGTTGTATATTAGTGACCAAACACTTGTGTGTCATCAAATATAAAGAATTGGTTCGCATTGGATCCCTTTTCAAAGAATTACTATTTGATTTTCTTTATTTGTAGCCATGAAAGACCTGTAGTTAGGGACAGTTTCACCAGGTCTGGAGAACCGTTTTACCTTTTAAGGGTTCTCCATTCCAGTTAAATAATTATCTCTTTTTTTTAGTTTCTATCATTTTTCTTAATCACATTGTAAAGAATAGACTATATCTTGTTCTCTCAAAAGTATTCATAAAATATCTTTCTTACACCAAAGTTTCCGAATTGCTTAAGATCCCCTTTCTCCTTCACTCACTTATAATACACGATCCACTTGTGGTGTCTGCTGTCAGTGAATGCAGTTGGAATGGTCCTGGTATAACTATTTGAACATTATATGTCCACTCCCTTCTTGATGTGTAAGACCCGATTTTTGAGTTTCATGCAATTTATGAATATCCAAATTTGTTTGTGATAGTACATAGAGAAGTTTTACTGCTGGATTAATAGACCATTAGGTAGAATAGATTCGCAAAAATTGCATAATTAAACTTCCATCATCTATATGTAGTGCACTAGGACAAAGTTGCAGTAGTATCAAGGAATAGGTTATACGTGGATTAGTATATATTAAACGAATAGCATATCGAAAGTTGAAGTTGACATTTGATCGTGTTGACCCCGCCAGCATGCATGTCTTTAACCACTACTAGCTTAGCGTTATCACTGTTTATTTATGATCATGCGGCTAAGGCCCTTACTTTGACTAATTCTTCCAGTCCATTTTGAAACCTAATAACTTAGGTCCTCATACTGGTTTGATTTGTGCAGGATGGAACGGAGGCTTGATACTTATGTTGAATACCAATGCACAAAAAAAAGAAAAGGAAAGGCTTATATCAAAGGAGGTTTATGAAATGATAATCTTTTACAAGGATGTATCTTCTCTGTCCAGTATGTAAACAATTTTCCAAGCTGAAGAATGGATTCTGTTGCAAGTTTGTCTTTCATAATTGTACGAGCACACCTTTTGTATAGGAAAAAATTAGCATAAGAAAATTGTACGAATTATTGTGTGACACGTGGAGCATGATATTGAGTCAGACCCATGTCAGATTACAGCGCTACTGGTTTGGTATGCATGGTACGGTAGCGACACAAGTAAGGCCAATACCGGTAATAAAGAATGCTAAGAGCCATTTGCATCGTAACGAGTGACCATTACTAAAACTGGTCATACGACCTCCAACCGCTTTTTAATGGCATTTATTGAGAGATTGATTGTCCAATTATTACAACATTCATTCTCCTGTATTTATGAGGGTATATTTCGTGGGCTGTGTACTCGTGTAGCTCATGTATAAATAGGACATTTCATTATAACGGATTAGATTGTAGCTATTATAAATACTTATTGTTATTCTCTTGATTTTTGTGCTTTCATACAAGTTACCGTCACTTTGTCCAGAAGCTGTCATAAGGCTCAGGTTAAGCTTTACTTTATCTTGTCTTGTTATTATTTATTTTTAGTATAATTCATCTAGGATTCCTATCTAATGTGTCATTTGAGATCCACGTGTCCTTGACCACGTATAGAAATTCAACTATACCGTTTTACGGGTAAACAATTTAGTGCCCACCGTGGGGCCTTGACAATTGTGGTGTCACAATTGACCCCTCTACTAATCTACTTTTTTCTTTAAGTCTTATTGTTTGCTCAGATCAGGCAAGATGACAGGACTAGGAGAAAGCAGTCGTAACGTCGGGGACAACATGAGCAATCCGGGGTTGGATGGTTTGCTAAGAGGAACCTCAACGCCCAGAGACCCGATGCATACAGACGGAGTCACTTCTGAAGACGATCAATACGGGGATGTTCTAACTGATGAAACACCCGAAGAAGCCATACAGAATCTTCGGACGCAGAATACTGCAATGAGTGAAGAGTTGGAGCGTCAGAAGCTGTTTCAAGAGGAGTTCATGTCCAAAAATGCCGGCAGTACTCCAACAAGAGGACATGTTCCTCCACCAAATTCACATAGAGAAATCGGCGATGGTCAAGACATAACCGGTGATGATCAAGATAGATTTGCAAATGATGGTTCAGAGAGCGAGGCCCCTAAAAACTCATTTCAGGAAAAGGTCTTGAAATTCATGAAGGACATGACTAGCAAAGTTGATACCAACGCAGAGAAGGCATAAAAAATTGTCCAGGAGTTCTAGCGTCAGTTCATTCAAATACCAGGGGCTCCACCCGTGGTTGACGGTCCGGATGCAAAGAAGTATATTCAGTTGGCGTATAAGACAGAGGTTGCGCTTGAATTGATCCCCAAAAGGTTCAAAATGCCTTTTGTGGCCAAGTGTGATGGAACTAGCGATCCACAAGAACAAATCATGGCCTATACTATGGCCGTGAAAGGGAATGATCTAAGAGAACACGAAATAGAATCGATTTTGATAAAAAAATTTGCTGAAACACTTGCTAAGGGAGCTCTGACATAGTATTCACAACTCCTTGAGCACTCAATTTGATTGTTAACCCAGCTCACCGACATGTTCATAAAGGCTCATGCGGGAGCTCGAAAAGTAAAGACGCACAAGACGGTTATCTTCTGCATTGTAGAAAGAGAAACGGAATTCCTTAGGGACTTCGTTACGCGGTTCCAGAAGGAACAAATGTTACTACATGTCGTCCCGGATGAATGGGCTGCAGAGGATTTCACACAAGGCATGAATCCTTCAAGTTCAGATACTTCACGAAAGCTTAAGGAAAATCTTTTGGAATTTTAGGCGACAACTTGGGAAGACGTGCATAATCGGTATGAATCCAAGATGTGCATAACGAAGGAGGCTCTAGGCGAAACAAGCAAGGATTGGTGAATTTTGAGAAAAGTAATTCATCTAAGGGTGTCGGATATCCAAAATTATATGAGTATAATTTCAATATTGATGAAGAACAAATGGTGATGGTGTTAAGAACTCATCCGACATAGCGACCACTGAAACCACTGCAGTGTGATACGAGTAAAAGAGATCAGTCCGTATGGTGCGATTTCCATGAAATGTAGCCATCAAATAACATATTTATTATTATTTATTATTTAACTAAGTCATAGGTAATTGTATGAGCCTTTGCTTCGAGAACAATCGTATTAGCGCCTTCGTAGCTTGCCTTTCCATTCTTCGCATGCAGTTCCTTCTTGAGCCTTTTCTTTTTGACTCCTACCGAAGCAAACGTCTCAAGTGCTGACCTTTCTTCTCACCTTTGATCGAAGCAAGCACTCTCACGGGCATAAAAATACAGATTGTAGAAATCTACGAGAAGAGGTGGCGGGAATGCTAAGCAGGGGCCACCTCCGAGAATATTTGAGCGAGAGAGCTCGGAAAAACTATGAGCGGGGACCACTCACAGAAGGTAAGCCTAATCCGGCTACTCCACCCCATGTTATAAACATGATATATGGTGGATCAATGATTGCCGCCACATCTTTTACGGCGGCTAAAAAGATAAAGATTTTTGTGACTCAGAAAAGAGGTTCCGGGAGATACTTGGCGAACATACTATCACGTTTATTCAAGAAGACGATGCTAGTGTAATCTTCCCTCATAATGATGCACTGGTAGTCATGGTGCATATCGACTGCTTTCAGGTGAAAAGAGTTTTAATTGATCCCGAGAGCTCAACTAATATAATCAGGCTGAAGGTGGTATAAGAAATGAATATAGCAGACAAAATAATTTCGGCTGCCAGAACCCTTTTAGGCTTCAACATGTCGAGTGAAACCATGAAAGGGGAAGTAGACCTATCGGTGGACACAATGAGGTTATTAAGATGACAAAGTTTTATGTCCTCGATGAGGATATGAGATACAATGCAATATTGAGAAGACCATGGATACATGATATAAATGTAGTCCTATCAACACTGCATCTGTTGGTAAAATTTCCAACACCGGAAGGAATTCAACAAATTCGAGGTGAACATCATTCCACCAGGAAAATGTTTCCTATAGAGAAACCAATGGTTTTCAGACCGGTATCAAGTACCCAGATACTTTCACCTAGATAATCCAGAAGAGTTTTCGGGTAGAACCAATAGCCGCTTATCCGAAGGAGTTTTCGGATCGGTATCAAGTACCCAGATACTTTCAGGTTCTAGATGAATCAGATGCCACCAAATACACTATAGAGGAGTTGGAGCAGATTGCAGTACATCAGGAAACCCCCGATAGACAATATTCCAGAAGTCACAACTCATAAGTTGGGCCTGTATCTCAGTTTCCCTCCGGTACAACAGAAAAAATGGCTGATAGCCGAACTCCGTAACAGGTTTGTTAAGGAAGAAGTAGTTAGACTACTCGATATAGGATAAAATACCCTGACTGGCTAGAAAATGTAGTTGTAGTACCTAAAAAGGGAAATAAATTTAGAATGTGCATTGACTACAAAGATTTAAATAAAGCATGTCCTAAAGACTTGTTACCTCTATCGAACATAGATCAAATGATCGATGCTACAGCCGGGTATGAGTTAATGAGTTTTCTTGATGCATATTGCGGGTACAACCAAATAAGGATGCACCCGAAAGACTAGAATTTTTTAAATTACTTTCGGTACTTATTGTTATAACGTTATGCCTTTTGGACTAAAAACTATCTGGGCTACATATTAAAGGTTAGTAAACCGAATGTTTGAAAAATAAATTAGTAAGACAATGGAGGTATACATTGATGATATGCTTGTTAAGAGTCTTCGTGCAGAAGAACATTTAATCCATTTGCAGAAAACCTTTGAAGTGCTGAGGAGGTATAACATGAAGCTAAACTCCGAGAAGTGTGCTTTTGGGGCTGGCTCCGGTAAATTTTTGGGTTTCATAGTTCCCCAGAGGGGGATCGAGATAAATCCTGACAAAATATAGGCTATCAAAGACATACCAGTCACACTGAAAGATGTTAAAGTAGTGCAACGACTGATAGGGCATGTAGCAACCTTAAGCATATTTATATCCCGATCCTCGGAAAAATATCACATGTTCTTCTCACTTCTAAATAAGAAGAACGATTTTGTATGGACTCCCGAGTGCCAGCAGGCCTTAAGGGACTTGTAGACTTACTTATCCAGTCCTCCTCTCATGTCAAAGCCAAAAGACGGAGAATAACTACTTATATACTTAGCGATTTCGGAGGTAGCGGTAAGTCCACTACTAGTTCGGGAGGAAAAAGGTACTCAATTTCCTATCTATTATGTGAGTAGAGTAATGTCAGAGGGCCGAGACCTAGTACCTATTACTTGAAAGATTGGCTTTTGCCTTAGTAATGTCATCGCGGAAGCTTCGACCGTATTTTCAATGCCACCCAATTACTGTAATAACAACATTTTCTCTGAAAAATATGTTGCATAAACTTGAAATTTTCGGGCGCCTGGCTAAGTGGGCGGTAGAATAAAGTGAATTTGATATTGAGTATAATCCCCGGACTGCAATAAAATCGTCCTTGCAGACTTTGTGGCCAATTTCAGTCCAGGAGTAACTCCGCATGCGGAAAAAGAGTCTATCCTAGTCTCAGGGACTACCTCCGGGGGTCTGGACACTTTTTACAAATGGTGCCTCCAACGTCAAGTAGACCAATTTGAGTGTTGTATTGCGAACTCCCACCGGTGAAGTCTTGAGGCAAGCAATACATATTGTTCCGTTGACTAACAATGAAGCAGAGTATGAGGCTGTGATTGCAGATTTAGAACTAGGTCGGAGCTAGGTTCACAAACCATCGAAGTCAAATGTGACTCGCTGCTGGTAGTAAACTAAATCCACAGAGTGTTCGAGGCCAAAGATGAGCTTATGTCGAGATACCTTAAAAAGGCTCTAAAGTTGTTGTCCCGTTTCTAAGAATGGACGGTGGTACATATACCCCGGGAGTAAAATATAGAGGCAGATGAACTCACAAATTTAGGCTCTAGCACGGAGGTCGAGGGTTCTAAAACCGAATCGGTTGTTCAGTTGTTGCATTTGGTACTGGATCCCGTTGGATATGATGAAGTAAATTCTACCAGCTTAACTTAGGACTAGAGAAATGAATTCTTGGATTATCTCATGAACGGAAAGCTCCCCGAGGACCCAAAGTCATCCAGAGCTCTAAGGACCAAGGCTGTCCGGTATTGTGTCGTAGACAAAAAGCTTTACCGTAGGTATTTTTATGATCCCCTAGCCTGGTGCATAGGCCCTGATGAAGCAGATTACGTGATGAGAGAAGTCCATGAAGGCATATGTGGAAATCATTCAGGAGCAGAATCCCTAATGAAGAAGCTCATGAGGGCCGATTACTATTGGCCCTGGCTCGAGAAAGATACGAAGGCATTTGTGAGGAAATGTGATAAGTGTCAGCGCCATGCACAACTGTTGCACCGACCGGGAGAAGAGCTGCATCCGGTAGTGTCTCCATGGCCGTTTATAAAGTGGGGGATGAACATCGTTGAACCTTTACTAACGACTCCATGACAGGTATCTCAAATTATTTTTATGACTGACTATTTTTCTAAATGTGTTGAAGTTGCAGCTTACGTAAAGATATGGGAGAAATAGGTGAATGACTTCATTTGGTAACATATTATTCGTCGTTTTGGCATCCCTAAGGAGATATCTTGTGACAATGGCCAGAATTCCATTGGTTCCAAGGATTTCCTTGATGAATTCAATATCATGCGGATCACCTCTACTCTATATCATCCCAGTGCAAATGGACAAGCAGAGTCAACAAACAAGACTATAATCCAGAATTTGAAGAAGACATTGGAGGCTACAAAAGGAAACTGGTTGTCCAAACTATCAAAGATTTTATTGGCATATCGAACCACGGTAAAATGAGTAACGGAGAAACTCTTTTTTCCCTAGTCTATAGTGCAGAGGCTTTGATCCCGGTAGAATTCGGAACCCCAGCTTAAGGTACATTCGGGCTGAAGAGGAATCAAATGCAGAGTCAATGTCCTTACACCTGAATTTCCTTGAGGGACGTCAAGATTTAGCATACGTCCGGATGGAAGCCCAAAAGTAGAGAATGGAGCGTTACTATTACACTTTAAACTCGGGGACTTGGTACTTCGAAGAGTCACTCAGAGTACCTGAGAGTGTAACACTAGAAAGTTAGGAGCAAATTGGGAAGGACCATATACAATTATCGGTATTGATGGTAAATGAGCTTATTAGCTAGCTGACTAACAAGAAAATATACTTCCTAGCAATTGGAATGTAAGTCACTTGAAGAAGTACTATATGTAGTAGGTCAAAACATGCGATGTACTCTTTTTTCCTTTGATCGATTTTTGTCCCAATTGAATTTTTTCGGTAAGATTTTTAATGAGGCAACACCACGATATAAGCATGTTATTTATCTTTCTACCGAGGAAGTCTATCCAGTATCCAAGTCTTCATAGTATGAAGTCTCAAATACTGGGGGGCTATATACATCCGAAATGGAGTGAAGATTTTGAAATTTTAACGCTTCTAAGGAGCACCGACACTGGGGACTTTTCAGATGCCGGGGACTGCCCGGATATGCAACATATATGTAATCGGACTGACCATATTAGATGTCAGCCATATTATTCTTGCAAATGCCTTCACATTTGTAAGTCAAGGGAATCAATAATTTTTTTCTTTTATGATCCATAATGAACAAGATACGTCCTTTTCTACAAAACCATTAAAAACAAGGGCCCTTTCTAATTAAAATCTTAACAAAAAAGTTAAGACTCCGGATACAAAAAGTACCGGAATTTTAAGTTATTTAGAGACAAGTTAAGTCCGGAACTAACTTTGGGCCTATAAGAGGCCCCGGTTAAAGATGAAAAGAAAATCACATCTTTGGAATTTAATTAAGGTTATTAGAAAGTCTATATGCTTCAAGTTTTAACCTATTCTAATAAAGAGGACCTCAAAGCTAGGTTCTGGATCATAAAGCAAAGTAAGGAAGTCTGAACTAATGCTTGCTTATGGAAATAAAATATGAGTAGGAGTGAGTGTTGGGGTCAAAAGCTTAACATGGTATTTCCCCTTCCACCATTTTAAGGTGATACTCTTTCAAGTCCTGGTGGTGTTAGAGGAGGCATGAAAAAGACTTATTACCCACTCAAAAATCTCTTCGATCAGTTGCGGCTCGACAAGAATGACTGAAAAAATTATAAAATTTTGAGTTAGAAAAGAATTATCCTTTATTTGAATAACCATTCAAATAAGCATGTAAGGAAGAAAAAATAAAATACTCACGGGAGAAAAGTTGCAACTTGTAGTACTTTCGGTTTAGTTTTTGAATATTCAAATTTTAATTGTAGTATGTTGAGTTGATGTAATCCAATTTAGCTTCGAAGATTAGTCAAATTGACTCTCAATAAGCAAAACATGACAACTAATTTGGGACGGAGAGAGTATATACTTTAGAAGAAATCTTTACCAGAGTTCTACACAGAATCTTTGTACTGCAACAGACTACCACAATGCTAATAGACAGGATATCAAAGTCACCACATATAAAACAATTTTTTTGTGAATGTCTGGACAATCTCTTAACTTTGTTAAAGACAGACTTAATGAAGTAGTACACCACCCATTAGTGCTTTGTTTTTTTTTATTTTACAAAATAATCACGCTACAGAATTTGTTTTTTGCCACTCTATTTTTCCTACTGTTTCAAACTCATTTTTCTATCATTCACTTAACCTCTTTCAACTTGGTCATTTAAGGTCAAGTGAAATTTCTTCTTTCCTTTCTTTTTTAAAAAGAGAGATCTGGGAACAAAAACTTCAGTAAAATAAAACCAAAGACAGAAGAGAAAAGAGGTGTCCTAAGAAGACAAAAATTCTCAAAGTTGTTGGTTCTTACCAATTCACTTATCTGGTCAACTATCTTTATGTCTCAACTATCCTCAAAGTAACTTGATTCAGATTGAAATGAAAAACTAAAAAAGCTGATTTTTAATTACATAATGGAGATGCTTCTGGATTTAACTAAATTTTTCCTGTCAAATAAGCAAAGAGAATTATTCTTTACATTTCAGAGGTGTTTGCAATTTAAACTTCTCGTTAGGATGATATCTCAACTATATTCAGAGCCAGCAGGATATTTTTAGGTAGTCTTTTCTCCAAAAACAAATCTTGGAATGTCTAAAACCTGAAAGTATTCAGGCTGAGCTGAACCGGTACAAATCTCTAATTGACTGTGGCTAGTGTAGTCATACCTTAGCTTAAGACCTTTTTATAACTAGCAAACTTGTCCTTAAGAAACCTATGGGAAAGAGGCACTGGCGCACTGCACTTGAGAATGATGGTTGTTTTCATGTTGCAGGGAACACCAGGTCAACTTCCAAACTCCGGGTTTTTTTCAATGACTCCACTTAACAACTCTAAGATTTGTTTAAAGAGAAATAGATTGTCACCTCCCAGCCACCATTACATGGATAACCCTGAAGCCATCACTATCTGCAAGTAGACGTCCATGAAGCGTCTTTGCAAAATAAAATTGATCCACCTAGCTCTACTGACTGTATTTACACAAACGCTACTCTTACCCTTGATCTTACACGAGTAATCCGACCTCCATAACAGCAAACATAAGAAGGCATTACATTCATTCATCAAGTTCAAACATAGCGGCAAATATTAGTCCATTGCTGAAGAGGACTTGCATAAGTATAAGTCATTCTAAGAGCAGAAAGATAAAGCAGCAAGAAACAAATACTGATGAAACCAATTTACCCCAAACACAAACCAAGTTAACAAAAACAGTAACTAAACTATCAATAGCAGAATTATGTGTCTATGAATAGGGGGGAAAATAAATTAACCTACTCATGAAAAGTTCTTGAAAACTTGCGCAAGGAATGGACCTTCTTCTAAATAATCCTGCATCAATAGTTCCCTTCACAAAACCGTAGCTCCTTTCCTCTATGTTGTTGGCTTCTTCCTTATATTTCCTTCGAGGCCTATTGGTGTCAACAATAACCATATGCATGTCAAAATCCGACAAAGAAAAATGTGGAAGAAGGATAAATCAAGTATATACTCCTCCACTTCGCAACATCAATCGCTCACAGACAGAAGAAACAAAGAAGCAGAGTTCAAAGTAACACCGAATTCAGAATCAAAATCTATAAGAACAAAATTACGATTTGAGGTAATGGAGATCCAAAATCACCAAACTCTGAGAGAGAGATGGTATGATGAAAGAGCAAAAGCAGAAGCCAAGAAGAGATTCAGTAGTGAAGCTGGTGAATATTAACCACAACTGCGGATTACCCATCTTCCTCTTTCCTTGTTCGTGTCTTCCTTTCTGGAAATTGGATCGATATCTACTGTTATTTTTACAGGAAAAAAAGATATAGCACAAATCAAGAGACACAATCTTCCAGCAACAATTTTGATACCTCAAAATGTTTAGTAAGACGATTTTAATTCTGAGCTGATTAGTTGGTAGCGAAAGTCAATTGCAAATCAGGCACAACCACTCACATGCATGTAAATCTCTAGCAACAAATTATTCAATAAAAGAAAGTTAACACTCACCAAAATGTAACCAACAGCACAAGTGCAATAAACAAAGAAATATTGCACAACTAACTCGCCAAACCAGAACACAAAATTCAAATAGAACAAAGATGGATGAACTTTGAAAGAATGAATATCAAATCCTGATTGTTACCTACATATAGTGCAAAAAGCAACAAAAGGTTGCAAGATAACTCACCAAATCATGAGCTCACACCGGAAAGAGTAAAAAACAGGGTAAAAGAATTTGAGAAATACTGAAACAGGAGGAATAGCGTAAGCAGGAGAGACACGATTTCGCTACCATGGTGTCTATGCATAGCACTACACATGTTACCTTAAATGCATTACATGTCTTCCTAAGGAAGAATAACAAAGAATTAGTTGATTACCCAAAAAACGTTACCTTAAATGCATTACATGTCTTCCTAAGGAAGAATAACAAAGAATTAGTTGATTACCCAAAAAACCAATGAATATTTACAGAATTAACCATCGTCGTACCCTCCGACCCACTCTTATTAAAAAGGCAAACAAAGAACCTGTTCACATACACCTGTACTTGAAAGATTATAACAGCACAAACTGCACTTTTATTACAACAATAACCAAGCACCGTTACAGAAACAACTGAGGAAAAAACTGCCAAAATTTGGATGATGGCATATGAACCCTCAACATTTTACTGGAAATACTGGGAAAAACATCTCTTCTCGAGAATGTACTGAAATTACAAAATACACACACAGCATTGAAGCACTAATTCACAATTCACATATTTCTTCATCCCCGCAGCTTTGAAGCTGCAGCCTTGTCTAAAAACCAAATCAATTCTCCTTCAGGTGAAACCATCTGCACAGGCAGCAAATCGGAACTTTTACTATCACCTAGCGACTTATGCGCTACATCTGCCTTCCCAGCACCTGCTGCTACAAGTGCGATATTTGCTGATGAGTTTATTACAGGAAATGTAAATGTAATCCTGTCCGATGGAGGTTTTGGAGAGTCGTTGATGAAGGTGACCCACTTCTCTTTCTCATGGACAAGAGGATGCCCGGGAAACAAGGAAGCTACATGTCCATCTGGACCCATACCCAATAGCATTACATCAAACTTTGGAAATCCACTCTCTTTAGATATGTCTACAATATTGCTCTTAATTAAGTGCTTTAGACAAGTCTCATAATCGTCTGCTGCACCCTCTGCTGATAATGCGTCATTAATGGCATACACGTGACCAGCAGGAATAGGTATCTGTCCAAGAGAAGCAAAGGCGAGGTTAGACATTTGGTAGACAGAATTAAAGATGTGAAATAGAATAATGATGAAGTAACAACTATCATTATTCATAACAAGATCAAACAACATAGGCAGTTCGCATGTGAAGCAAGTACTACGAATAATTTGAAATCCAAAGAGATGCCCTTGGCAGCCATGCATCAGCAAAAATCTTTTCTGATAAGAATTTGATAGTTTAGTTTGCAACCATCTTCATTTTAAATACTCTGTGCTTTAGAGCTGGCCTTACTGCCAAATAAGATGTTACGGCAAGCACATTTAACTTGCTAGTGTAGCAAAGAGTTTTCACAGAAAGTGAGTAGGTCAACATTGAGGGTGCAATTTAACCAACTTATATCATACATAGCTGAAATTCAGCAAACTCAACATAACTTCAAGACCAGCTGATCTCATCAGCAGCTCTACATGGTATTGAGATGGGCAATCCTGCTCATTAAATTTCCCAACATGCACAATTGACAATTGTGATTAAGCTAAATTGAATTACTTTCAGTTGATCTCTAAACCTTAATCCAAATCATTCTCATTAAATAATCTTTACAATTACAAATAATTAAAGTATTTTGCTAATACTCAATAATTTTTCATAATCATAATACAAATCCCCCACAAAAGAAAAAAGTGACCCAAACTACCAAGCAATTTTTTGTATGATGTTGACAAGTTCTATATATCAGAATCTCATGTGTATGATGTGCATACCAAGAGTAAAATTCAATGCTTTCTCCAACAAACTTACACTTTTTTCCTTAGAGAACTCACTAAACTATCTTTTGTCAATATAAAGTCACTCAACTTATAGATAGTCTATCAGAAAATAACTACGCCTAGATAACCAACTAAATCTCACTGCAAAATCACATAAGCAAGCCAAACTACCAAGCAATTTTTTTCCTTAGTGTTCTTGTGACTTGGTGGAAAATTGTTTCCTTCTCCATGCTGACTTACTTTGGTTTTTTCGTTTTAGTAAACAAGATAAATTTGAGCAGCTTGATTATCATCTCTTCTCCGTTGCAAACTTCACATGTAATTAATACATTTCTCCCACTTGTAAGCTCCTTTGTTGTCTTTCTTGTTTTTAGGTAATAAGAATGACAAAAAAGAAATGGGTTTGAGGTAATTTGAGCTAACATGGTATTTTGGTTTACCTAATGGTTTTCCGGTGAGATTTAATGTGTTATGGTCATAGCTATTTATCTATAAGTTGAGTGACTTCCACAGTTATTTTCTAAGAGATTATACATAAGTTGAGTGACTTTAACTTGACAAAAAATAGTTTAGTGACTTTTGTAAGGAGAGAAATCTAAGTTCAATGACCATTTGAGGAATTAACTTGGACATGGTTATCCGAGAGCGCCAAAAAATAGGGTCAAGGTATAAGGAGCTAAAGCCAAAGGGCTACATCCCAAGGGGGTGAATAGGATTGGTTGCAGGGCTTAATGTTTTTTAGTATACCAAATGCTTCTCCACTACGCCTCAGAAGTAGGTTTCGCCTTCCAATAATTTACCAGAAAGCTTTCGGTTCATTTTGCCTTGTATGACAATTGTTTTTTCCTTTCTCCTACACTTCTGCAATATCTTACTACAGAAGGCGCTCTAGTCAATGTAGCCAGTTGCAAAGCATATGTTTCTATGCAAATCACAGTAGAAATTGTGTAATGCTCAAATATAAACGTTAGAAAGAAAACAGCCTAAAGAGAAGGAGAAGGGGAAGACCGTCTTTATTTCTGTATTGCCATCTTCTACAATGTTAAATACCAGCAAACAACCTGTGACACCACAATCAATCAAATAACTTCGGCTGCCTTTGCTCTATCCAAGAACAGGCAGCTGACTCTGGTTTCACCTCAGCATGAGGATAAGTCCATGGATTAATTAAACTGAACCCCCAGAGGTGCTTCTCTGCAAGTTTCTTCCTCAAAGAGATCTCATGAAACTTAGATGATTTTAGTGCTAGAGCAGTATTTACTATTTGATAAGCAGAGACAACACACAAAGTGTGTTAACCACGAGAAATCTAATGTAAATTTCATCTTAACAGGGACCATCAGATCATTTTAGTCCTCAATTATACATTAGCAGGCTTATCTTACTTAGTTTCTTAAGCTAAGAAACTGCTGGAAATTATAGGTTTACAGTAAGCATAACTTGCATTCCCTGTTACCACTGGTCTAATGTTATTACTTCCTCATCTGATTTTCCCAAATGTTTCATCTGGATTTGATGACTTAATAAGTTTAATAACTCTAGGTGTATTCTCCATCAATACTCAGATAGCACCATAAAGGAATTTCATCTCTGTTCACGTTTCCCCCTAAACTGATTTCTTAAGAGATTAAGACCATTAGCATAGTTTGTAATTAAAAAAAAGAGAACTTTTTCAATAACTGTGGTAGATGGGACAGCTTGCGCGCACCTCGACTAATACTATAGGTTACCTGATTGAACAAATGAGAAGAAATCACTAGTGCAATAAACCTAGTGCGTCTCCCATTTTGATCGGCCAAACAAGTGATCACAATAGACGGGGAGAAACAAACAGTTGAAATATAATAGGTCCACACATTGTGAGAGCATTAAAATCAATATATTGTAGAAAGTCAAATATACCTTGGATAGAAAAGCATCATAAGCAAGCAAATAATTGCTATCAGGATGATCCTTTGGTACCACTCTCTCATCCACCTAGAAAACATGCCACTTCGACCAGTCTATTCAATCAATATACGGTGGCTCCACCAATTTCCTATACTTCGCAACAAACATCAGCAACCCAAAAAAAATACTCCATCTGTCCCAATTTATGTGACAAGAGTTTATTAAAATTCAAAGATATTTGTGTAAGCGAAAAAGAAAAAAATTAAAGTTAAATTATTGTCAAATAATGTGAGAAAATGTGTGATTCTTTTAGCAACGGACTAAAAAGGAAATATAAATTAGGCAATTACCTGAGAGACTTGATAAGTGAACCACCGGAAACAACAACAGTAAAAGCATCTCTCTCTTTGCAAAATTTATCGGATAAATCAGCAGTACACTTGGCTAGAGACACAGCAAGTTCCTCTTCGGAATCGAACACTTGTACTTCTGTATCTGCCATTGATGATTTCGAGGAATTTGTACTCAATACTGAGATTGTTCTATGTGTACGAGCAAAAGAGTGGATGCGCAAGTTAGCAGAGAGAGAGCGAGACAGAGACGGTAGGCGCAGTGCGCACTCTGGAGGTTGTAGGGGGTTGGTGAGTACCTGTGGGCGTGGCACTCGAGGAAGGGGTAGGATAGGGATCACGGACAGACACGTGTACTACTTGTGTCGTCTAACGTGGTTGCTGTTTGTAAAATTTACCTGCATTTTATTTACAATAGGAATATATTTTCATATACTTTCTTTATTACTACTCCACTAAAGTATAAATAAGTAATAATTTTATTTATTTATAATTTAATTGTAATTAATTAAGATAATTTAATATAAATAGTTCTGAATACATAAATATGTTACCTTGTGTTTTGGTCGCACCTCGGCGTGAAATATAAGTAGGACATACATATTTTATTCACAAATATATCACTCAACTATATTAAAATGATATGTATTCTTATTTTAGTTTTTAATTATTGAAATTAATTTGTTTGATTTGATGAAAATATTAAATGAATATTTATCATTTCTACAAGGCATTCCAACATACAACAACGAAAGGACAGAGTCACTGATGCTATGTATCACAACAACAAATCAAACATTTAAGTAAAGAGTATAGGAAAGTGCTAACTATAACGAATTTACAGTGGAAAAAATAACGAAGAAAGTACCGATTCCACTCATACAAAGCATCTGAAGATCGAAGCTCAATTTCAACTTATCAGATGAAATTTATCGCTTTCTAGTCTAGGGTTTATTTCTTTTTTTCCTTTGTTTGAGACTAGGGCTGGCCAGTGGGTCCGACCCCGGTCCAGCCCCGATCCCATCAAAAAAAAGAAACGGGACTCGAACCCGGGACCGGACCTGGGATCGTCCCGCCCCAGGCCCGATCCCGCCTGACCCACCCCGATCCCCTTTGCAAAAAATGATTGTTGCACAACGGCCATTTTATATTTTGACCGTTGTGCAACGACCATTTTATATTTTGACCGTTGTGCAACGGCCATTTTTTATCTCCCCAACCCCCCTACTCCATTAATATTTATTTTCAACCCCTAAGTTAATATATTTACACTTTAACCCAATTTTTTAATTATAAATACTTCATTTTCTCTTCATCTTTCTCACAAATCTTCCAACAATTTCTCTAATTTATCTCTTTACAATTCTACATTGCCTACTAAATTATTATTATTTTGCTCATTTATATCAAAGTTAAAAAAATTGGGAGTGAAGTTGGCAACTAGCTTGAGGATCATCCATCGAGCAAAGTTTCAATTTTCAATTTCGATTACAAGTCGACGATACGTTGGCGTTTGGTACCTTCGTTCCTTTTTTAAATTATTATTGTTACTTTATCTTAATTATCGCACTAATTTCATTATCTTTAACTATTTTTTTGCATAATTAAAATGGAAGGATTAAGAGGTATGTTTAAGGGTAAGGGTAAGGGTGCTTCATCTAGTAGGGGTAACAAGGGCATGTGTACTTTTTCTAGTTATCATATTCCTCGGTAGGATGATTTGATTGATTACACTCATATAGATGAAACTGAATTTTTTAATGATATACCATTAGACGATGAAATATATTCTGCAACTCAACAAGACTTTAATTTAGAAGATAATCTAGATGACACACCCACTAATCTAGATGACACACCCACTAGTGCACCTCAAACTGAAATCGGAACGCCTCCTATTCCCCTAGTATGAGACGAGGCCCCACATAACGAAAAATAAAATCTGTTGCATGAGATTTTTTTGATAGGGACCAAGAGAATCAAATAGTTAGATGTCAAATTTGTAAAAATATTTATAAATTTAAAACGGGACAGGGAGGGGCGGGAGGTTTATTGAGACATGTACAAAGTTTTCACAAAGCTATGTGAGATTAATACGAGGCTGTAAAGTCGGGTGCGCCAATGCGCTCTCAGTCGGGACAAGGTTCACATAGTGTCCCGGACCAAGTACATAGTCAAATTAACCCGACGACGGTGGAAATTATAGGTCCTAAATACAATAAACATAGAGATAGGGAAGCAATATCAAAATTAGTTGTTGTGGACGGTTTGCCTTTTTCTTTTCCTTTCTCTCATGGTTTTATTCATTACATTAGAGATATGTATAATCATGTTTTTAACGGTTTTTCTAGATCAACTGTTAGGAGAGACGTTTTTAAATTTGCACATGAATATCAACAATATTTACGTTATACTATATTATTTTATATAGCTCTAATATTTTTATTACTTAGTGAATATATGAAAAAATCATCTTATAAGGCACCTATTAAAAAATGTTTATCAAATTTTAAAAATAATTTTCCTATTCCCACTATTTATATTATTGGTGTTGTATTAAATCTGACTATTAAAATAGACGGTTGTAAAGCACTTATTGAAACTATTTATGATTGCATATTAGTACTTCCACCTCCAACTTTGAAAAATTCAAATGATTAACTACCTAAGGAACCAACTAAAGAATAAGTTTTGTCTAGCATACACGATGAATGTAAAAAAGTATATACATATTACCAATAAGAAAGTGCTAGCAACCAACCGGCTTTCATACCATCTTCTTCTTCTTCTTCTTCTTCAATACAACCTCAAAAAAGACATGATGTTTCTGCGACTAATATTGAAAGCCTTAAAAATAGAATGTTTAGTGGTACCACTACTAATCAAGTTAGAAAGTTTGATGTTTTTATTTTGCAGGGTGTTATACCGTACCAAGTAGTTCTCAATGAAGAAGGACGTGAAGACTTACTGAAATACTGGAGAGAGAATGAGAAGACATTTCCGACACTATCAAAGATGGCCCGAGATGTGTTGAACATTGAAGCGCTGAAACGCTTTTCATGTCGGAAGCTTTCAAATAGGAGAGCACATACACTTATTAGCCGGAGACAGCTTGAAGATTGCAGTTTTATTCAGAGATTGGATACGAGCGGAGCGTAGAAAGTGCGGTTAACCGGAGATCAACGAAGAAGACGACAAAAACTACAATGAAATCTTATCCGACGGAGGTGGAAGCGACGTCGAGCAATTTGACCAACAAATTCCAATTCCAACTGAAGAACCATAGGATATTGTGAAGAAACTAGGAAATGTGTTTATCAATATGTGATTTTTTTAATTGCAATTTTACTATGTTATTTGCAACTTTCAACACTACAAAGTTGCAATTTTGAAATTGTATTACAAAAAAGTAATATTTCTATTAAATAATATAAAAGGCACAAAAATAACCTTGAGATATTTTTATTACACTATCTTATTCAATTATTGAGGTGTTTATATATGTTATTTTTTAAAATTAAGTGCAAAAAACAAAATCGAAAATCCCGATCCCCGCCCCGGCCAGATAAGACCGGTCCACACTTTTTCGACGGGACCGGGACCGGGAACGGAAACGGACATCGGTGGATCCCGCCCTCCCCCGGTCCCGTCGGGTCCGATCCCGCCCCACCCCTCACCCGCCCGTTGGCCAACCCTATTTGAGACTCTTAATAAAATCAGCCCACGTGGCCTTAATTTTAAAAATAAAAAGGAAAAAAGGTCAAATATATCATCTGCTTTAATTTATTAGCTAACTTTATCGTTCGTTAACGAATGTGAATAAAAATAATTCTGCCGTTTGCAAAGTTTACACATATACCCCTATTTTAATGGAAATCTCCAATTGACAATTTCACTTAAAATTACCCACTTTCTTTATTAACCCGCTTCGATCCACTAATTAAACACAACCCTCAATCCCAAATATATACTCATCTACTTCAAGATTCTTCTTCTTGAACAAGGAATTTGCAGATGAAATTCCCCCAAAAGAAATTCCGAATCCTTTATCAAATTATTCCAAATTTCATAAATAAACTCTTCAAGACATTTTCGATCTTTTGCAATAACATTCACTCAAAACGAAGCTTGTTTGCGGCAATCCAATTTTTCAAACTTGAGCTTCCATCGAGCTTCAATGGCGGACTGCCTTCTTCTTCAAAATGGATATTATTGTGGCTGAAAAATTGGAACCAAAGCGTGTCATGAATTGATAAAAACATAGTTGTCATGAATAAACTAGATATGAATAGGATACGATACCAGTATTTTTCAATTCTCATATTGTTATAGTAGTAATTTTAGATGATTAAACCAATGTTTCAACTTATTTTTAACTAGTTTGATAATTAATACTCCATCATCTAAAAATGAGACAAACCGGTATATTTTATATATAGAATATATAGTTTCGTTACAATATTATATTGTTGGTATATTTTGTAGGTGCAAGACAATGGTCACAGACCACCAATAGAGCTAAGTGTTTTCTTTTGTTTCTGTCACGAATAGCAGACTTTTCAGCAGGTTAGGCACGCATGAATATGAAATTGGATTGCCTCAAATGAGTTTTGTTTTGAATGAACATTATTACAAAAGATCGAAACTTTTTAAAGGGTTTATATCTGAAATTTGAGATAATTTGGTAAAACATTGAGAGATTTTTTTTTGGTGAATTTCATATGCAAAATTCTTTTTGAAGAAAAGAATCTTGAAGTACATGAGTATATTTGGGGTGGGAATTGTGTTTAATTGGTGGGTCGGGTCGGATCAAACAAAAGTAGTGAATAATTTTAAGTGAATTTTAGAATTGGGATTTCCATCAAAGTAGGGGTATATATGTAAACTTTGCTAATGACAGGAATATTTTTATTCACGTTCGCTAACGGATGATAAAGTTAGCTAATAAAAAAAAATGAGGTATATTTGATCCTTTACCCAATAAGAAATGCATAGGGAGGTGAATATAGTTAGGAGATCTTTATGGGTGGTAAGTGGAATTTACGCTTAGATTATCACATGCCAACGGCGTCGTTTTCATCAAGAGGAAATCCTAAACCCTAATAGCCCACCAATATAAGCTTCCTCAAGTAAAAAAACTTGAACCCCATTTGCAGAAGTGTCGAGCCGGAGAGATAAGATGCAGATCTTCGTGAAAACCCTAACGGGGAAGACTATCACCCTTGAAGTTGAGTCGAGCGATACCATCGACAATGTCAAGGCCAAGATTCAGGACAAGGAAGGTATTCACCTCTTAAAAATTCCATCATTTTTTAGTTTAATTTCCTTCTCATATTTGAGATGTGGAACTGGAGGCGTAACTGATAGAATTGATGTCATGTCACTGATTTGAGCCGTGTAAACAAGTCTCTCAGAAATGCAGGGGTAAGACTGTTTAAAACAGACCCTATAGTTTGGTCCTTTCCGTATCCCACTATCTTAGTGCATTGGGCTGAACTTTGGTTTCAAGCCGCCGAAACCGAAACAGTCGGTTGCAGAATTGCAGTATAAGGCTCTATACTATAGAACTTGTAGTCCGGCCCTTCCCCGGTCCACACATAACGGGAGCGTAGTGAGATGTTGAACTGAAATTATGTTCAAATGGACCAAAATGAATATAGATGATTCATATATTAGATCTCAATTAGTTGTCTTAGATGAATTTATGGGCTCTATCTAGGTATTCCACCGGACCAGCAGCGATTGATCTTTGCTGGTAAACAGCTTGAAGATGGGCGTACACTGGCTGATTATAATATCCAAAAAGGTTTGTGTTGGATTTAAAGTTGGCAATATAAGTGATTGTTTTATTGTTATCTCGCTAATTTAGTTGATTTATTTGTATAAAAACAGAGTCTACTCTGCATCTTGTTCTGAGGCTCCGTGGTGGGATCATTGAACCATCTCTTATGGCCTTGGCTCGGAAATACAACCAAGATAAGATGATTTGCCGCAAGTAAGTTCTCCCACTTGGTGCTTTCCTTCATTTATCTCTATCAATTGTTAATTATCATGTGGTTGGTTCTTTCCTGTTCCTTCAGAGCTTAGGAAAAAAGTAAATTGTTGTGGAAAGATGTAATTATTTCACTTAAACATCAACTCTTTAAGATGGCCCGTTCAAGAATGTTTTTGTGGTAAAATCAGTCCTGTATGAATGCGAGCTTAGATGGTGATGAATAAAAACTTCTATAACGGGGATGAAATGGAGATAAATTTGAAAGATGGTGGATGGGGAAGCCGTGGGTGGGGTTTAGTCTTAAAAAGCAACCTCTAATTGCTGCACCTTGAACACGAAACTAACAATATTAGTAGCTGTTTTCTCTCTGATTCTAGCTTTGCAAACTTTGGAGCTCTGTGCTTGGCTAAAGGAAAAGTTTTCTTAGAGGGCGTCTGATGTGAAAATCTACCAAATATTATCTCGCCATGACCTATGAAAGCTGTTTCTAGATCTTCAACTATAGCTGTTTTATTACACATTTTTGTTTTTATATTTTCACCATTTCCATAGATATGGTTTGGAGTTAGCATGAGAAGGTAGTGGATAGAGTATGATGTACTGATTTATTAAATTAATTAATGGTAATATGGTGTACGAAATCTGTTATTTGCTCAAGAAACTGTTGAACATGTTAGTTTTCACTTTTGTCATTGTTATTATATCATTTGATGACCATCACATGATTATAGCACCAAGCAACAAATTTTGAGTGCTCGCCAAGGGCCTTCCCGTCGAGTTCTTTGCTTTTATATTTGCAGCGGTGAAAAAGAAATGTGCATGTGGGAGTTGTGTTTCTTATGCCATCCATGTATCCAAACTCCCGGTGTATAATCATGTTTTCATTGCAGGTGCTATGCCCGTCTGCATCCTCGTGCAGTCAACTGCAGGAAGAAGAAATGTGGCCATAGCAACCAGGTATCTTATTTAGAATTTTCTGCAAGATTTTCCATCATGTATGTTGTTCAACTTGACTCCATACACTAAACTGTTTCTTTTATTACTTGCTTTGCAGTTGAGGCCAAAGAAGAAGATCAAGTAGAAACACAGTTGCATTTTCTGGCATAGGCCAATTGCATGCTTTTGTAGTTCGTTTGCTTAGCTTACATTTTGGTGGATCTATTGTTGTCTGTTTAACTGAGGCACACTTGTTTCAAATAGAATATACTGCTCATTTTGAGTTTGGTATTATTATATGAACTGTGTTTTTATTCTTTATCTTCTCAACAAAATTTTGTTCAAGTGCAGTTGGTTCTTTGGTGTCATGTTTCCTGTTCTTACCAGCAGTACACATCTAGACTAGTTGAGGAAATGATGATACTATATTGTGATCCAACACTCTTAGCCTTGATAAGTAGTAGACCCTTTTATCTCCATGAACAGTATATACATTATACCATATACAAAGCTACTTTGCTGATATCTGAGAAAATGCTTTTCTATAGAAAAAATGATCTATGAAACTGATCCAAATGTGTAAATTGGTATCCTTGAGCTCGATTATTGCCTTCTCCAAGTATCTTCCTAGATGTATCCATTATGTAGAGAAGTTGTCACTTTGTCTGAAATACGTTTTGGATATCTGTGGATAATCAAGAGCTGCGCATTCTAATTGGACATAAGAAGTGAGTTGCCAACCAAGTGCTCCTAGATTCGCTTCAGCTTGTTTTACAGACTTGATACCAGGGATCGGAATTGTATCCTTGCATATACACCAGTTGATAGCCACCTGCATTGTGACTTTATGTTAATAACCCGCAAATGAAATAAATACAAACATGCAATGATAATACGTAGTAGTACTGAGTTTGTGAATAATGTGAATGAATTAACCCAAGCCCAAGCATAAACAACAGTGTGTCTAGTTCCTTTCAAAGAGCTGAGAGTTCAAGTGGCCAGCTTATGCTTAAAATTCTTTGTTGAGAACCTATTATCCTGGAGTTTTAGATTGTTTTTCTTTCATTCACAAGTTAAATGCATCTACCTCTAGAAAGACTAAAGTTTGTTATGTATACTTACGTTGAATCTATCTCTAGCAAAGGTTAAGTCATTTTTGCAACCCTTCATTCTTCTGATCCTTCAATGAAAACTTTTTCCAATGAAGAAAAAGTACTTGAGAAAGCAGTAGTTCGGTAGCAGAGACTTGGTCATAAATTAATAGAAATAGTTGCCTGACGGAACCCTTGGAGTAGGATGATGTTAACTAATAGTTCATAAAAAAAGAGCTGATGAAAGCATACTTTAACATGCATCTTCAAACTTAAAAATTGTGAGCGAGGAAACAGACAGAAACTGTCAAGATCAATGCCATGGAGAAGCACAAAGTAGTAGGTTCTTTCATAACTTTGTGGACTAAGGATTGTTGCTCTGAAAAACAAAGTGACCATAAAAATGAGCTAAAGTGCATATACTGCTTTTAGCAAGTATACATCTCTTACCCGGCGATGTCAAGGCGCCAGGCTAAAGGGATTTTAGTGAAGAGAAACTATACTTTCAAAAGGTTGAGAAAGATCCTACTAGATTAATTGCGTGACAATCACATTAGCAGATACAATACGTAGAGATGAGCCACTTTGCAAAGCTTAACACTAGAAGTTAATGAAGGTTTTTAACTAGAGGAAGCAACTAATCCAAGCTAGAGGAAGTTCTAAAAGTCTTAAATTTCAAGAAACAACACTCATATACAGAAACAGAGCAAAGGTAGAGCGACAACTCCCAAAGGCTTTGAGAAGTGCATCCGATATGGCAAAGCAAACTAATATAAACATCAGGGTAACTTAGCACAACACCCTGTGTATCATTTATGAAAGCTCTTATGATGACTAGAAGGAAAGCGTTTTTTACCATTTGAAATGAATTAATGTTGTTTACTTAAGTCAGTGAAATTCAATAACAATGGCAGATTATCTACTGGTTCTCAGAAGCAAATAATGTTCATAATGCCAAAGCTATAACCTTGTAATGTATTCACTTTTATGGGTTGTTTGGTTTACAAACAAGCTATAACTTAGCTATAACTTATAAGGGATTGTTGAGAGAATTAACAAGAGTTAAAGATAGTTAGTTAGTTAGTTAAGAAGTTAGTTAAAGAAGTAGTTAACATAATGAATGCCTAACTAACTAAATAATCTATAAATACAATCACCTACACATTGTATAATTCACTTCTTCAATGAATAATAAAATCTCTGCACAATTCACTACATTGTTCTCCCTTTACTTTCTTCTTCTTCTTACTGTTACTGCTTCTGGAACTTCTGTTCTTATATTGAGATAAATTCATCTATCAAATGATGAAGAATACAACATGGTATCAGAGCTTGATCAAATGCTCGATGATTGTCTTTTTTCCGCAAGAATATTGAAGACAATCTACTGGTTAAGTTGCAGGTTTTCTTCTTCTGCAATTCTGTTCTTCCCTTCTTATCTGGTTTATGTTCTATAAAAGTCTGTAGAACATTATATCATCTAGTTCTTTATATTACATCTCATCTTGATTCTGGAAATCAGACTCACCTTAAATTCTGATAACTTCTTGACATAGAAATTTAAAATTGTTATCACACAGAAATTCACTGACATTATATGTGTATACTGTTCTTGAGATATACAGATTTATCTCTTCTTCTTAGTTCTGAATTGTGTATCTGAACATCCAAATCTATCATCTTCTTAAATCCATGTCATCTGATAAAGTCAGATTCTATCACAACTGGTAATAAATACATCTCAGTACTCAGATCTGAATATTAACTCAAGTTTACAATTTCTGAACATATCTTGAGATTGTTTAATAGATTACATGTCTTACAATGGACACAAATTCACCTGCAACTGAAAACACCAATCCAACAGTGAGAAGAAATCCTGAAATCACTGCAACAATAGACCACAATCATCCACTATTTCTTCAATCATCAGATGCGAGTGGTGTATCACTCATATATTTTCAATTACTTGGTTTTGGAAATTATGCACTATGGAGCAAATCTATAAAGATTGCACTGCTTGGTAGGAATAAATTGGGCTTTGTAAATGGAAAATGCAAGAAAGAAAACTATGAAGAAGAATGGTGGGATCAGTGGGATAGAGTTAATGCAGTAGTTCATGCTTGGTTGCTGAACTCAGTATCTAATGGATTACTTAGTGGGGTAATGTATGCAGACACAACTTATGAAGTATGGGAAGACTTATGAGAAAGATTTGACAAAGTAGATGGGTCAAGAACTTATGATCTACATAGAGAAATAGCCACTTTAACTCAAGGAAGTTCAAGTGTGGCTCAATATTTCTCCAAACTCAAGACATTGTGGGTAGAGTTTCACTCTATAGTACCTCCCCCTAGTTGTGGATGTCCTAAGTCTAAAGAGTTTGTATAATATCTCCAAAGACATAAATTGTATCAGTTTCTAATGGGATTAAATGAGAACTACATGCAAGCAAGAAGCCAAATCTTGTTAATGTCTCTATTGCCTACTGTTAATAAGCATACTCTATGATTACTAGTGATGAGAACCAGAAATTTATTACTGCTAAATCTGCTGGCTTGTTAGGTGTTGGTCCTAGTGGATTTGTACATAATGCTAGCCATGACCCTACTGCAATGTATTCTAGAACTGGTACAAACCAACAGAAGTTCAAGAAAAACTATAATCTGTATTGTGAAGTCTGTAAGATGAAAGGCCATACCAAGGAGTACTGTTATAAAATGGTTGAGTATCCTCCAAGTTTCAGGACAAAAAGGAAAGAACATGCCGCTCACAATTTGTATTCAGATGGCTATGAGCATAGGACTGAAAAATATGTAAAGTCAGTGGCATGAATGATAAGTCTACTGCAGGAACAAATTCAGAACAATTGCAAGTTATAGGAGCACCTATTTTTTCTAAAGACCAGTATGAGCAGATTGTACAATTACTGAGTAACAATGTGAATGCATATTCTAATAAAAGTAAACTTAACAATGTGTTCTATTTACCACATTTTAAATTCAACTTAATGTATGTGTCACAACTTACCAAAGAATTACAGTATGCAACCACCTTCTACCCTGATTTTTGCTTATTTCAGGATCTTTACAATGAGAAGGTGAAGGAGATTTATACATATTAGTGAATCAACCAATGGAAAAAACCTAAGTGATCACTTGACGCTAGGACTAAATGTGAGTTAAATTAAGGAACATGCTGCAATGCTTGAGGAAGAAATAAGATTTTGGCACAAAAGACTTGGACATACATCTAGTATTGTTTTAAGTAAAGTAATTAGAGCACAATCTGATGTTATAGATAGTACTATAAAGAATTGTAACGTGTGTCCATGTGCTAGACAGTGTAGACTCCTTTTTCCAGTTAGTAATAATAAAAGTACTTCTAGCTTTGATCTTGTTCATATGGATGTTTGGGGACCCTATAAGGTACAAACTCAAAATGGTCACAAATATTTTCTGACTATAGTTGATGACTTTACCAGAATGACTTGGATATACTTGCTCAAATTTAAGACAGATGTCTGTGTTGTAGTTAAACAGTTCTTAACCTTTGTGCTTACACAGTTCAATAAAACAGTGAATGTGCGCGCCCATTTTTCACCAACGGTTGTGACGCACAAGCGTTTCCCTGACGTTTGATTCAATGTTTGAGGAGTCGCCACTTAATTATTCTACAGTGAATTAGGGCACCTAGATGTTAATATAAATGCTGCAAAATAAACTCTGGTTAATGGTCTGCGAAACTATAAGATTCTAGGTAAGGGTTCTCTATTATCCTAAAGGGAAGGGATTAGGCATCCTTTAAGATCCGCTAACTTATGACTGTCCGGTCAAATTCAGGTTAATTATTATGCTAAGAAAAATGCATGTTCAAAATATAAGGTGAAAATGATGTTGCAAGTAGAGTGGCCAGTAGGCCGGGCTCGGGTCTGGCGGGCCGGGTTTGGCGGGGTAGGGTCGGGGCGGGACTGGTGAAGGGGGCGGGATCGGGATCGGATTTCGGCTGTTTTTTTTAATAACATATGTATAAAAGTAAACTCAATAATTAAACAAGACAAGATAGTGTAATAAAAATATTCCAAGACTGTTTTTGTGCCTCTTATATTATTTAATAGACATATGATTTTTTTGTAATACAAATACAATTGTCGAAATTGCAACTTTGTGATGTTGTCCAAAAGTTGCAAATTACATAATAAAATTGTAATTAAAAAAATTACATTCTGAAAAAAACATGTTCTAGTTTCTTGATAATTTCCAGTGGTTCTTCGGTTGGAATTGGTATTTGTTGGTCAAATTGATCCACGTCGCTTCCACCACCACCTTCAGATAATATTTCGTTGTAGTTTTCGTCTTCTTCTTCGTTGATCTCCGGTTGACCGCACCTTCTCCACTCCGCTCGTATCCAATCTCCTATTTGATATCTGCCGGCAGAAAAAGCGCTTTCAGACGCAGTTGATGACGATTGAATGTTCAAAACATCTCGGGCCATCATTGAAAGTGTCGGAAAGGTCTTCTCATTCCCCCTCCAGTATTTCAGCAAGTCTTCACGTCCTTCTTCATTGAGAACTGCTTGGTACGGTGCAGAACCCTGCAAAACAAAAATATCAAACTCGCTAATTTGGTTAGTAGCGGTACGACCGCACATTCTATTTCTGAGGCTTTCAATACTAGCCGCAGAAACAAGATGTCTTTTGTGAGGTTGTGTTGAAGATGAAGAAGATGGTATGGAAGCCGGTAGGTTACTAGCACTTTCTTGTTGGTAAAACCTATATATTTTTTTTGCATTGGTCTTCTCCGCTAGACAACACTTCTTATTTAGTTTGTTCAATAGGTGGTGGGTGATTTGGATTTTTTGGACTTGGAGGTGGTAGTACTTCTATACAATCGTAAATAGTTTCAATAAGTGATTTAGTACCGTCTATTTTAATAGTCGGATTTAATACATCACCAATAATATAAATAGTGGGAATAGGAATAAAATATTTTTTTATTTTGATAAACATTTTTTTAATAACTGCCATATAAGCTATTTTTTTCATATATTCACTAAGTAATAAAAATATTAGAGTTATATAAAACAACATAGTTGAAATAGTAGGATAATATATACCGGAAAATTCTTTTGTTGCTTGAAAAAATTTCTCTAAAAATACAATAAGTTCAGAAATTTTTACCCAATCGCTATCTATAACCATATCAGCTGGATTTTGATTACGAGAGTTAAAAAATAAAGTTATAGGTTTTCTATAGTCATAAGCAACAAGTAGTTGCTCGTATAAAGAATTCCACCTAGTGGGTACTTCTTCTGTAATTTTTCTATAAGGTAGTTGACAATCGTGACAAGTTTTTTTATATTCTTTTCTTCATTGTATTTTATTATTTTTAAAAATAAAGTTTATAGCAAATTGTATTTGACTAAAAATGTCTTCAAAAAGTGATAGACCATCATTTACAATTAAGTTATATATATGACACACACATTTTATATGAAAATGA
This sequence comes from Anisodus acutangulus, assembly GCA_029783415.1. Lineage (NCBI taxonomy): Eukaryota > Viridiplantae > Streptophyta > Magnoliopsida > Solanales > Solanaceae > Anisodus > Anisodus acutangulus. Next base: position 20,276,804 of record CM056497.1, on the reverse strand, counting down.
TCTGAAAAGATGGAGTTAAACTATTTTTTAAAATTATAATAGTGTAATTGTTAGAAGAAACGTTATCTAATGTAATAGTCATAATTTTATCGGTTATTCCATAATAATGACACATTTGATAAATATTTTCTGCAATAAAAGTACCAGTGTGCCTATCATCTATATATCTATACGCTAAGATGCATTTTTGCATAGACCATTTACAATCTATCCAATGACAAGTTATCGGTAAATAATCACGGTCGTTAGTACTATGACCTATATCAGACGTGATAGATACTTTGCCATTAAAATGATATAATGAATAACGTAAATATTGTTGATATTCATGTGCGAATTTAAATACATCTCTATTAACAGTTGATCTATGAAAACCGTTAAAAGCAGGATTATATATATCTCTAATGTAATGAATAAAACCGGGGATGAAGGAAATGAAAAAGGCAAACCCTCCACAGCAACTAATTTTGATATTGCTTCCATATCTCTATGTTTATTGTATTTAGGGCCTACAATTCCCCCCGTCGTAGGATCGGGTGCGCAAACGCCCGCTCCATCGGGACAAGGTTCACATAGGCATACCTAGCTGGATGAGCCCTTACTACGTGTCTCATTAAACCCCCCGTCCCACCGTGACCTTTTCCAGTTTTAAATTTTAAAACATCTTTACAAATTTTACATCTAGCTACTTGATTCTCTTCGTCCCTATCAAAAAATATCCATGCATCTGATTTTAATGTTCGTTTTGCTGGACCTCGTCTCATACTAGGGGGAATATGAGGCATTTCAGTTGAAGGTACATTAGTGAGTGTGTTGTCAGTAACATTAGTGGGTGTATCATCTAGATCATCGTCTAAATTAAAGTCTTCTTGAGCTTCAAAAAATAGTTCCTCGTCTAAATCCAATGGTATTGTAGGAAAATGTTCAGTATCAACAAAATCATCCTGTGTAGGAATAGGATGACTAGAAGAAGTACCCTTGTCCCTGTTGCCCCTACTAGAAGAAGCATGACCCCTATCCGTAAGCATACGTTTAAATCCTTCCATTATAAATTTATAATTATACTAATAAATAATTAAAGTAAATGAAATTAAGTGCGCTAAATAAAATAAACAGACAATAATAATTTAATGAAGGAACGAATGTACCAAACGCCGACGTGTAATCGAGAGGTTGAAAATTGAAACTTTGCTCTATGGAAGATCCTCAAGCTAGTTGTCAACTTCACTCCCAATTCCCAAATGAATAAATAAAATTGAATATTTAGTAAACAATGTAGACTTGTAGAGAGATAGATTGAGAGATTGTAGGAAGATTTGTGAGAAAGATGAAATGAGTTATTTATAGTTGGAAAATTGAGTTAAAGTGTAAATATAATAACTTATGGGTTAAAAATAAATATTAAGGGGTAGGGGATTGGGGGAGGGGGGAAGGCAAAAAATGGCCGTTGCACAACGACCAAAATGTAAAATAGTCGTTGGTGCAACAGTTATTTACGCAAAAGGGGAAATTACGGGCGGGATCGGGTCGAGGTAGGCTCGGGATCGGGACTAGTGGGACTGGGCCGGGCCGGGATGGGTCGGGACGAGACATTGTCCCGTTCCGATTCGAGTCCCGATACCAATTTTTTTTTGACTACTCGGGTTCGGGGCGGTGTCGGGCCGAGACCGGGCCGTCTCGGCCCACTGGCCAGCTTTAGTTACAAGTAATTTAAAAGAATGCATTTTGACAATGTAAGAATTTTACCAATTATTCTTTTGAAGAGTCTCGCAAAGATAATTGCGATTTTGTGAAGAAAACCCTGACATAAAATCCGAAAAGCAGGCATGACATTATTTATGAAAATACATGTAAAATTTGAAAAACATGCTTTGTAAGACATTATTTATAAAATATATGCAAAATTGATTTTTGAAAGCATGCATTGTTTATAAAATACAAACAAAGTGATTTTTTGGATAAAACATACATTTGTATTGCATTATTCACAAATTACATATAAAGTTGATTTTTGGATAAAAATATGCATTTGTATGGCATTATTTATAAAATACATTAAAAGATAATTTTTGGATAAAGTATGCATTTGCATGGCATTATATATAAAATACATATTTTGCATTTGATAGTAAAGGAGGAAAGTAAATTATTTATAATGCCAGGAAGTGATTTTTATTAAAGTCATTTTAAGTCGCAATTTGAGTAAAACAAAACCTTATTTGTATCATTAATAATGCAGATAAAAATGAACAAATTATTTTGAAAGTTTTGAATGTGCATGACGAGCCTAAAATAAATAAGCTAGCGGCGGATTTTCAATTTTTAAACTACCAGAGCCTAAAATAAATAATCTAGCGACGGGTTTTGCATTTTGAACTACCCTATTAATTATCCATTCATAGTATATTTATTCTAAGTATTCTAATAATCGCACAAGAATTGAATAATTATTACAACCCGAATAAAAAAAATAGAAAGGCGGTATTAAAGAATTAAAGTTGCAACTAGGTCGGATGACGATATCATCCCGCCCTATTTGTTTAGAAATCCAGAGGCAGGAGAATGCAATGAGTGTGGATGCGGGTCTTCGTTTTGACAAAAGTCATGATGAGTCTCATAACGAGACTCTTCGTTGCTCCCGATGCATTTCATGTAAATAAAAGAAAAGAAAAGAAAAGAATTAGAGGATGGAACATGAAAATATATATACATAAGAAAAATGTAAATAAATAATTTATGAAGAGTAATATATTGGTTATCGGATTCATTTCATACTTAGGCAAGCTAAATGAATACTCACGGCTAAATATACTTCATACCATTTATAAACCACAAGAGGTATGCAACTAAGTTAGTATACGTATTTGCCTCCACAAAGAAATTAATGTTAGTGTCACAACTCATACAATGTAAAACATAATCATAATCACAGGATCGAACCATTTCAAATTATGACTCACGAAGATGAAATAAACATTATACTACATTACATATTTAGCTAATCTACACTATGAGTCAGCCAGAAAGTATTAAAACCTTGCTAAAGACCCGACAGTAACTGATAAACTACTATCAAGAGCAAAAAAATGTGTTATGATGGAATATTCTAAAGTACAAAAAGGATATATTATGTATGATATACAAAACAAATTGTTTTTTGTGAATATATATGTTAGTTTCAGGGAAACTGAGTTCCCCTTCAAAGAAGAGCAACCACAACAACAGACTTTTCTGAACAATCAGTGGGGTAAGTCTGATGATGACTCATTTATTTCAAATATATATATATGTCTACATCAATACATGGTTCTCAGATTAATACAGATGAAGAGTCAAACCAGACATGTCATCTACCAGAAAATCTTCAACTTGAAGAATCAGACCAAATACCTTATACACTAGAAAATGTGCAACACACTAAAAATTCAACATCAGACACAAATCACAATAACATCATACAGATACAAGTCACACAGAACCTCTAACACAGACTTCATCAGAAAATCTACCAAGTCTAAACAACCTCCAATATGGCTTAAATACTTCATCACAAATAAGTCAAATACAACTACTCCATATTCTATAGCTAACTACATATCTTATGAAACAATCTCACCTAAGTATAAAGACTTCCTCACTGCTTTCTCAGAAATAACTGAGCCTAGAAACTATATCAAGACATCCAAAGATCCAAGGTGGGTGGATGCCATGAAGGCAGAAATTGCAGCACTACAGGATAATCACACATGGGATATGGTTTCTCTACCTGAAGGCAAAACACCAATAGGGTGTAAATGGATCTACAAGATCAAGTACAAAGAAATATGAGAAATTGAAAGATTAAAAGCTAGACTAGTGGCAAAAGGATACAACCAAAAGAAAGGGATTGACTACCAAGAAACTTTTTCTCCAGTAGTAAAGATGGTAACTGTAAGATCAACACTGTCTATTGCTGCATCCAGACATTGACATATATATCAAATGGATGTATACAATGCTTTCATACAAGTAGATCTACATGATGAAATATATATGGAACTTCCTCGAGGATTTATCATCCAGGGGGATAAACTGGATAAACAAGTATGTAGACTGATTAAATCCTTATATGGGAAGCTAAATTAAATCCTTAAGAATGTTACAGTCTTACAGATTTACATAATTGCTAGGAGTAGCAAATAATTCTTCAAAAAACAACATAAAAAATAAAGCATGAAATGTTGGGAAGCTAAACTAAATCCATTGCAGTTCTATCCATAAATGTGAAGCAATTAAGATGAAAATACGTGTACTGGATCATGAGAATTGCTAATGTAATTCTATTCTAGTTCATAAAGGGAATGGCTAAAACTATCTGATTAGCTATTCAAAACTTTATAATGATTTATAACATGTTTGATCAAGTTTCTAAGATTAACTTATTTTGAAATGTGTTTTTTTCTAAAAGTGTTTTTCAAAGAAAACTTTTGACAGGAAACAATTAATGTTTGGTCATTTAATTTAAAAAGTACTTTTGAGCAGCAATTAGTGTTTGACCAAACTTTTAAAAGTGGTGAAACTGAAAATAAGTTGTTGATGTGTTTGGTACACAAGTGCTGTTAAACACTTTTTTCTGTTAAAATGACTAAAATAATCTTAAAGCTATTAACACTACAAATAAGTTGATTACTATGAGCTTTTTAATTCTAAAATTAATTTATATTTTAATTCAGTTTAAATATAAATCGATTATTTAAGTTATTTTTATAAATATATGTTACTTTTAATGTTTAAAATATATAATTTGGATAAAGATTGAAAATGGGTTTGTTATTGATTGTTTTCTGGATTGCAATTGCTGTTTGTCTTCCCATGTTGTCATCTACAGACTCTGGTTATCCTTCTTGTTAATGTTCCTCTTCTAATATTGTGATTATAATCTTAGAGAAAATATGAATCTAAGTTTCAGACAAATTCTAAGTAGCTTCATTGTTCTAGGACAAATATACCACTAAAGCTCTTAACATTAAACATAGTTTATTATTGTAAGTGCTGAAAGAACTGTTGATAGAACTGTTGATAGAACCAACAAAGTCAAAGTTAGTTAAGAAGTTAGTTAGTTTAGTCAATAAGTTAGTTGTGTAGTTAAGAATTAGTTAAAGTAGTTAGTAACTAACTAACTCTAAAGAGAAATCTCTAATCTTGTAAATGTATAAATAGACCATAGAAGTCATGGTACAGATTAATTTCTTAATGAAGAAAATCAGAAAATTATCTCTCTACATGCTTAGAATTACCTTTATCTTCTACTCCCTTCTTGTTCTACATTAATAGTTCTTCAACTTTCTCATGGTTGTAATGACAATTTCATCATGGTATCAGAGCTTTGATCCACTGCTCGAGGATTGGCTTTCTTCCGCAACAATTTTGAAGACAATCCACTTATATTGGTTCAATTTCTCCCCTCAGTTCTTTCAATTTCTGATTCTGTATCTTCTGATCATCTGTTTCTTCTGGTTTCTATTTTTTTTTCTTTGGTTGATTATTGTTCTGTATTATTTTTTAACAATATATCTGTATCTATATTCGTCTCCTTCTAGTTCTAAGTTCTAAAGTTGATTATGGAATTCACTCTTCTCTGGAAATTCTGATCAAAATCCTTTTTACGTTCTGGTTATAATCAGAATATATACCATAGAACACATATATCTTATATACATCTACAAATTGTATTGACTCTATAGTCTTATATACATTTCTTGAACTATCTCGAACCTCTTATATACATTTCTATTCTATTATGGACACTGATCCACATTTGTCTGAGGGCAATAATAATAACAACAATACCATGAGAACAAATACAGGAATTTCAGCAACTATAGATCATAATCACCCAATGTTTCTTCATTCTTCAGATGTAAGTGATGTATCTCTCATATCATTTCAATTACTTGGTTCTGAAAATTATGCACTATGGAGTAAGTCTATGATAATTGGACTACTTGGTAGAAATAAACTTTAATGAAAAATGCAAAAAGGAAAACTATGAAGAAGAATGATGGGATTAGTCGGATAGAGTAAATGCTGTAGTACAAGCTTGGTTGATGAATTCAATTTCAAATAGCTTACTCAGGGGAGTATTGTATGCTGACATAGCTTATGAAGTATGGAAAGACCTAAGAGAAAGATTTGATAAAGTAGATGAATATAGAACTTATGATCTTCATAGAGAAATAGCCACATTGACCCAAGGAAGTTCAACTGTGGCTGAATATTTCTCTAAACTAAAGATATTGTGGGTAGAATTTCAATCTTTAGTTCCACCTCCTAGTTGTGGATGCCCTAAGTCTAAAGAATTTGTAGGATATCTTCAAAGAAAAAAATTGTATCAATTCTTGATGGGGTTAAATGAGAATTACATGCAGGTAAGCCACCAAATTATGTTAATGTCTCCACTGCCTACTGTTAATAAGGCCTATTCCATGATAACCAGTGATGAAAATAAAAAATCCATCACAACTAATTCTGCTAGACTCCTAGGCGTTGGACCTAGTGGTTTCAGCCACAATGTTAGTCATGATCCTACTGCTATGTACTCTAGGACAGGACAAAACTCACAAAAATTCAAAAAGGAACTTTAACATGTTCTGTGAAGTATGTAAAATGAAAGGTCATACAAAATAATATTGTTATAAGGTGGTTGGTTATCCTCCAAATTTTAAATCCAAAAGAAAGGAACATGCTGCACACAATGTATATGCAAATGAGAATGATAGTGGCACTGAAAAAATATGCAGAACCACTGGCATGAGTGACAAATCCACTGGTACTAGTATGACAAATTCAAGTAACTGGCAGGTTCAAGGAGCACATGTGTTCTCTAAGAATCAGTATGAATAAATTGTTCAACTGCTGAATCACAACATGCAATCTAAAGCTACTCAAGAATCAACCACTACCCAGTCTTTTGCTAATGCAGCAGGTATGTACAATCATAAAGCCTTACTTGTAGCCAATATAGTTGGGCAATGGATTATAGATACTGGTGCCACTAACTATATGGTGTCTGATATAGAAATGCTAAACAAGGCTACTAGAGTAACAAACACAACCCAGTCTAAGAAAGTACACTTACCTAATGGAGAAATGGTTAGTGTGACTCATACATGGTCAAGTACTATATCTAACAGAAGTACCCTTAACAATGTGTTTTATTTACCACAGTTCAAATTTAATTTAATGTCTGTCTCAACTTACCAAAGAATTATAGTGTGCATCCACCTTTTACCCTGATTTCGATTTATTTCAGGATCTTTACAATGAGAGGGTGAAGGAGATTGGTAGGCTGCAAGATGGCTTATACATGTTAGTAAACCATACAACAACAAGACATCTTAATGAACAAGTCAAGTTAGGACTAAATGTGAGAAATGATAAGGAACATGTTGCAATGCCTGAGGAAGAAATAGAATTGTTGCACATAAGATTTGGACATACTTCTAGTACTGTTCTAAGTAAACTAATTAGAGTAAAATCTGATGTTATAACTAGTACTATAAAGAAGTGTAATGCGTGTCCATGTGCCAAACAATGTAGACTTCCTTTTCTAGTCAGTATTAATAAAAGTACTTCCAGCTTTGATCTTGTACATATGGATGTTTGGGGACTCTATAAAGTTCAAACTCACAATGACAACAAATATTTCCTAACAATTGTAGATGACTTCTCCAGAATGACTTGGATATACTTACTAAAGCTCAAATCAGATGTCTGTGTGGTAATTCACCAATTCCTAACATATATGTATACTCAATTCAATAAAATAGTAAAAACAATCATAACTGATAATAGAACAGAATTTGTAAATGATGTATCTAACAGTTTATTCTTAAAGCTAAGTATTATACATCAAAAATCTTGTGCTTATACACCCCAACAAAATGGTGTGACTGAAAGAAAACATAGACACATACTAGAAATAACCAGAGCAGTAAGATTACAAGCTAACATTCCTTTAAAATTCTGGGGATTATGTGTTCAAGTTGTAGTTTACTTGATGAACAAACTACCTTCTTCTATTACTGGTATAACACCTTATGAGAAACTTTACAAGAAAAAACCTTATATTAGTCATTTAAAAGTATTAGGATGTTTGTGCTATGCAAATGATTTAACAGTATCTGATAAACTACACTACAAAGTAAAAACTTATGTCATGATGGGATATTCTGAAATACAAAAAGGATATGTTTTATATGACATGCAAAACAAAATGTTCTTTGTCAATAGAGATGTTACTTTCAGAGAAACTGAGTTACCTTTCTGTTAAGAGTCCCACATCGAAAATAGAATAGGAACATTGACTCCTTATATGGATTTGGACAATCCTCACTCTACAAGCTAGCTTTTAGGTTGAGTTAGGCACAAGATCCATTCGTATCAGAGCCAGACCCATTTCAATTCTTTGTTCACCGATGTTGGGCCCCAATTAACGAGGTCTGGGGTGCGGGGGAGTGTTAAGAATCTCACATCGAAAATGGAATGGGAACATAGATTCCTTATGTGGACTTGGACAATCCTCACTCTACAAGCTAACTTTTAGGGGTGAGTTAGGCCCAAGATCCATTCTTTACACTTTCAGATCAGAAACACTAGAAAGACAAATCTTTCTACATGATCAAACTGGTAAGTCTGCGGATGAATATTCTACTACAAATAAATATATGTATATACATGTACATGATCATTAGGTTACTATACAAAAAGATTCAGTTCAAAGATCCTATACTTCAGGAAATGTTCAAGACATCATTCTACCAACTGAAACAACTGCAACACCAAATACAAACCAGAATGATATACTACAAATACAACATCCTACACCATCTATAACTCAAACTCAGACACATACACTACAAATACAACATCCTACACCACCTATGACTCAAACTCAGACACAGAATCAACCTTCTAATATAATCTCTACCAGGAAATCTTCTAGATCAAAATAACCTCCAATTTGGCTTAAGGACTTCATCACCAATAAATCTGACAATATCCTATACTCTATAGCCAATTACATATCCTACGAAACAATCTCACCAAAATATAGAGCCTTCGTCACATCATTATCAGAAATTACTGAACCAAAGAATTACACTGAGGCATCTAAGGATCCAAGATGGGTAGAAGCAATGAAAGTAGAATTATAAGCACTGCAAGACAATCACACATGGGATATTGTGGCTTTACCAGAAGGTAAATCTCCAATAGGATGTAAATGGATTTACAAGATCAAATACAAAAAAACATGAGAGATTGAAAGACTCAAAGCTAGACTGGTTACAAAAGGATACAATCAAAGAGAAGGTATTGATTACCAAGAAACCTTCTCTCCAGTAGTAAAACTGGTTATTGTAAGGGCTATTCTATCTATACCAGCATCCAGACACTAGCACATACATTAACTGCATGTGTATAATACTTTTTTACAAGGAGATCTGCATGATGAAATCTATTTGGAACTACCTCAAGAATTTATCAGTAAGGGGGACAAACAAGTATGCAGACTGATTAAATTCTTGTATGGACTTAAAAAATCACCAAGACAGTGGAGCTTCAAACTCACAGAGACACTAGTTCAGATGAAGTTCAAACAGTCACAATATGACCATTCCTTATTTATAAGAAAAACAGAAAAAAAGAATAACTTTAGTACTGGTTTATGTGGATGATATGCTGATTACTGGAGATCACATGGAATAAATAGATGAAACAAAACAAGCCTTACAACAAGCATTCAAAATAAAATATTTGGGAGAGTTAAAGTATTTTATGAGCATAGAATTTGCAAGATCAGAAAAGAAAATTCTAATGCACCAAAGAAAGTATGCTCTAGAACTCATTTCTAAGCTTGGCATGTCTGCTGCTAAGCCTATCAATACTCATATTGACTGCAGTATGAAGTTGACTACCAAGGAGTATGATGATCATATCCAAACGCAACAAGACACAAGAAGAGAGAAGACAAAACCAGAAGATGAATTACTGAAGGATATCAGTTCATACCAAAGACTGATAGGGAAACTACTCTACCTAACAGTCACAAGACCAGATATAGACTACAGTGTTCAGACACTTAGTCAATTTCTACAACAACCAAAGAAATCACATCTTGATGCTGCACCCAAAATAGTCAGATACATCAAAATTCAACCTGGACAAGGTATACTTTTGTCCAGTAAAACTCAAGAAACAGTAACAACATACTGTGATATTGACTGGGTTGTCTGCCCTCACATAAATAAATCAGTTACTGGATACATTGTCAAATTTGGAGATTCACTTATATCTAGGGATAGCAACGGATCAGATCTGGACCGGATTCTACTAGATCCAGATTCGTTTTTCATACCTGAATCCAGATACGGATCCAGATCCATCGGGTCTATAAAAACCAGATCTAAATCCGGATCAATCGGATCCACCGATCGGATCTGGATCCACATGTAAAAAATTTGCCTTGAATAATATTCCCACCTGTTGAAACTTTTTTTGTCAAAATGAAACCCAATTTGATTAAATATTTAAATATTTGAAACTTTTTTGACAAAATGAAACTCATCAATCTAACCAACATAATTATTAAATATTTGATGGCATCCAAAGTACTCACTTTAACAAACTTAAAGAACTAAAATTGTTCAAGAACTTAAAGCACTAATCTAAACCTGTCGCCAAAAAATATGATTTTATTATTTTCGTTCATGTTCAGAAAGTTCTATTTCCTGGCATATTGTTTGACACACACAGAGGACAGAGCTTCAAGAAATTAATCCTAAATACTTGGCACAAACCTTAGTTGACTGGTATTAGTTGATCCTATAGGGAATTGGTACTGACGATCTTAGCCCCTTCTGTTTTTTTGTTTTCCAATCCTTTTTAAAAAAGCGATGTTTTTATTTCTCTTTTCCAATGACATTATTACTTAACACTATTTCCCAATTTATGTGATATAGTTTTCTTAGAATGTAAAATACATAAATTATGAAAAAAATTAAGAAAATACTTATAAAATTACATTCTAGGCTATGTATATATTTAATAAAAAATGGATCCACGGATCGGATCTGGACCGGATACGGATCTCAAATACAAGATCCAGATCCAGATTCAATCCGTCAGAAATGGATTCGGGTCCGATCCAGATCCGTAGAGTCCAAATTTTGAAGATCCATATCATATACAATGGATCTGGATCCATCAGATCCGGACCGGGTCCAGAATCCACTGCCATCTCTACTTATATCATGGAAATCAAAGAAATACTCTACAATATCCAGAAGCTCAGCTGAATCAGAATACATGAGCTTAGCAGGAATAATGGCTGAATTAACTTGGATACTTGGCATACTAGAAGAAATTGGGATCAACATTGACTTACTAGTGACAATATTTACTGACAGGAAATCTGCAATTCAAATTGCTATAAATTCAGTATTTCATGAAAGGACTCAATATATAGAAATTGATCTACACTTTATAAGAGAAAATATTCATAAAGGTATGATAAAAAAAGAATATATAAACACTGCAAACCAACCTGCTGATTTGTTTACCAAAGGATTGAATATAATTCAACATCAGTATTTGTGTTCCAAGCTTGGATTATTGAACATATTCACAGTGTCCAGCTTGGGGGGGGGGGGACTGTTGAGAGAACAAACAAAGTCAAAGTTAGTTAGTTGTGTAGTTAAGAGTTAGTCAAAGTAGTTAGTAACTAACTAACTCTAAAGAGAAATCTCTAATCTTGTAAATGTATAAATAGGCCATAGAAGTCATGGTACATATTAGTTTCTTAAGGAAGAAAATCAGAAAATTATCACTCTACATGCTTACAATTCATTTTACCTTATCTTCTACTCCTCCTTGTTCTACATTGATAGTTCTTCAACTTTCTCATGGTTGTAATAACAATTTCATCAGTAAGATTCTTAAATTAAATTGATTCATATATGAAATTTTCAATAACTTTAAAACTTGTTAAACAAGGTAATATACCTGTGATATACACTTGATATACAACAATGTATATCACAGGTAAAAACAACGAATCAGCCCATCTCGGAAGTCAGCCCATATCGGCAGCACAGCCCATCTCGGTTGGGGATTTTACATTAGTGTATATATGGTATATATTTTTGTAATATTGGTACCTTAATTAGTCTTATACACTTACCATAATTGTATAGTTAGAATTATGGTAGAATAAGGTTTTAGGAATAGAATAGGAATAGGATTATATTCCTATTATGAAAATATGTAACTTGTATATATATCTTTCAATTAATGAAAATAATCAAGGGGATTATTTCTTTCATGGTATCAAGAGATTATGTCTAAATAAAAAAAAATTCTCTCCCAAATTTTGTGTCCTTCTCGGCCGAAACCCCCCCCTCGGGTTTCTTTTCCAAAAACTCGTCTTCCGCTCTCAAAATCTCTCTTACTATTCCCAAATTTCCCATCCTTCTTTGTTCTTTCAATATGTATAAGAATAATTTTCATCATGCCCTCATGGTTTCTAACGTCAAGAACAATATCCCTATTGTACTTGAGATGAAAAAAGTCCAATATGCGACGTGGGCAGAATTGTTTAAAATTCACGCTATCTCCCATCAAGTTATCCATCACATAATTTCTCCAGCTACACCTATTCCCGTGGAGGATCCTCAGTTATGGATTACTCTTGATGCTACCATTCTCAAGTGGATCAATTCCACTATTTCGGTTGACCTCTTACAGACAATTATTGAGCCGGATACAACGACTATGGCTACCTGGAATAGATTGCGTGATATATTCCAAGATAACCAACATTCGCGTGTTGTCACACTCGAGCAGGAATTCTCTCTAGTTCGCATGGAAGAATTTTCAAACGTATCTGCATATTGCAAGAAACTCAAGGAGTTGGCAAACCAACTCTGTAACGTTGGCGCACCTGTAACAAATAATCGTCTGGTTCTACAACTAGTTGCCGGTATTTCTGAGGTCTATAATGGCGTTGGGACTCTTCTTCGCCAAAGCAACCCACTTCCCGCTTTTTATTTAGCCCGCTCCATTCTTACTTTGGAAGAAGCTGGTTTGGCTAAAAAGACGGCTACCGGAGCAAGCCCCGTCATCCTAATGACGTCCTCCACAAAATCTTCAAGTTTTATTGATAATTCGGGCCAAAACCGTACTCATGGTGGCGGCAACAATAATCGTAAGAATAATAACAAAAACCGCGGGGGAAAACGCGATGATTCCGGTGGTCAGCAGGCCGGCAGTGGGCCCCATCTAATCAACGGTGGGCCTCCTCCCTACTGGTCCGAACAGTGGGGCCCATGGCAGTTGGGCTGGGGCAATGGGCCGTGGGCCAACAACCCCTATTTTCCAGTCACTGGATCCGGCAGCCAGTGGGTTGGACAGTCCACTTTCAGGCCCAACAATCAGTAGTCACGGCCCACTGCTCACTGGCCCAGTAACGCTAGTTCCAGTAGCTACGACTCAGTTCTGGAATACTTGGGCCCCGGCCTCCGCAAGCTCACCACGCAGCAGGCCCCACTCAGACCGATATCGAGGCCGTTATGCACACATTTGGTTTAACTCAACCAGACCCAAATTGGTATATGGACACCGGTGCTGTTACACCTCGTAATTTTAAGACTATAATTAGAGGACGTAATTAAGGAGGTAAGATTCGAATCTTGGATATAGAGTATATTTATATATGCTAATCCGGAAATTAGTATACAAGAGGATGTGACTCCGGAAAGATGTTGGTCACAATAAGGGTGACGTTGGATACTTATAGCAATAATTGTATATTCCCGTTATGGAATAGTATTGTATTATAAAATTATGACATTGAGGATACGAGGCTTATGAAATTCTCGGGAATTAAAAGAAGTGGGTTTGAGATTTACTAATTGAAGAACTTGGGGGCCAAAGTGTAAGAAGGAAAATCAGATTTTTGGTTATAAACTCACATTACCTCTTCATCTTCTTCTACACTTAACAAAAAAAAAACATAACTCTCCTCTCATCCTCCCCTCTCCACTCATCCGCAACTCACCCTCCACCCATAACCAAAATTAAGGTTGTTATCTTCTCTTCCTAGACTATATTTTTCACCAAAAATTAGAAGCAAAACAACACCAAAACCGGAGGCGAAAGCAGTGGCAAAACAGACCTTTGTTTGGTAAAAATCTGCCCAGAAAATTGTGATTTTTGGGATGAAATTTTGGAAGAAAAACGTGTAGGGATGATGGCTTAAGATTGTAGAACACTTGCATGTCAATTGGGGTTGAAGAAGTGGGCAAAAAGGAGGAGAAAAATTACAAAACAGTGGGGATTTCCGGAAAAACAGTGGCAGAAAATTGCGGACTGTTTTGACGAATTTGAGGTATAAAAATTCTTCTTTCTATGATATAATTGGAATGCATGTTGTTAGAATTAAGGTAATGAATTTGTGTTAAGGAAGAATTGGAATTTAAGCATTGCATGTGACCATTTTGGGCTAGTTGCCAATTTGGGACAGATTTTGGTGTTGTTGGATTCGTTGGTTATTGTTGTGTTATTATCACTAATTGCATGATGGAATTGAAAGGAAACTTGGAGATTTAGTTGGAATTAGTTATATGGAAGTATTAAAATTCGAAATTGGATTATAGGAATTAAGATAAGAGTTATGGAATTGTGACATGTTGTGGCCAAGAACTTGCATGAAATTGTTGGACATGTTGTGATGTATATGGACTGTTTTAGGGGCTGTTTTGTGGTGTTATAATTCTGAAAATTTAGTCACCATTATGCATGTTTAAGTGTGGTAATTTCTAAGGTAAGTCCTAAAGGAATAAGGGTGTGGAAAGGCATAGAAATGCTTCACATTCTACCCTCGTTGTTGTTGGAACATGGACTGTTTTGTGGGCTGTTTTAAGGTGGATTAAGAGGCTAAATTTACATGAGAAGTGGGTGTGTAATTCCCTTTATTGTTGTCTTGGTTGTGCCCTTAATTGGTGCTTGTTTATTGATGTTATTAGCCTCGTTTGGAAGTTGTGGAAACATGTATAAGCAGGGAAGTCTTTGCCAATTTTTATAAAATAAGAAGTCGTTATTAGATATAAAGTATGCTAGCGATCATAGAATTGACGAACGTATTACCATTATTATAGGTTGAAGTTCTAAATCGAGACGTACTCTAATATAGAGTTGATTAGTTCGTCTAAGAGGTATGTGAAACTCTTACTTCTTTCTTTTTGGCATGATTTAATGAAAATGCAGTGGACGTACTTAATTCTTATACTGATTTAATTCCTAATGAGGATTGTTATGAAAAGTGCCTATGATTTTTCAGCAAAGAGTTTATTATGACATTATTACAATGATTTTATTGAGAGTCAGATGATAATTTTTACTTGCATATGGTTACTCACGATATCTACTCGTGCTAAGGGGTACTACTTCACCTCACCGAGTCGGGCAGATTACGACTCGTGCACATCCTTGCATTGTTCACCGAGACCCTCACTAGAGGGCCGAGTTACGTGAGATGGATCCATAGATGAGAGATGATTTACCGAGAGTCGGCATGGGCCGGGTTATGATATGATTCCACCGAGTCCCGCACTAGTGGGCCGGGTTACGTTACAGGTATATATATGTATATGGACAGGCATTCATGTTTTCTTGCCTTGCCTCTCATTTTCATAAGGCACAACTGACTTTTATGGTTTATGGCACAGTTGGATTTGAATCCTTATTTTTATCTTGATCTTACATTTACATTGGCTAATTATGATCTCTTTTCTGACTTCATGTTTTACATACTCAAGACATTATTTACGTCTTGACCCCCTTTCCTCGGGTGCGTTTCATGCCCGCAGTACATGTTTTCAGTTTGGTGAACCTCAGGCCTAGGTTCTACTCGGCAGAGTTGGAAAGCTCCTTTGATCCAGGGCTTTGTCATTTGATGCGAATCCCTTTTAGAATTATGTTCGTATTTAGGGACACAGCGGGGCCTGTCCGTCATATGTCGTTATTCTTCTTATAGAGTGCATGTAGGCGGTGGTGGGTTATGCGTATGGAAGGGGTATGACTCTGTTTTGGTCGGTCATGGTATTGTATTCTGTGCTGGGGTGTTCCATGTATATACGTTACTAGCGGTGGCGACCTTGTCGGCTTGCTTGTTATGTTATATTGGCTAGTTGTGACTCCTCAGAGGCAGTACAATCTTGGGTAAAGGCAGCCTCGTCGGCTTGCCTACCCTGACATATGTTGCTATTGCGGCGTTATGCTGCCGAATTTCAGACTCATTAAGTGTTAGTTGGATTATGTGTGACAGGTTAGTATAATGACGTCATTATGGCGGTTAGTCGTGGCCCGTCGGGTCGGGTCGTGACAAAAGTGGTATCAGAGCAGTTAGTCCTCGGAATGTCTACAGACCGTGTCTAGTAGAGTCTTGCGTATGGGTATGTTGTGCACCATACTTATACGCAGGAGGCTACCGGACATTTAGGATTGGTTTCTATTTTTCTTACTCTAAGATCGTGCGATAGAGCTATGTTATTAGGTTATTCCCTCTCTGACGTATTAATGTGTTACAGCTATGCCTCCGAAGAAAGCGACAGTAGCGAGGAAGGGAAATACGAATTCGAGGTTATGAGAAACTATCTTACTCGTATACAGGAAGAAATAATGTAAGCTTGGGACATGGAATATTTGAGACTCTTAGAATATTAGATAATCGTTGAGACCTTAGATATACAAGGCCTTCTTGAGTAAAATATTTTATGTTTGATCTGGGTTAAAGTACATGGTATATGTGAAGTCTATTAGTTGTGATGACTCTTTGGTATGCTTATGTTTATATGAAAGGGGATATGAGATATGCCAAAAACTGGAATTGCTACTGTTGTACATATAAGGTTTGTTGTCTCTGGAGCAAGTTGTCTGGATAAGTCCTTGAAATTAGTTCATTGGTAGTTGATAGTCGTTAACGGGTTGTCCTACTTGTGGATGGGGCTTAGGAGTAGATGGTCCTCTACATGTTGTAATATTACCCTATTTAAGTTGATGTGTTCCAGCTTTTCTTATGAGTTATGCTATCCATGTTATCTATAAATGTATTCTGTCTTGGTCATACTTCTTTCGGAACAGGGTGGTCTGTTAATGTCCCTGTACAGTATGTGGGTTGAGTATAAATCACTTGTGTTAGGACCTATCTTTGCCAATTTTGCTCAGTGGGACTACCTCTAAACATTTAATTAGACTTGCCTAGATATATTTTATGTTTGATTTAAATTTCCCCCGTAATTGTCTTTGCGTATCATAATGTAGAATGCAAAATGTTCTAATAACCCAAGCCTGCGTTTTATCTCTTAAATAGGGAATAGATTTGTATGCTAAACATGTTGTCAGTAGTTGCTTAAGGGAGTGGAAAATTGAGTATTTACATAATTCAGGGAATGACTTGTTCTTTGTAATAAGCGGTTTACTTATTTAGTTAACTATTAAACCGTGAATATATTATGCCAGGAATTATGTAATATATGGGAATATTATGGCTAATTATAACTACTCTAATAATGTCTAGCATGTTCAGTTGATGAAAACTCTTGTTAGAGTATTGTGTGACGATTATTTGTGTGTTAAGTGGTTGTCTTGTTAAGTTTAAGGGTTATTTGACCTTGTATGATCTGTTTAAATGACTTTGAAGAAATTGATATACTAGTTTTAGTCCATTGTAACCCCTCTTGGATTGTTTAAGTCTTGTGGGGTCCATAGTATGTTAGGTCAAACCATCATTAGCACATGTACTAATTCAGTATGCTTAATACATGAACATGAGGTTTGTTCCACAGTTAGCTTGAACAAATTATTTCGGTATGTTGCTATATTGGCTTGAGAAGTATATTAAACCTCTTAGACACTGTGTTCGATTAATCCATGACTCAATACACAGGTTATGTTAATTAAACACCAATTGTTGAAGTTAAAAATTATGCTTACATAATGACTATGTTGGTTGTAAAGGTCACATTTGGTATGGAAATGATTGAAGGGCTTAATGTTTTTATTTATTTATTTATCTGCCTATAATAAGGGAACTAAGATTTAGCATAAGAATGTTGTTATAATTATGATAGGATCACCTAATGACTTTGAAATGGATGTGTGTCTTGTTTAAGTGCTGTCGTGATCTGAAGGATAGTTTAGGAGCCTATTTGGTGTATGTTTTGCTTGTTAAAGGGTCATATCTATCCTTGGCATGTCCCAATAGTCTTAGGTGGTCTAATACTCATCTGAACATAACTATTTAAAATAACCTTGTCTCTTCCTCATGTGCATAACTCTGCATCCAGTTTGGTTTGATTGTATATGCCCATGGTTTGTTTCTATGGGTTTATTAAATCAGACTATGAAGTCCACCTATTTCCATGTATGCACTCGATATGTCTACCCCTTTCTCCTTTTATGTAAATTGGTAGATAATATAAGATCATTTGAGTTTTGATAGGTATCTAAATCACATGTTAAAAAAAATGAAATGAATATCTGAGTAGTTCCTCAACTATGTGCATTCCCTTGCTTCTGCAGATTTGGTTAAGTTATTAAGTGAGTAGTGATGAGGTTAGCATGGCATGGATAGGCAATCCACATATGTTTGGTCTGTCTATATATACTTGTTTATGCCTACTCATGTCCGGATAATTGGTTTACCTGTTACCACTCGGGATTGAATATCTAGTTTGGTATAGTTATAGATTCCTTTAAGTTTTGATTGACATTGTCCATTTTCCAAGATGTGAAATTCAAAAATAAAATAAAGGGGGGGGGGTACCTTGAATTTTATGTTTCCCAATCCACTTCTTGATGGTACCTACAAGATTGTAGCTTTAGGTAATACCAAACTTAGAAACATTAAGCAGAGAGATTCTTGTTCTGTCCCTTTAAGAGTTTGGGATTATACTGGTCACCATCAGCTTTATATAGGAAGAAGAAGGGGCATTGTTACCAAATTGAAAGTAGTAGTAGATGTCAACAAATGAGTGTAAATGTTCCATGCTGATTTAGAATAATCTGTACAATTGAAATAGAACGAAACATGTTAATTTTAGATTTGTCTAGTCGTGTATGGGCTACCTAGTTGATTTAATGCTTAATATTGCTAATTTAAAGATATTAATGATATATGAAACGCCTAGATTTGATTTAATGGATTGTGAGGTTGGATTGAAGTTGGGTTTAGCATGTATGGGTTATTTAAATTAATGTGATGACCAATATATTATTTTGGAAACTCGTTTGGCTATCTCAGAATCGTTTGGTCATATTATCTACCTAAAACAAGCGCCACTAATTAAGAACAAGATTAGTTGTCCTATTTAACAAAACTTGTCTTATATCGTCTGATATGATAATTTAAAACTAGAAGAGAATGAGTTAAGTGGGTTGATATGGTTGAGGTTATATGATGTTATTTATGATGGGAATTGATAAAGGGTAGCCTATGTGATGATTGTGAATTATGAATATTACCTAAATTCCGAGCCTGCTTTACTGATTTAGGGGTATGTTAGAAGATATGACTAAGCATGCCTAATTAATGTTAATATGATTTGGATATATCTGTAAGTTTTGGATTAGTAAGTTCAATACGGTGTCGACTTGTAATAGATAAAGTCTTGCTAATCATTGTTAAAAATGAGACATTGAGTAACCTGATTTGATTAACTTAAGCTTCCAATTTATGCTCATTTTTTTAAAATTATTCTTAATATGGGTATTAAGTATATGTTAGGCTCAAATAACACGATATGGATAACACTTGCTATTTGAATTATTAGAGAGATAGTGATTAATATCTGGACAGGAAAACTTAGCTCATTATATGCCTATTATGTGTTCACTTGTTCTGATTTAGGCTTGATGTAGGTCTAATATAAACTTTAAGACTTGTTTAGCCTTAGTACCTGATCATAGGCATGGTAATGATGGATTGGATATTCATTTAGCATCTCTTGTGTTCCTAAATATATATGTGTGGTTGGGACGGTCTAAGGTAGTCTGTATGCATATGTCACTTATTTACACCTGCCTTGTGATCCCTTGTTTATGGTTCAGACTAGGTAACTAGTGTCTATGCCATGTTGGTGTCTTGGGCATGTTCATATGTATATCATCATTAGGGTAGCTTGTGTGTTTTCCTTAGTACCCTGCATGATCAAACAACGCCTCTATTATGTATATTTGGATTCTATTATATAGAACGCTTGCATCTTGATCCAGGTAGAGGATATTAGGCTTTTGGGAACTCGGAAAAAAAAAATTAGTCTCTGCTATTACACCATTTTGAAGTTATGTCTTCCCTGATCCTTATGTGCTTAGTTGAAACTGCTGATTTTGAGTTAAAACATTCATTTAAGTACTTAACTACTGGTTAAAATAGGATCAGGAATCTGAATATATAAAATGGGGATTAGTCATTGGTTGTGAAGATGATATCTGTTCTCAAGTTTAAGATTAAGGTATAGATTATGCTTAAAGTTCTTGTATATATGTACATAATGTGGTACTGCGGGAATAATGACTCTACTTAGCCTTAGTTTTAGTATACTTCACTTTTAGAAAATTACGAATAAGCTAGGACGTAGGTTGTTTCCTTGTTTATTTGAGTCCTTTTGTTAGATAATGGCAAGAGTTGAGTTGTTTGTAAGTTGCATATTTGTTGGCAGAAACGTGTATCATAGAGTCTAAGATGACCTAATATGCAAATTTCTGTGTGCTTGTGAATCCTTGAATCAATTTGTATAAGATGTGCCCAATAGTGTGAACATTCGAGGACGAATGTTTCTAAGGGGGGAAGAATGTTACACCTCGTAATTTTAAGACTATAATTAGAGGACGTAATTAAGGAGGTAAGATTCGAATCTTGGATATAGAGTATATTTATATATGCTAATCCGGAAATTAGTATACAAGAGGATGTGACTCCGGAAAGATGTTGGTCACAATAAGGGTGACGTTGGATACTTATAGCAATAATTGTATATTCCCGTTATGGAATAGTATTGTATTATAAAATTATGACATCGAGGATACGAGGCTTATGAAATTCTCGGAAATTAAAAGAAGTGGGTTTGAGATTTACTAATTGAAGAACTTGGGGGCCAAAGTGTAAGAAGGAAAATCAGATTTTTGGTTATAAACTCACATTACCTCTTCATCTTCTTCTACACTTAACAAAAAAAAAAATAACTCTCCTCTCATTCTCTCCTCTACACTAATCCGAAAATCACCCTCCACCCATAACCAAAATTAAGGTTGTTATCTTCTCTTCCTAGACTATATTTTTCACCAAAAATTAGAAGCAAAACAACACCAAAAACCGTGGCGAAAACAGTGGCAAAACAGCCACTGTTTGGCCGAAAATCTGCCCAGAAAATTGTGATTTTTGGGATGAAATTTTGGAAGAAAAACGTGTAGGGATGATGGCTTAAGATTGTAGAACACTTGCATGTCAATTGGGGTTGAAGAAGTGGGCAAAAAGGAGGAGAAAAATTACAAAACAGTGGGGATTTCCGGAAAAACAGTGGCAGAAAATTGCGGACTGTTTTGACGAATTTGAGGTATAAAAATTCTTCTTTCTATGATATAATTGGAATGCATGTTGTTAGAATTAAGGTAATGAATTTGTGTTAAGGAAGAATTGGAATTTAAGCATTGCATGTGACCATTTTGGGCTAGTTGCCAATTTGGGACAGATTTTGGTGTTGTTGGATTCGTTGGTTATTGTTGTGTTATTATCACTAATTGCATGATGGAATTGAAAGGAAACTTGGAGATTTAGTTGGAATTAGTTATATGGAAGTATTAAAATTCAGAAATTGGATTATAGGAATTAAGATAAGAGTTATGGAATTGTGACATGTTGTGGCCAAGAACTTGCATGAAATTGTTGGACATGTTGTGATGTATATGGACTGTTTTAGGGGCTGTTTTGTGGTGTTATAATTCTGAAAATTTAGTCACCATTATGCATGTTTAAGTGTGGTAATTTCTAAGGTAAGTCCTAAAGGAATAAGGGTGTGGAAAGGCATAGAAATGCTTCACATTCTACCCTCGTTGTTGTTGGAACATGGGCTGTTTTGTGGGCTGTTTTAAGGTGGATTAAGAGGCTAAATTTACATGAGAAGTGGGTGTGTAATTCCCTTTATTGTTGTCTTGGTTGTGCCCTTAATTGGTGCTTGTTTATTGATGTTATTAGCCTCGTTTGGAAGTTGTGGAAACATGTATAAACAGGGGAAGTGCTGCCCGAATTTTTATAAAATAAGAAGTCGTTATTAGATATAAAGTATGCTAGCGATCATAGAATTGACGAACGTATTACCATTATTATAGGTTGAAGTTCTAAATCGAGACGTACTCTAATATAGAGTTGATTAGTTCGTCTAAGAGGTATGTGAAACTCTTACTTCTTTCTTTTTGGCATGATTTAATGAAAGTGCAGTGGACGTACTTAATTCTTATCTGATTTAATTCCTAATGAGGATTGTTATGAAAAGTGCCTATGATTTTTCAGCAAAGAGTTTATTATGACATTATTACAATGATTTTATTGAGAGGCAGATGATAATTTTTACTTGCATATGGTTACTCACGATATCTAGTCGCGCTAAGTGTTACTACTTCACCTCACCGAGTCGGGCGGGTTACGACTCGTGCACATCCTTGCATTGTTCACCGAGACCCTCACTAGAGGGCCGGGTTACGTAGGATGGATCCATAGATGAGAGATGATTTACTGAGTCGGCATGGGCCGGGTTATCGTATGATTCCACGAGGTCCCGCACTAGTGGGCCGGGTTACGTTACAGGTATATATATGTATATGGACAGGCATTCATGTTTTCTTGCCTTGACTCTCATTTTTATAAGGCACAACTGACTTTTATGGTTTATGGCACAGTTGGATTTGAATCCTTATTTTTATCTTGATCTTACATTTACATTGGCTAATTATGATCTCTTTTCTGACTTCATGTTTTACATACTCGGTACATTATTTAAATGCTGACCCCCTTTCCTCGGGGGGCTGCGTGTCATGCCCGCAGGTACATGTTTTCAGGTTGGTGAACCTCAGGCCTACGGTCCTACTCAGGGGGCGGGAAAGGTCCTTTGGTCCAGGGCGTTGTCATTTTGATGCGAATCCCTTTTAGAATTATGTTCGTATTTAGGGGCACGACGGGGCCTGTCCCGTCATATGTCGTTATTCTTCTTATAGAGTGCATGACGGTGGTGGGTTGTACGTATGTAAGGGTTATGACTCTGTTTTGGTCGGTCATGTTATTGTATTACGTCTTTGGGGTGTTCCATGTATATACGTTACTAGCGGTGGCGACCTTGTCGGCTTGCTTGTTATGTTATATTGGCTAGTTGTGACTCCTCGAGAGGCAGTACAATCTTGGGTAAAGCGACCTCGTCGGCTTGCCTACCCTGACATATGTTGCTATTGCGGCGTTATGCTGCCGAATTTCAGACTCATTAAGTGTTAGTTGGATTATGTGTGACAGGTTAGTATAATGACGTCATTATGGCAGTTAGTCGTGGCCCGTCGGGTCGGGTCGTGACAAAAGTGGTATCAGAGCAGTTAGTCCTCGGAATGTCTACAGACCGTGTCTAGTAGAGTCTTGCGTATGGGTATGTTGTGCACCATACTTATACGCAGGAGGCTACCAGACATTTAGGATTGGTTTCTATTTTTCTTACTCTAAGATCGTGCGATAGAGCTATGTTATTAGGTTATTCCCTCTCTGACGTATTAATGTGTTACAGCTATGCCTCCGAAGAAAGCGACAGCCGCCAGAAGGGAAATACGAATTCGAGGTTATGAGAAACTATCTTACTCGTATACAGGAAGAAATAATGTAAGCTTGGGACATGGAATATTTGAGACTCTTAGAATATTAGATAATCGTTGAGACCTTAGATATACAAGGCCTTCTTGAGTAAAATATTTTATGTTTGATCTGGGTTAAAGTACATGGTATATGTGAAGTCTATTAGTTGTGATGACTCTTTGGTATGCTTATGTTTATATGAAAGGGGATATGAGATATGTTTATATGAAAGGGGATATGAGATATGTTTATATGTAATTTTTGATGAAACTCAATTTCCCTTTACTAAAGTTCATACTCTCGAGCCTAGTTTGTATAATTTTTTGGATGATGGTATATCCCCGTATATTACTCACCATTTTTCAGACATGTCCCGCACCCAAAATTCTCCAGTAGACCTTTGCCCAGCCCCATTGACGATCGCCAATTACCGTCACTAGATCAGTTCCAGCGATTGGGCCAGTCCAGCCCAATTTTGGAACTGGTCCAGCTCCAGAGCAGATTTACCGTCTTGGGCCAGCAGGCCCACTGCTTGCTGGCCAGTCCATCCCGAGCCCAGCAAATTCCCAAAATTCACTCAATTCTTCCTCGAGTCATAAACCGATCACTCATAGTCAGCGGGGTATTTTTACACCTAAAAGACATTTTAATTTACATTCTAATGTTCCTAAATCCCCCTTGCCCCGTAATCCTGTGTCTGCCTTAAACGACCCGAAATGGATCCTATTCATGAAAGAAATAATCCCATGGATTATTTTCATTAATTGAAAGGTATATATACAAGTTACATATTTCCATAATAGGAATAGAATCATATTCCTAAAACCTTATTCTACCATAATTCTAACTATATAATTATGGTAAGTGTATAAGACTAATTAAGGTAACAATATTACAACAATATATACCATATATACACTAATGTAAAATCCCCAATCGAGATGGGTTGTGCTGCTGATATGGGCTGACTTCCGAGATGGGTTGTGCTGCTGATATGGGCTGACTTCCGAGATGGGCTGATTTGCTGTGTTTACCCGTGATATACACTGCTGTATATCAAGTGTATATCACGGGTATATTACCTTGTTTAACACACACCCGCAGTCATAGCGGGCGGTCTTCGAACGCTGAGACTGTCCCTAAAATATTTAAAAAGGACCGAGGGAAGACCCTTTGTAAAGATGTCGGCAATTTGATAACTTGACGGGACAAAACATACGCGAACTTGACCACGGACAACCTTTTCACGGACAAAGTGAATATCCATCTCGATATGTTTAGTGCGTTGGTGCTGTACAGGATTACCAGAAAGGTAAATGGCACTAATATTATCCCAATAAACCAAGGTTGCCTTTTGAATTGGACAATGAAGCTTTAAAAGCAAATTACGTAACCAACACGATTCTGAGACCATATTGGTTACCTCTCGATATTCAACCTCGGCACTTGAGCGGGATAGAGTCGCCTGCCGCTTCGCAGACTAGGAGACCAAGTTGTTGCCAAGGAACATATAGTAGTCAGACGTAGACCGTCTAGTGTCAGGACACCCACCCCAATCAGCATCTGTGTATGAGACAAGTGCGGATGTCGATGAAGGATACAAATGCAAACTATAGTCCAGTGTACCATGAATATACCGAATGATGCATTTGAGTGCATTCATGTGCTCAATTCTGGGATCATGCATGAATAAACACACATGTTGGACAATATACGTAATATCCGGTCTGGTAAAGGTAAGATATTGAAGGGCCCCTGCAAGATTGCAATAGCGGGTCGGATCCTCGTAGGGAACACCTGTTGCGGCACTAAGCTTGGGCTTTGTATCAACTGGAGTGGAAGTGGACTTACAGGATGACATCCCAGCTCTCTCGATTATCTCAGCTGCATACTTCCGTTGAGACAAGAATAATCCATCGAAATGACGAGTGACGACAATTCCCAAAAAATAACTCAAGGCACCTAAGTCTTTCATAGCAAACTCAGAGCTGAGCATAGTCATGATAGACTGGCGTAAGACATCGGAAGAAACAATCATAATGATATCATCCACATATAACAGAATGTAGGCCAAGGATGAACCACGACGATAGATGAATAAGAAATTATCTGACCTACTGTGAGTGAACCCAATAGTCGAAACATAGTCAGCAAACCTTTTATATCAGGCCCGTGGAGACTGCTTAAGCCCATATAAGAACTTCTTCAACAAACAAACATGATGAGGACGGTTAGGATCCCTGAATCCCAACGGCTGATGCATATAAACTGTTTTCTTGAGATCACCATATAGGAAAGCATTCTTGACATCCAACTGATGAATAGGCCATGCCTTTGAAAGAGCCAAGCTAAGCATAGTGCAAATGGTAGCCGGCTTTACCGCCGGACTAAACGTCTCCCACAATCTATCCCAACCTGCTGAGTCTTACCATCACCCACAAGCCGCGCCTTATGTCGAGCAAATGACTCATCTGAATTCTCCTTATGAGCAAAAATCCACATAGACCTGATAACATTAATACCATATGGACAGGGCACCAACTCCCACGTCTTATTATCAATAAAAGCATTATATTCATCAGTCATAGCAATTTTCCAATTCGGGTCGTTTAAGGCAGACACATGATTACGGGGCAAGGGGGATTTAGAGACATTAGAATGTAAATTTAAATGTCTTTTAGGTGTAAAAATACCCCACTGACTACGAGTGAACGGTCTATGACTCGAGGAAGAATTGAGTGAATTTTGGGAATTTGTTGGGCTCGAGATGGACTGGCCAGCAGGCAGTGGGCCTGCCGGCCCATGACGGTAAATCTGCTCTGGAGCTGGACCAGTTCGAGTGGTGGGTAGCCCAATGTTGGAGCGATCCGGTGGCGGTAATGCGCATCTAGTGGGGCCAGCGGGTAGTGGGCCCGCTGGAGAATTTTAGGTGCGGGACATGTCCAAAAAATGGTGAGTAATATACGGGGATATACCATCATCCAAAAAATTATACGAACTAGGCTCGAGAGTATGAACTTTAGTAAAGGGAAATTGAGTTTCATCAAAAATTACATGACGATTAATGATGATTTTCTTGGAGTATAAATCAAAGCATTTATAACCACGATGATTAGATGGATAACCCAAAAACACACACGGAGTAGACCGGGCCTGAATTTTGTTAATTGTGGTGGACGGGAATAACGGATAACACAAGCACCCAAACACCCGAAGATGAGAATAATAAGGATTCTTATTAAATAAGATTTGGAGGGGGAAAAATATGTCAGACCTTTGAAAGGAATTATGTTTAGCAGATATCTGGCCATTTGTAGAGCATGATGCCAAAAATATGGGGGTATGGAAGCATGAAGTAAGAGAGAGCGGACAATGTTATTTATGGAACGAATTTTGCGTTCGACTTTCCCATTTTGTGAAGATGTATGAGGACAAGAAAAATGAAAATTGATCCCATTAATAGCACAAAACTCCCGAAACTCCCTATTGTCATACTCTTTTCCATTATCACATTGAATATTTTTTATTTCTCTTTCGAATTGGGTTCTAATGAATGCTCTAAATTTTATGAAGACGGAAAATACTTGAGATTTATTTGCAATTGAAAACGTCCACAAAAATTTAGAATAATCATCCAAAAAGAGAACATAATACCGATGACCCAATGAACTTAGAACATGAGACGTCCATAGGTCGCTATGAATAATATCAAATGACATTGAAGTATGAGAAGTTGAGTCTACAAATGGCAGCTTAACAATTTTTTCTAACGAACAAGATTGACAAATTGGAGTACGACTCGTACCCTTACAAGCAATAAAACTATTTTTATCTAAAACTGACAAAATAGAGGATCCTGGATGACCAAGGCGAGCATGCCACAAGGAAGGAGAAATGGCTGCAAAGGATGATGGCAGGACTTGACTCGATGGGCTGAAATCGGGCGTGATAGGATAAAGATCTCCCCTACTATCACACCTCATGAGAGGACTCCCCGTCTTGAAATCCTTCACAGAGAAACCAAAAGGATCAAATTCAACAGAAATGGAATTGTCAGTGGTGAACTTTCGGACAGACACTAAGTTTTTAATCAATTTGGGGGCATGTAAAGTGTTTTTCAAGATAAGGGGTGGATTGGGGGGAGATAACATTTTCTGACCATAACCCTGAATTGGAATAGAGTTACCATTATCAATAATTATACCCCGAGGGTTGTTCAAATTGGAATAAGATGAGAGAGTACCTGAATCGGATGTCATATGGGTAGTGGCACCGGTGTCTATATACCAATTTGGGTCCGATTGAGTTAAACCAAATGTGTGCATCGCGGCCTTGATATCAGTCTGAGTGGGGCCTGCTGCGTGGTGAGCTTGCGGAGGCAGGGGCCCAAGTATTCCAGAACTGGCGTTACTGGGCTAGTGGGCAGTGGGCAGTGGGCCGTGACTGCTGATTGTTTGGCCTGAAAGTGGTATCGCCCACCTGGGTCGGATCGATGGCCAGGAAAATAGAGTGGCGGCCCACGGCCCATTGCCCCAGCCCCACTTCCATGGGCCCCACTGTTGGGACCAGTAGGGAGGAGGCCCACCAATGACTGGACGGGGCCCACTGCCGGCCTACTGACCACCGGAACCGCCGCATTTGCCCCCGTAGTTTTTGTTATTATTCTTACGATTATTTTTGCCGCTACCATGAGTACGGTTTTGGCTCGAATTATCAACAAAATCTGAAGAATTTGTGGAGGATGTCATTAGGACGACGGAGCTTGCTCCGGTAGCCGTCTTTTTAGCCAAACCGGCTTCTTCCAAAGTAAGCATGGAGCGGGCTTGATAAAAATCGGGAAGTGGGTTGCTTTGGCGAAGAAGAGTCCCAACGCCATTATAGGCTCAAAAAGACCGACAACTAGTTGTAGAACCAGACGATTATTTGTTACAGGTGCGCCAATGTTACGGAGTTGGTCGACTCCTTGAGTTTCTTGCGATATGCAGATATGTTTGAAAATTCTTCCATGCGAACTAGAGAGAATTCCTGCTCGAGTGTGACAACACGTGAGTGTTGGTTATCTTGGAATATGTCACGCAATCTATTCCAAGTAGCCATAGCCGTGGTATCCGGCTCAATAATCGTTTGTAAGAGGTAAACCGAAATTGTGGAATAGATCCATTAGAGAATGGTAGCATCAAGAGTAATCCATAACTGAGGATCCTCTGCGGGAATGGGTGTAGCGGGAGGAATTATGTGATGGATAACTTGATGGGAGATGGCGTGAATTTTAAACAATTCTGCCCACGTCGCATATTGGACGTTTCCATCTCAAGCACAATAGGAATACTGTTCTTTACGTTAGAAACCATGAGGGCAAGATGAAAATTGTTCTTAGACATATTGAAAGAACAAAGAATGAGGGGAAATTTGGGAATAGTAAGAGAGATTTTGAGAGCGGAAGATGAGTTTTTGGAAAAGAAACCCGAGGGGGGGGGGGGTTTCGGCCGAGAAGGACACAAAATTTGGGAGAGAAATTTTTTTATGTTAGACCTAGTCTCTTGATATCATGAAAGAAATAATCCCCTTGATTATTTTCATTAATTGAAAGGTATATATACAAGTTACATATTTTCATAATAGGAATAGAATCATATTCCTA
Organism: Anisodus acutangulus; assembly: GCA_029783415.1. Lineage (NCBI taxonomy): Eukaryota > Viridiplantae > Streptophyta > Magnoliopsida > Solanales > Solanaceae > Anisodus > Anisodus acutangulus. The sequence goes on along the minus strand of CM056497.1, from coordinate 20,247,243 downwards.
AAACCTTATTCTACCATAATTCTAACTATACAATTATGGTAAGTGTATAAGACTAATTAAGGTAACAATATTACAACAATATATACCATATATACACTAATGTACCTTAAGCAAAAATAACGTAGTAAATAAATCTGCAGAATATTGCTTCTCACGGTCAATGAAGGAAACCAAATGATAGTTTACATGTTGACAATTTGACAACCTACTATGGTGGGTTAAGAAAAAAAAATATGAGTTAAAAAAGAGGCCATGTAAATTTGATCGGGCAAGAAATAAGAAACAAAGTAAAAGATATTTTAGGGATTATAAGTAATTATTAGGGATAATAAAGTAAAATTATTGGTTTGACCAAAAGTGAAAGCAATAAGTTGGGCAACGTTGCCCAACTTATTACTTTTTGCTTATTTTAAACACATTTTAATTTATTTTAAGCACTTTTTTATATTGCCAAACACTAAAAACGCTAAAAAGAGCTTATAAATTGATTATAAGTCAATTCAAACACCCTCAATATTGAATATTTATTACGGAGCATTAGTTAACTAATGGATGGATGAAAAAGAAATTAAACGGAAAAACGCCAGCAAATTGCTAGCATTCTTTTTCTTTTGATGTTCCTTTCTTTAACATTTTGGTCAGGAGAGCTTGTACTTTTTACCATCATTTGCACCAGAATTGGTTATATATGTTGGGTATTGATATTGGTGAATGAGAAATGATTGAAAAGAAAAGTGAGAATTGTCCCACATCGGTAGTAAAAAGAAAAGTGGGAGTTCCCTCTTGCTTTATAAAATAAGCATTTGTCCCACATCGGTAGTGGAAAGAAAAGTTCTTCTATTTATAAGTAGAATTACTCCTTCTTGTCAGTAAAAGGGTTGAGGGGCAAGGACCCCTCGCGCCGTCGTCTTCGCTCGCTCGACTTCGGCTCGGCTCGGCTCGGCTCGGATTCGGATTCGGATGATCTGATTGATTGATAATCTTTTTGGATCAAATTTTCTTTAATTTTTAATTATTTAATTAATTATTATTTAATTAAATTAATTAACTTATCCAATCCTACCCGTTAGTGACCCTGACCTGCGACCCGGTTTCTTTTCCATATTTAAATTTCCCACCAGTTTTCAGTGGCTGTTCAGAAAGGTTGCAAACCTTCAGAAACAGTACTTCCATGACTATAAATTCGTTTGATTCCTCAGAATTTTACTTACGAATTTTCTGAACAATACAAACTTCTTCTTCTTCTGCACAAATAAATTACATTGTGATATCGCCGTTGAGTGGTTCGCGCTACACGAATTTGGAGTACTACTATTACGGTAAGATAATCGTTCTATCCTGGGAGGATATTCCATCAACCTCGAGTCTTTGTGAGGGAATAATTTCCTTAAGGACACACTTTGAACTAAGTGGGCTCGATTATATTCTGAAAAATTATTCTTATGTTTCAACACTGATTCTGTTTATTTTTAGTGTTTATTATTTATTGGTTTTTTGGAATACAGATTAATAACAATCTTAAGGAAATTATATTTTTAGATTAATCTGTATTCTGTTTTGGAGAGTAAAACCTGTGTGGTTTTCTACTCCGTATGAAATTTCATATTCTGACTTGAAGAAATAAAAATTTCATACTTGTACAACGATTTGAAGAACATAAAAACTTCATCGTTGCTGTATTCTGGTTTGGAGATTAAAACTTGTGTAGTTTTCTACTCCATATGAATATTAGTATTCTGACTATAAGATATAAAAACTTCGTTGGAAAACTAAAGTTTCAAATTATACTGCGATTTGAAGAAATAAAATCTTCATCGTTTAAGTCTGTGATTGAATTGTTATTCTGGTTTTATTAACTAAAACAGTTTGTCAATTTGACAGTGACAAACGAATAATGGCAATTGAGACTGGAACTACCTCTGCAATTACTGCACCAACGGTTACTCCTACGACTGCATCATTGCTGTGCACACGGCTGAGAAACTCGCGAAGTTCACGGTGCCAACTTTAAAGGATGGCGACAAAGAATGTTCTTTTGGCTTACCACCCTTGGTATGCAAAAGTTCACCAATGAGGACCCTCCCGTACTGCGCCGACATGCACGACAACCAAAAGTTCATGGTTCTGAGGCTTGGAAACATGTCGACTTTTTGTGCAAAGGCTACATTTTGAGTGCCTTAGAAGATGACTTGTACAACGCGTCTACGGTCAAAGAGAGACTTCCAAAGAACTATGGACTGCACTTGAAAAGAAGTACAAAACTGAAGATGCTTGCTTGAAGAAGTTTGTGGTTGCCAAATTCCTAGACTACAAAATGGTGGATGGAAAAACCGTTGGAACCCAAGTTCAAAAGCTTCAACTTATCTTCCATGACCTTATTGCTGAAGGTATGGTAGTAAATGAAGCGTTCCAAGTGGCTGCAATGATTGAGAAGTTGCCGCCCTCATGGAAAGACTTCAAGAATTATCTTAAGCACAAAAGAAAGGAAATGAAGTTGGAAGATCTTGTGATTCGTCTCAAGATCGAGGAAGATAACAAAACCGTTGAGAAGAGGTACCGTTAGACTTCACCAATTGAAGGGGCAAACATCGTTGAAGATGCTGCTCTGAAAAAGAACAAGAAAAGGAAGAGGCCTTCTGGAAAGGAGAAGGATTCCAACAAGAAAAAGTTCAAGGGCAACTGCTTTAATTGTGGGAAAGCTGGCCACAAAGCCCCGAATTGTCGTCTCGAAAAGACCAAGGGAAAAGGACAAGCCAATATGGTGGAAAAGAATGATGATATGGATGATCTGTGTGCAATGCTATCGGAGTGCAATTTGGTTGGAAACCCAAAGGAGTGGTGGCTTGATTCTGGTGCCACTCGACATGTTTGCGCTACAAAAGAAGCATTTGCAACATATGCTCCCACTGGACCGAAGAGGTACCGTTTATGGGAAATCCGCAGCCGAGGTTGAAGGATATGGGAAGATACTTCGAAGATGACTTCGGCAAGGTCGACTCTCAACAATGTTATGCACGTTCCAACAATTCGGAAGAATTTAGTTTCAGCGGACTACTCGTCAAAAGCGGGTTTAAGTGCGTGTTGGTTAGTGAGAAAATTGTAATAAGTAAGAATGAATTGTTCATAGGAAAGGGCTACCTCACCGAGGGCCTTTTCAAACTCAATGTAATGGTTGTTGTGATTATTAATAAAAATTCAGCTTCGTCTTACTTATTGGAGTCAAATGATTTATGGCATGTTCGTTTAGGACATGTCAACTACAAAACCTTGCGCAAATTGATTAATTTAGGAGTATTGCCTAAATTCGAGTGTAATAAATCTAAATATGAAATCTGTGTTGAATCTAAGTTTGTTAAACATCCATATAAGTCTATTGATAGGAATTCAAATCCTTTAGACTTAATTCACACGGATATATGTGATATGAAGTCAATACCATCTCGCGGTGGGAAAAAGTATTTTATAACTTTTATTGACGATTGCACTCGATATTGTTATGTGTATTTGCTTAATAGTAAGGATGAAGCAATTGATGCATTTAAGCAATACAAAAAACGAAGTGGAAAATCAATTGAATAAAAAGATAAAAATGATTAGAAGTGATAGGGGTGGAGAGTAGGAATCTCCTTTTGCAGAGATATGTTTATAATATGGAATTATTCATCAAACTACTGCCCCTTACACACCACAATCAAATGGAATTGCGGAAAGGAAAAACCGAACATTAAAGGAAATGATGAATGCATTACTAATAAGTTCCGGTTTACCGCAAAGCTTGTGGGGGGAAGCTATCCTTACAGCTAACCGAATACTCAACAGGGTGCCCCACAACAAAACACAATCTATTCCATATGAACTATGGAAAGGAAGAAAACCCAACTTGAAATATTTCAAAGTGTGGGGGTGTTTAGCAAAGGTCCAAGTTCCTTTGCCCAAAAGGGTAAAAATCGGACCAAAAATTGTGAATTGTGTTTTTATTGGTTATGCTACAAACAACAAAGCTTGTCGGTTTTTGGTTCACAAATCGGACAATCTCGAAATTCATGTTAATACGGTAATTGAATCAGATAATGTTGAATTCTTTGAAAACATTTATCCGTATAAAACTGAATGTGAGTCGTCAAGTGAAAGATCTAAACGACCGCGGGAAGAACCAAAGGAAAATACACCAAGTAAAGAGGATGCAAGGCGTAGCAAACGTCAAAGGACATCTACTTCCTTTGGACCAGATTTTGTGACATTCTTGCTTGAAAATGAGCCTCAAACATTTAAAGCAGCGATGTCTTCTTCTGATTCAGCATTTTGAAAAGAGGCAGTCAATAGTGAGATTGAATCAATTTTGAACAACCATACATGTGAATTGGTTGATCTTCCTCCTGGAAATAAACCTTTAGGATCAAAATGGATTTTTAAAAGGAAAATGAAAGCTGATGGCACTATTGACAAATATAAGGCAAGACTTGTGGTAAAAGATTATAGACAAAAAGAAGGTCTTGATTACTTTGACACATACTCGCCGGTAACAAGAATAACATCTATTCGGGTGTTAGTAGCATCAAGTGACGTATATGGTCTTGAAATCCATCAAATGGATGTCAAGACAGCTTTCTTAAATGGAGAATTGGAGGAAGAAATTTACATGGAACAACCTGAGGGCTTTGTGGTTCCTGGTAAAGAAAGGAAAGTGTGCAAACTTGTTAAGTCACTTTATGGACTTAAACAAGCACCCAAACAATGGCATGCGAAATTTGACCAAACAATGTTGGCAAATGGATTTAAGATTAATGAGTGTGACAAATGTGTTTACATTAAAAATACTCCAAATCATGAAGTCATTGTTTGTTTATATGTTGATGACATGCTGATAATGAGTAGAGATATTACCGATGTAAATGCTACGGCGTATCTTTGGCTAGCAAATTTGATATGAAAGACTTAGGAGTTGCTGATTTGATCTTAGGCATCAGAATTCATAAAACTCCACAAGGTCTAGCATTATCGCAGTCTCATTATATTGAAAGAGTACTTGAAAAGTTTAAGTATTTAAATTTCAATGTTGTAAAGACTCCAATTGATGTAAGTTTTGCACTTCAAAAGAATAAAGGTGAAAGTGACTCACAATTGAACTATGCACTAGTTTTGGAAAGTTTGATGTATATTATGAATTGTACACGACCAGATATAGCATGTGCTATAAGCAAGCTGAGTCGATTCACGAGTAATCCCAATCAAACTCATTGGATGGCAATGAAACGAGTCTTGGGGTATTTAAAACACACCCAAAGTTATGCTTTGCATTATAACAAATATCCCGCCGTGATCGAAGGATATAGTGATGCAAATTGGATCACCGGATCATCTGAAGTTAAATCCACGAGTGGTTATGTTTTCACAATTGGGGGTGGATCAGTGTCTTGAAAATCATCAAAACAGACATGCATCGCCCGCTCTACAATGGAATCTGAATTTATAGCTTTAGACAAGGCCGGTGAAGAAGCTGAATGGCTCCGAAATTTCTTAGAAGATATTCCATTCTGGCCCAAACCTTTGGCTCCTATATGTATACATTGTGACAGTCAAACAACAATAGATAGGGCAGAGAGCGTAATGTACAACGGAAAATCTCGTCACATACGACGAAGACACAATACCGTTAGACAACTCCTCTTTAGTGGCGTTATCACGATTGACTATGTAAAGTCAAGAGATAACGTGACGGATCCGTTTACAAAAGGCTTATCTAGAGAGGGAGTTAGTAGATCATCAATGAGAATGGGGTTAAGGCCGAGGACAAGTCATCATGGCGGTAACTCTACCTAGCAGACTGGAGATCCCAAGAGCTAGGTTCAAGGGGATCAAACAAAGTTGTGACTGACGGTTCAACGTTGTCAAATAACTCAACCCATTCTCAGATGAAGACAATGTTTAGAAATAAGGATAAAACCTTATGGCTTGTTAATGAGTTAATAAAGCATTAAGGTTCTTTAATGATTATCTAAATCTGGCAGTGTATGACCAGATAATGTGGCTATAGGACCACATGCTTAGAAATCACCTATGTGAGTGTTAAGTGTAAGCCGCTTTAAAGGGGAATGACAGTGAAGACCCATTCTCTACGCACTCATGAAACCAGGATGTGTTCATGGCTGAAACGAACACAACCGTGAGAACCATAAACGGTTGAGGGTTGATTATGTGACTTATGTTTTCTAGGTATACAACAAAGTTCGACGGTTCAAAGATATCAAATCTACCGATTGATCGAGTATATCTGATATAAGTTCACTACGGAAAGTTCAAAGGGAAAACTACTTATCCAGATGCAGTCAATTCTCGCTTGTATATCACACTTGTCCGCGCTTTTATATTATAGCCATTCCCCATTCATGTGGGGGATTGTTGGGTATTGATATTGGTGAATGGGAAATGATTGGAAAGAAAAGTGGGAGTTGTCCCACATCGGTAGTGGAAAAAAAGTGGGAGTTCCCTCTTGCTTTATAAAATAAGCATTTGTCCCGCATCGGTAGTGGAAAGAAAAGTTCTTCTACTTATAAGTAGAATTACTCCTTCTTGTCAGTAAAAGGGTTGAGGGGGCAAGGACCCCTCACTCCGTCGTCGCTCGCTCGCTCGGCTCGGCTTTGGCTTTGGCTTCGGCTTCGGCTTCGGATTCGGCTTCGGATTTGGATTTGGTCAAATGATCTGATTGATTGATAATCTTTTTGGACCAAATTTTCTTTAATTTTTAATTATTTAATTAATTATTATTTAATTAAATTAATTAACTTATCCAATCCTACCCGTTAGTGACCCTGACCCGCGACCCGACCGGATCCGCGTGTCTGACCCGCGACCCGGTTTCTTTTCCATATTTAAATTTCCCACCAGTTTTCAGTGGCTGTTCAGAAAGGTTGCAAACCTTCAGAAACAGTACTTCCATAGCTATAAATTCGTTTGATTCCTCAGAATTTTACTTACGAATTTTCTGAACAATACAAACTTCTTCTTCTTCTGCACAAATAAATTCTGTGTGATATACTGTCGTTGAGTGGTTCGCCGCTACCTGAATTTGGAGTACTATTATTCTGGTAAGATAATCGTTCTATCCTGGGAGGGGATATTCCATCAACCTCGAGTACTGTGAGGGGAATAATTTCCTTAAGGACATACTTTGAACTAAGTGGGCTCGATTATATTCTAAAAAATTATTCTTATGTTTCAACACTGATTCTATTTATTTTTAATGTTTATTATTTACTGCTTTTTTTGAAATACAGATTAATAACAATATATGCCCCAAACAAAATCACTTCCTGCAGTTTCAAATTAATAGAGGTACCTACATGTATCTCTACCCGGGTGGTGTTACTTACTGTTAAATGGTTAGCAGTTGTCTTAAGCTTGAAAAGTAACTCTTATTTCATTCACATAACTTAGCTTCAAATATCCTTCGTAATGGGTAATTTGATTATGGTAACAAAACAAGAAAAAAAGGGTTTTTTTTGTTCTAGCTAGAAGGAGCCTTGGATCAATGATAAAATTGTCTCTGTAGGACAATAGGTCAAAGATATGACTAATAGGTCAAAGATTTGACCTGTAGAATCAATCAGTGATGCTTGCGTCAGGGTAAATTATCTACCTCACCCCCTTTGAGGTGAGATTCTTCTCCGGATCCTCCGTAAAACGCGAGATGTTTCGTGTAGTGGGCCTCCTTTTTACCTCACTCTCATTGCATGTATTATTTTTGCTAAATTTTCTTACGAACAATAAAAAGGTTTGTGAGAAAACTAAATCATGCATCTTGTTCAAGGATTCACAAGCAACGCCTCTGTTATTTGTGCTACAACTCCTCTAATACTCGAATCATAATTATAAAGCTACATTCTGATTCTTGAGCACAATGGAAGAAAACAGATAGCTGAGATATAAATTCTCCTACAACTATGGCTCTATTAATGGAGAAAAGGAAACACTTTGAGAAAGTTCTGTACAATAGTGAGGCTCAGAAGTCCCACAACTTGGAATTGGAGATGCTACCTAAGCCAATACACCAGTGTTCTAAGGAATTGTTGTCTCCTAATTCCTCTAGATTCCAAAACTCTGCTTCTTTTTTAGGTGTGAAGTATTTATCTGTTTCTTCTGGTGTATCATCTTCCTCTTCATTTACCCTCTTGTCGCCAAATCTTGAATTCGAGCAACCTGGACTATCTTTCAACTCTAAGTCTGTAAATCCATTTTCTGAACTCGTGTACAATTCATTGTCTTTTGAATCTTGGCTTCTGCTTCCTCGAGCAAGATTGTTTTCTAGCTGATCATTTAATGTCTCCAACTGTTTGAAAACAATAAATTTTGTTAGTTTCCATAAGTTGGGGAGTGACTGATACAAAGAGGATGCAAAGAGTAAAAGAGAAAGTGGAGACAAGATTTTCACTAAGGAGTAAATACACGAAGAAGCTAAGAAAATTCAACATCTATTGTATATAGATAAAAGATTAATTTGACCTTGTATATACTGTGTAATTTTCCGTGGCAAAGGAAGTTTGTATGAACCCCTTGCTCCGCACTGGTAAAAGGGGGAGAAAGAAAGATACCTCAATGAGTAGTCTCTCCTTTTCTGTCTTCAAGGATTCGAATTGCATGTTTAAGTTGTCAAAATTTGCTTTGAGTATCTGATATTCGTGTTCCAATTTCTTTGATTTCCATCTGGCTCTTTTGTTCTGAAACCAAATAGCTACTTGGCGTGGTTGCAACCCAAGACCTCTTGCCAATTGCAGCTTCTCTCTTGGCTCTAGCTTTGTCCCTAGTTTAAACATGGACTCAAGTAACTTCACTTGTTCATCAGTAAACCTTTTGCCAATTTCACTCTTCTTCTTTAGGGGTATTTTGAAGTTGGAATTCTCACATTTTTCCAGTTCTGGTTCCATTTCTCTGTTGAGTTCCAAGTCAAGGGAGAAGTGTTCTGTTTTCACTTTTCAATAGTTTATGAATATTGTATTGACAGGAAATTGTGTTTAAAAATTGCTGAATAGGTGTCTTCAACTATTATATAGTCACCTATGTACGAAGTATCTCATGCGGTTGCTTTCAAGTGATTGAGACTTGTGGTTTGCTGGTTGATTCAAGCCAATTGTCTAAGATGTCGTGTATCTTTCTCCAACCTATCTCTTTTGGACATTTTTTATATCTTTTAAATTTAGGGATACCTTCCATCTGTGCAGTACTTTTTAACTTGTTACTATAATCTGTGTAAATGTACTGAGATTCATAGAAAGAAAAATATATTCCGGGTATTTTGCTCGAACTTTTCAAAGATATCGTGTGTGTCGAATCCTTCAAAAGTAACGTATTTTTGGATGATCCGACGATACGGGTGTAGTGACATTTTGGAGAGTCCAAGCGACATAGTATGTAAGTTATAATCATCGTACTTCATAGCAGGACGATATATTAACAGTGTAGGAATACTTGTAGGGGATATGGAATGACTTTTGCATGTTAAATAATTAGGGAAATTTAGATCCTGTTTTTAAAGCCATATACATGTGTGGTCTAAATATGACTTGTGCACAACTTTTGTATTGTTTCATAGTATAGGAGAAGTTTTGCTGATAATTGTTCATATGTTTCTGGCAGAACTAAAGGTTATATATACACCATTTTGCCTTGAGAGCTCATCTGATTATGTTGATTCTATACAGCATATAAATATAAATTCATAGTTTACACATATATCGGGAGATGTTTTAGATGGGCTGTACATATTGAAAACAGTAAGATAATGGATAGAAATGGTCGCCTAATAGCTACAAAACAGATTGCTTTTTGGTTCCTGTATTATTATTATTATTAATCATGAGGAGGAAGAAACAGCCAATTTCAAGACTTTAGCTTCTACACAAGATTCCTTTTTCTTCTGATTTGAAGTACACACACGCATGCTCCGCTTTTACTCTTTAGTATTAGTATTTTGAATCGTTTGTTTGATCATTGATGTGGTTACTTGTTTCTACTTTGTTCTTATTAGTTATTAGACTTGAAGTGTCTCCGATACTATATACAGGTGTCATATATTTTATGGTATCTTTTCTTTATTGTATCTTCTTTTAGCCGTAAATTTAGAAAATTTGTCATTCTTAGCAATCTTGGTGTCATAATTGTGATAAGCTTGAGAAGTTTTAATTCAGTGAGGAAGAAGCTACGGTTTAGTGGTAGGTGAAGTTGCTATTCGTTACTATAGTTATAAACGTGTTTGATGGATTTCTGTATTAATTTTTGTGGTGTGTGTTGGCTTGGTGAAAAGGAATGACACATTCAGAATTTAGATGTTAATGTGTTCTGAGTTGAAGATTTTAGAATATATATATATATATACTTATTTTTCATATAAATGTGTAGTTCAATAGAAAATAATTGGATTATGTTAAACACGCATAACAATAATTGAATACGCGACTGATGAAAAGGGGTTGATTGAATGTGTTGGACGTACGAATAAAGTTTTACATTGATAGCTGAAAAGACAAAAAACTTACATATAAAGTGTAAGAACATTTTTAATATTGTGCGACCTTTTGGGAAAAATCGTGTTGGCTTGACACAAATTAGAAGGATAATATCACAATATTGATATCAGAGCCAATGGTTCGTTGAAACGAGCATGAAATTGATGAGTGCTGACAACATGGGAATCTTACTGTCTTTGCCCGTCTATGGATCAATTTACTATCTTTGTCTGTAGTTTAATTTGGAGAAGTATACACACACAAAAAAAAGCTAACGAGCTTTGATGACCATAGATACTAAGGATGATGTGGGTGACATAAAGTTACTCTAGATAAGCCCATTAGATGACGAGTCATGTGAAACTTAATTGGAAGGGAAAGATCACATATTAGTAGTTGAAATATAAGATGCAAAAATACTCTTAATGATGTGAAATCTTAAGAAAAAAATCATGTAAGCTTTTTATAAATTAGACAATATAACACCATATTAAAAGTATATTTGAGTTATTTTAGATCTAACACGAAAGGGATGACATTAATTTTAAGGAATATAGTCGTACATATATAATGTTCCTCATGAATGCTACATTTACTTAAATGTTAGCCATCCATTTCTACGGGGTGACACATCCTTATGCCTAATTTTCTTGATAGGGAGAGAACTGGAATTTGTAAGTACTCACAACACATCATACAGATCCTAGTTTGCATTTCACTTTTAGTTTCAACTTGATGATTCATGTAATAGATGTTGATTGTTGGTGAAGTAGAAAAAATGAACTTAAAAGGTAACGATTTTATAGTTATCTTAATATATATTACTCGTGTTTCATCAGTACATAGGAAATGAATAAATTCTTTAAGCTTTAACAGAAACAAAATAAATACAAAAAACATAAGTTAGGAAGATAGAAAAGAATACCTCATAAGTCATCACTAATTCACTACTATGGTTTATGTGCATGTTTCTTTAGTGGGGACTTCACAAGTCTCTTTTTAGACTTTTTAATTTGAGTAACTTCTGAGTTATTTGTATTGACCCCTAAAAGAACATAATATGCTGTTAGTTTCACTTACCATGTGCTGAGGTTTTCTGAGTCTGTCAATGAATATAATGTTAAATCTATACAAGAAAATGTTCTAAAAACCTTTAAGACCAGAGAGAGATAAATTTTCTAAGCTTAAGTGTCTATTAAAAGGGAAAGTGCTTCCTATCAAGATTCTTTCTGTTTGAGGACGCAAATTTAATGTCTCTCATTAAGGATGAAGAATTCTATTCATTCTATCATGATCCGGGGAGATAAGTGAGTTTTGTGATTTTTAGTAGTTTTATGTTTGTGGGAGTCTATAAAACTATGGACACTTAGCAATTTTTGCTGGTGCATTGCACCTTGTATCAAGTACCAACTCCCTGAAAACGACCCCCAAATTTGTCTTAAACGGCCATGATTAGACTTTCCTTTTCAATTATAGCAAAGGTATTGCCTAATTACTTTTGTACTTTTAATTTTTCTTGGAGCGACGTATGTTCGCATCGTACTAAACTTTTGTAAACAATGCATATATAAACTATATTACATAATCAATTCCTCTTCAAGCTTTTATTGTTCGTTCAAAAATAGACGGTTTTCGAGATTAAGAAATGACCATTATTTCGAACTTAAAATGAACTTGTAGATTTATAGCTCGAAATACGTGCTTCTTATCAGGTTAATAATCCGAAAAGATGGGTGTAATTAAATGCATTTAAGTTTTCTAATCTAACAGTATATGATATTTTGGATTAATTATACTAAACGCTCTTAAATATTTTCTCCGTCCATTTTTACTTGTCCACTATACTAAAAATAGATTTTCACTTTTATTTATCCTGATTAAAAATCAAGAGATAATTTACTATTTTATACATATTTTACTCTTATTATTAAATACTAATTATTTTCAATTCATTTTCCAGTGGATGACTTATATAGTAAAATTATCATTTTATTTATTCTAAGAGGTATGCAAAGTCAAACACGAATTAGTAAACATGTATTTGTGAAGGATTTTGTATATACAAATATGATGATGTTATATCTATTTTTCTAAAAATATTTAAGCCCTTATAATTGAAATTCCAGGTAAAGAAATCTTCATCGAATTAAGTAAAATTAAGATATTTTTTGAGAGAAAATATAAACACAAAAACTAAAATAAAAAATTAATATTCTTACATAATATTATTTATTCTCTTTAATCAAACGCACGGATACAAATATTTATCCTCATTCTCAATGTTTTGAAAAATCAGAAATTTTTTGTTTGAAGTTTTTATTTGTCTTTTAATAATTCTAGTTTAATATATTTCGTTACGAATTTAAATCATGTTTTTAAAAGTAAAAATTATCAAATTTAAGTTACCTGCAAACTTCAATAATGAGTAAATTTCATAGATGGTCACGTAACAATCTCTTTTTTTCACCAAAGTCACTTAATTATGTTTCTCACACAGAAATCACAAAATTTTAAGCTTACTAATTACTAATGCAAAAATCACATTCCGATGGATACTACATTTTACTCTTTTTATTTTTAATTTAATAAATACATTAAAAAGAGTCGAATCGACCCAACCCAAAGCTCATATGCAGAAATCTAAAAAATTAAAGGAACAAAACAAACCCTTCCCTCGAATATAAGATCCTTCATTTGGGGCTCTCAAGCCAAAAAAGATTAAGCTTATGAATTGACCGTGCTAAAATCAAGAGGGGACAAAAATTTAGAGAGAAGAAGAATAATGAGAAAATTCTTTAGTATTTTTCATTCGTCACAATGACCTTCTTATATAAAGTTAAATTCTTCCTTTCCCTAATCTAACAAGAAAAATCTATTCTAATAAAACTATCATAATTACAATTCACCAAAAATAAACTATTAGACTTAGAATAGAATTCTACTATAAACCTATTAGGTTAGACTATGCTTTTCAATTTTCCAATCCGAGTCCGTCAATACCCTCTCAAGTTGGAACATGAGGATCTTGAATGCCCAACTTTCCAAATAAATATTCATGTTGTGATTTGCCAAAAGCCTTTGTAAACACATCGGTCAATTGCGTGTTGGTTGAAACACAGCTCGAAAGTATTATGCTAGATTGGAGTGCGTTCCGAACATAATGACAGTCAATCTCAATATGTTTAGTCCATTCGTGAAACACCGGATCTCGTGTAATAAACAACACCGTTTGACTATCACAATATAGTTTTACTAGAGATTTATGTTCAATACCTAAGCTATGCAGGATTCTCATCAACCATTTTAATTCACTGACCGTCATTACCATTAAACGATATTCCGCCTCTGCTGATGAATGAGAAACAATGTGCTTCTTCTTGGTTTTCTATGACACATGTGAATTTTCAAGAGAGATAAACCATCTTGTAAGCGATTTCTCAGTCAATGAAAATTCATCCCAGTCCGAATCACACCACTCATACAACAAAGATCACAATTCTTCCTAAACACAATGTCTTGTTCAGGATTCTTCAAGTATCTTACCACTCGGAGAGCGGCTCTCCGGTGCACTTCCGTCGGTTGGTGCATGAATTAGGACAGGACGCACACAATAGGACAACTCCGATCGCGTAAAACTGATGTATATCAATCTACTAACCAAACGTCGATATGACTTCGGATCTTCTAAATTGGCCCATTTGGCCAACGCCAAATTGTGATTCTTTTCCATGGGGCTATTAATTGGTTTTGCTCCCAGTAGCTCAGACTCAGAGTTTATATTCAAGTCATATTTCTGTTGACAAAGGAATAACCTGATTGGTCCACGCGCAACTTCAACCCCTAGAAAATACTTTAGGGGCCCCAAATCCTTCATGTGAAAACAAGCTCGGAGATAGTATTTGAACTGTGCAATGGCACTGTGGTTATTTTCGGAGATGATTAAGTCATCCATACAAATTAAGATGTTAAGTTGTATACTTCCTCAGTGCATCGTGAAGAGAGAATAATAGGAGTATGACTATTTGAACCCATATTTCATCAAGGCACTTGACAATTTTTCAAAATAGCATTGTGGAGCTTGTTTCAACCCATACAATAAATTTTTGGAGTCGACATACTTGTCCCGGACCAGACACACGGAATCTCTGTGGTAATTTCAGATAAACTTCTTCCGTCAGTTCGCCGTGCAAGAAGGCATTATGAATATCCATCTGATGCAACTCTCAATTTGAGCGGCCGCTACAGCTAAAAAGGTCTGAAAGGTCACTACCTTCTCAACCAGAGCAAACATTTCATTGTAGTAAATACATTCCTCCTGCTTATTATTGAAGATGACTAACCGAGTTTTATATCGTTCAATTGTGTCGTTCGAGTTGTTTTTGATCTTGTACACCCATCTATATCTAAGTGATTTCTTATCCGGCGACAATGTTTTTAATATCCATGTGCCATTATCTTCTAATGCTTGGATTTCTTGTTGCATGACTTTTCTCCAACATTCTTTTTTCATGTCATTCGAGAAAGTTTTTGGTTCAATTCATGTGGTAATTGCTGCAAGGAAGCTTTGGTGTTGCGAGAAAAAATTATCACAGGATATATAGTAAGCTAAAGGATAAAACGAACCTGGGGGTTGCTGAGGATCGGACAAACTCGTTGATGAACTTTCTTTTCGGAATGTTTCAGTAACGTAGTCACATAATCGAACCGAGTCATGTTTCTAACGTTTACCTCCCAATTGTTCCTCTGGTGGCTTCTCATTGGCCCCGGTACCTTTCATCTGTACTTCTTCCACATTTTCATTATTCGGACTAGCAGGTGTCTGGTATAATTCTAGGTGATCCATAGTTTCGATATTCGGTATCTGGATTTCTTCTATTCGAGCTTTGTTCGTACCTACATTATATGTCTGTTCTTCTTCGAAAATGTGTTGATTCCTTTCATCCGGGATCGTTTCTATGTTGTCAACCAAGTTATATGTTCCTACGACAAAAGGAAACTTAGTCTCATAGAAGTCCAAATCTCTTGAAACTAAATATTTATCATTTTCTAACTCATACAGTCTCCTACCTTTCTGTTCGTAGAGGTATCTAAAGAACACATACCTACAACTCTGACTCTTAAACTTGTCACTTATTTTTCCCTTTGTGTGTGCATAGCATAGTGACCCTAGAACCCTTAAGTGATCATAATGAGGCTCCTCCCCGTATAAAATTTCATAGGGGTTTTCCCATTCAAAACAGAAGATAGTGTTCTATTGATCAAGTATTCCGCAGTCATACACATTTAGTGATCATGTTTTCTTTTTACTCTTCCATTCTGCAGAGGTGTCCCTGTGCAAGATGTTTGAAACAGAATTTTATTTTCGAAGAAGTAAGTCTTTATACATGTGAACTCAGTTTCATTAAACTATCTTTACCCTTTTTTTGAACTGCCTCACCACAAGAGCGAAGAAATTCTTCTAGGTTTGGGACACTTCTTTCTTTTCAACTAAGAGAAAAATCCACATGGCTCGTGAACAATCATCTATAATAGTAAAAGAATATGAAGCACCACAAGAGGAAGAGGTCCTATATGGTCCCCATAAATCGCAATGGATCATCTCAAAAGTATTCGAAGGAATATTTTCGCTTAAAGGAATACACTTCTCGTTTGCTTTGCTCGTTGACATACATCACATTCTCTATGACTATCACAATTCTTCTTTAAGCCTAATGCAGTAATAGACTTTGTTATTTGTACTGAAGGATAACCCAGCCGTTTGTGCCAAAGATTGAACCAATCAACTGCCTCTGTCTTCATAGCCCGTATCATCAACATATTCTGAAAATAGTAAAGTCCACCTCGACGCTCACCCTTTCCAACATGGTGGAGTCCAATATAGCACATATAATTCTATTAAATATCACATCACAATCTAAATAACCAACTACTTGTGACACAGAAATTAAATTGCATGTCAAACCCAGAACATAAAGAACATTCTTCAACCATATCATGTCATTCAGTCTGATTGTTCCTTCTTTTGTAGCCACCGAGCTACTTCCATTCGGAAGCCCAACCGGACAGTCAGTAATGTCCCGCTGATCGCTTAGTTTCTCCGAATTACATGTCACATGATTGGTAGCTCCGGAGTCAATAATCTAGGATGAGTTTTCGGTGTTTCATCCATCTTGCCATTCATTTTTTTTAATTCAACACGTTAATTACCATTTTTCAGATCTTCTCGCTCAGATTATGAGGTTCTATCCTGCCTGTGTTCATATGTTTTATCTTCACTCGTGTATCATTGACAACTGCAATGTTAGCCCTGTAGTTTCCTCTTTCGCGATCAGATCCTGGGCCTCTCCTATGCTGTTGTTGTTGTCCTCGTCCTCTTTCTCTAAAATTTTCATTTCCTTGCCACCATTTCGGATACCCAATTAGTTGAAAACATCTTTCCACAACGTATTCGGATCTCTTGCAATGTGTGCAGAATGCACCATCATTCGTTTCTTCACCTTGGTCACGATAAGGATTTCTCCCTTGTACGGCAAAGGCCATGATTTCATTATGTTCTTCCATTTTTGTGTGAGTCTTCTCATACGCTATTCTTGCACTAGCTTCGAATAGATTTTGTTTAATGATTGTGTCACACCACAACCTTGGGGGGGGGGAGTATGTGGCCGGCACTCGGCTCCCTAAGGCCTGAGCGTACTGATCTTGATACATATGATATACATAATAACTCATGGGCCGACTAGGCTTCTGACATATACTCCACTAAATGGGAACATAACCACCTGTACTCAGAAAGGCCCAAACCATTTATAACGAGGCCGACAAGGCAAACATAAACACACTGACTTTATTGGGGAGGCCAACAAGGTGCCACACGACTGTCACAAACAACACAATTGTCTACAAGCCACTAAAGAGTACTATGACAACATCTGATTGGGATAGGGCCCCACCATACCCAACTATATACGTATGTACATCTGTCATACCTATCAGCTCACTACACAACTCTGGAGGAAAGGAGCGTGACAACCTTCAGCTGGGTAGAGTCCTACTATGAGGAAAGCATCTACACCTCTATGCGTACCTGCAACATGAAACATAGTGTCCCCGGAAAAGGGACATCAATACAAAATAATGTACTGAGTATGTAAAGCATGCATAACAATATGAATCTGCAAACTGTAAAGAAAAGGATATAAGAAATGTGAAATGAAAAGCTGTAATGGAAAACATTAGCAACATGGGGCCACACAGGGCTCATAATGAAACTCTGAAACTTAATACAACCTGCATGGCTAGGCTTTTACCGTTTAACTGTCCTCGTCTTATAGTGCGAGGTATAACATGTCATTAATCTTAGATGTATGTATGAATATACAATGCAATAAGAACCCTAGTTCACGTGTGTTACGGAACGTGCAACCCGATCTATTATACATATATATTGTGGAATGTACAACTCAATCCTCTATAAGGATATATTGTGGAACGTGCAACCCGATCCTCTATATGAATATATTATGGAACGTGCAACCCGATCCTCCATATATATATATTGTGGAACATGCAACCCGATCCTCTATATGAATGCTCATCATTGTATGTATGATATCAGATGCTAACGAACAATATATGAACACTGAAAGGGGATCGGAGGTGTGGACAATAGAAGGTGACAACCATGACCCTTTGGCCTTTTTTGGAACTTATAAATTTTTAGACTTTATCTTGATGCGACTCTTGGTACTCGATGATTCATTCTTAAAAATGCTTCTTCTTGAAGACTTAGGATAAGTTCAGTAACCAACGACGTGGACCATAAGATATGAACAAGCAATGAATATTTCTCAACAAGAGACTTTTGATAGATAATAGAGTGGAACGCTCACGTTCCTTTTTGAAAATGATAACTTTCTGGATTCATGCTTTTAAAAGAAAGGGATAGCATTACATACCTGGTTCTTGTCGCTATACACGTTTTACAAGTCCTCGCTCCTCTCACGAATGATCATCTATACCATATAAGGAAGTACTATCAATATCGAATCTAAATTTCAAAAAAACTTTGCTTAAGTAGCTTATCGACATCCTTAAACACTTCGGGTTCTTAGACTTCTTTACAAGGGATGCTTATGTAATTCAACCCCACGGTTCAATCAAGAAAATATAATTTCCATAGAAATTCATCTAGGTGTTCTTCGATAATTTTAGCATATATGATTCCTTAGGCTTTTATTATACGAAAAATCTTATGTGATTCAATCTCACAATCCTTCAAACCGTACTTTCCTTAATCCACAACATACACAATCAATTCCATCATCCCATTCAACTCATAGTTATAGTAAAACAGCCCCAACAATTCATATTACAAAAAAATTATAATTTTGCGAAGTTTTGATCATGAAATATTTTTCATAACTTCCTCCAAATCGACAATTAAGCAAAATCATAAGTAGCGACGGGTAAATCATACCTTTACGTATCAAATCCTTCTCAAAACAGTAGGCAATTTTATTCCCAAGGGTTCTCCAACTCAACCTGATATAGAGAAGAGTATTACTATGTTAATTATGAGCTTTATCACGTTATCCTTGCATAATAGGCTTCGATTTCGACTTAGGATTTTAGGGGTCTATCAGAGAGGATCTGGAGAAAGTATTAGGCCTGGGGTTTGGGAAAAAATGGACTGAAATTCGAGAATTTTCAATTTAAACCCGTAACAGATTTGCACCCCCGTAATTTAACTGGACACTCGACAGACCGTCAAACTTCCGACAGTCCGTCATTATTCCCGTCAAACTTCCAGGAAGGTTGATGGCTCACACTTTTCAATTTGACGGTCCGTCAACTACACCATCAAACTGCCCACGTTCTTCTTTTCGTCGAAACGTACTTTCTTCGATTTGTTTAACTCCCGAACACTCTGGTACTTCCATAACCAAACTGTAAACCTTCATTATTCTTTCGTAAGGTCGT
This sequence comes from Anisodus acutangulus, assembly GCA_029783415.1. Classification (NCBI taxonomy): domain Eukaryota; kingdom Viridiplantae; phylum Streptophyta; class Magnoliopsida; order Solanales; family Solanaceae; genus Anisodus; species Anisodus acutangulus. The sequence continues at coordinate 20,227,765 of CM056497.1, read as the reverse complement.
ACCTTTTCCCAGAACTTTGGTATCCATTAACGTCACGACGGAACACAAAACTACGGGGTGTAACATCTTTCCCCCCTTACGAACATTCGTCTACGAATGTTGAAAATATTCTAACTCTCAAGTTTCTCAGAAATTTTGGTAGAGTTTCCTTTGTAAACATGACTATCCAAAACCTGTCAAACAACCCAAATATATGTCCAATGCCAGACATGGCAACATAATATCAAGATAACATACATCGGCCTCACACGACCGCTTATACTTATAAAATCAAAGAGAGTCCAACCATGACTTACATTAATATCTTCTTGCTGACCTTCAAGCTGCATTCGCTACGTTTGCTTCCGAATCCTTGATTACATAGGGTACGCGGTTCACTTGATAAATAAAATAAAATATAGGAATTATATCGCACGAATACTAGCATAAAGCTGGAGTTTGAATTATTTGAGTAGGGAGATTCTTAAGTTCCGTGACCATTCTGATGGAGTTCTTTTCGAACCATAAGTTGTATCAACCCCATTATTTAACCGGGCTACATTACGTTTCACTGCGGGTACATCCCCGAGTTTTCTCCTTAGTCATGCAGTTCTTTTTCGTAATTATCTGGCGATTGGACTTTGTCTGAGCCGTTGTGTTCTGACATCCGGGCCACATCTTTCTTTCATGGGTTATAAGGTCCATCTTAGGAGGGAATTTAAAAATAAACTATTAGACTTAGAATATGATTCTACCATAAATCTATTAGATTTAGACTAGATTTTCCAATTTTCACAATTTTCCATTCCGGGTCCGTCAATAGCCCGGCTTATACAAGAGATAAATTGCCTGAGCTCCCACAACAATAGAGGCCTACGATTCCTGAAGCTCATATCTGTTCATGTCACAGCAGATGATTGTCATTACCAAAAAAAATTGCAACGACTACATATACTATTTTTTTGTAGAGAAGTCAGCATCAACCAACATCCTTATTTACGTTTTAGTTGGTAACAAATTAAAAGAAATATATAAGTTGAGCGACTAAATTAAGCAAATTGGCAGGCAAAGAAGTGAGTTTAATTAAATTCTTTTCTTTCCAAAGAAAAATGAGGAAGAAATCGTAATTTTAAGATTTAAAACAATATTATGGTATGACAACTTATCTTGTTCTGTCAATTTATTCTAGTAAAAAATCATAAAAGGTCTGTGTTTGACCTTTTTAATTTACTTTTTTGGATGCATAATTAGCATTTTATTGAATTGTGTAAAAACTTATGTATTATTCCTCTTTATCTTGGTTCGAGAGCCCCAAGAGAGGAGGGGGGATGGTTTGTTTAGTTTCTTTAATATTTTAATTTTTGCATATAGGTTTGGGGTTGCGTCGGTTCGAGTTAGTTCAATTTTTTTAATTGAATTTGTAGTTATTAAATTAAAAATAAAAATGAGAAATAATATTACCCATTGAAGTTAAATTTTCTGTTAGATGTGATTTTTGTATTACTAAGCTCAAAGTTTTGTGATTTTTATGTTTGAAAATATAGTTAGGTAACTTGGATGAAAAATGATAGCTATATGACCATTTATGAAATTTACTCTTCAATAATATAACAATCATGATTTATATTCCCAATTTAACGTGAACACAGCCAAACAAAATATTATCAATTTGTTTATGACTTAATATGAAACCAATTCAAACTAAAAGAAAAATGGATTTATTAAGTTCATCGTTTGGTTCGATTGTCAGTTGATACATATTTTGGTTTTCTTTCAACACCCGGAGGCCCTAGCCTTAATTATCCCAATTTTGCAGCACGAGTTTCGTATGCAAGACTGTAATATTAATTAGGAGTGGTCCAGTGGGTGACAAATGAGTACTAAACGTGGAAAAGGGAGAGTGAATGTTGTGTTTATTTGAATAACTTACGCAATTTCAAAACCAATTTGGCCAACTTCGTGATAGTCAAGCTAATACTGAAATGTTGATGTACTAATGGATCAAGCAATTGAACTCTTAATATTTCATTTGTTTATTTCTTTTTATTGTACCGACAGGACATGTGTAAATTCTGCTAGCAAAGGGAGTATATGAGATGATATCAATCTAGTACATTGAAGTAATTAAAATGGCAGAAGCTTTAAGAATTTCGCATGGATTTTAAAAATAATTATTTTGATGAAGATTTTGGCGTAAGCTATATATTACCAATAACCTGATTGATAAGCTATTCATGAGTTTGATTACTCATCACCCAATTAATAAAAATTATGCAAAAAAATCTTTTTTTCGTTTTGTAAAAGAAAAAAAGTTACTTTGTTTTTATCATTTCACATATAGAATCACTTATCTTTATTTTGTAGTAGAAAAATTATCTTATTGTTACCATGTCGCACCTGCCACTCACTACACTCAGGTAATATTTCCAGCTACTTAGCTGACGTGCAATATTTTACCTCCAGCCACTTAGCTGATGTCTGATGTGCAATATTCTACGGTTACTAAAATCACTCATCTCACTTTATTAAAAAAACATCCATTTGACTAATGACCCAAAACTAAAAGCTCGACCCGCTAATTTTTTGTAAAGGAATTATTGAATCCTATTCTCTACTTATTGAATGTTGAGATGACTATTGATAATTTAGGGTCTGTTCGGTATGAAGGAAAATATTTTTCAATTTTCTCTTGTTCTCGGTTGGTCAAATTTTTTTAAAAACATTTTTTTTAAGGAAATAAGTTTCTTAAAAACTAGAAAAATGATTTTTCTAGCGAATGTAAGAAAATAAGTCAAAAAGTGGCATTCCACATTGATTGTCTTCTCCCCACCTTCGAACTCACTTCATTTTCATCTCCAACCCTCACCCCCACCGCACCACCCACAACCCCACCCCGCACCTCACCCCTAACCCCACCCTCTATCAGAGGCGGACCTAATATTTAAAGATCGCGGGGCACTATTATCTTAACATCGACACTGGCTAACTACCAATGACGACTGAGGGAAAATGACGTGTCGTACTAGTAAGAGCAGCAGCAAAAGTATAAGTATATTGGTCAAATATAGGGTGTAGCCTAATAGATAAACGTAAACGTTGTTGAAACAACGTTAGTGATAGCTCAGTGATCATTGTTGTGCAAAATACATGAATGGTTGTAGGATCGATTTTGGGTATATCATTTGTGCTTACATTGTTTTGTGCTTACATTTTTTGGGTTAAAGGCACAATATCGGTGCAGAAAATGATGATTAACAAAAAAATCTAATGGAAAGCACTCTATTAGAGCTCTATCATGGGTCAATTATGTGGGAAGCCGTGGCTTCGGCCAGTGCACGAGGTTCACTTTTTTCATTACTATATATATATATATAATTTCCCGAAATTAATGGGGAGCACGTGCCCTCCCTCCTCACCACGTGGGTCCGCCTATGCCCTTTATAATATTTGTCTAGATTATATACAAATGCTTTTAGAATAATATTTTTTATGCACGTACTAAACACAAAAAAATAAGTAAAAAAACTACTTTTTTAAACAAATATTTTCCATAAAAAATATTTTCGTTCATAGCGAACACACCCTTGGTTATACAAATTATATGTGCATTTAACACATTCCATAACACTTCAGGTCGGTGAGTCGTTAAAATCAGTACGATTATAATATGTGCCTTCACGAAAATAGTAGAAAATGATCTAAGATAACACTTCTAACACGGTAACACCCCACACCACATATCTCCTAGATTTATTGATTACCAATCAAAATAAACTTTCATTAAGGGATCATTGGGTACACAGACCAAATAATATGTGGATTGTTATGTGGAGAATTAATAATATGTGTGTTATAATACAAAAAGCATTAAGATACAAAGGGATTGGAATATGAGTTGATTGTAATATGGAAGTATGAAATACACAATTCATAAATATTAGTACAAAAGAGACTATAACATATAAGGGGACTTACGGGATAATAATGACCCTGAATTTTTAAAGAGGAAATGAGTATTAGGACTCCTAGTCCAATACCCGTAGGAGTTAGAACTCCCAGTTCAGTACTAGTAGGAGTCTTTAGAGTTTGCTTTGTCTTATATCACGTCTATGTGTCCCCTGTCCGGATAATAATGACCCAGAATTTTTAAGAGGAAATGAGTATTAGGACTCCTAGTCCAATACCTGTAGGAGTTAGGACTCCTAGTTCAATACTTGTAGGAGTCTTTAGAGTTTGCTTTGTCTTATATCACGTCTATGTATGTACAAAAAATATATATAGCTGATGATATATATTGACTCTTTGAGCCGTGAGTTATTTGTTACATGGTATCAAACGTCCAATAATACCCGTTACTAATTCAAATCTCTTTTTATCTCATTGTTCTTTTGAATACTTTTTCGGGTTGATATGGCTTCCCAGTCGCTTGCAAGTTCATCTTCTTCAGATGTCTCGTTGCCTTTTTCTACATCTGTAATTGCACATGCAGTCTCTGCTCTAATATCATGTAACAAATAACTCACGGCTCAAACATTCAATATACATTATCAACTATATATATTGTACATGTACACACATAGACGTGATATAAGACAAAGCAAACTCTAAAGACTCCTATACAAGTACTGAACTATGAGTCCTAACTCCTATAGGTACGGGACTAGGAGATACGTCAGTTAGATGTTAAAAATGTTTTTTTGCATGGTGTTCTTACCAAGGAAGTCTTTATGAAACAACCTCCTGGTTTCATTTATCCAAACTTTCCTCAACATGTCTGCAAATTAATCAAAGCTATTTATGATATAAAACAGGCCCCACGTACATGGTTTCATCGCTTTAGTACATTCCTTCTTTCTCATGGTTTTATTTACAACAAATCTGATGCTTCAATATTTATTCATCGTTCCTCATCAGGTATTCTTATTTTATTACTTTATATTGATGATATCATTCTTATCGATAGTCATTCATCTCTCATTGATAAGTTCATTGGTATACTTTCTCACCAGTTTACTATGAAAGACTTAGGTGATCTCCATTATTTTTTTGGAGTTCAAGTTGTTCGCTCATCTTATGGTCTCCATTTATCTCAACAGAAAGACATTTCTGATCTGCTTCTTAAGTTTCACATGCATACATGTAAGCCTGTTTGTACCCCTATTGCTTCTCGTACTTCTATTTTTCTCATGAATGGTGAATTAATTTCGGATCCTAGTGAATATAAAAGCATGGTGGGTGCTCTTCAATATTTGACTTTGACTCGTCCAGATATTGCCTATGATGTAAATGTTGTTTCTCAGTTCATGCATGCCCCTTGTATTGCATTGCGTTAAGCGCATTTTCAGGTACTATTACCTATGGATTATTCTTATGTTCCGCTTCATCCATTTCAATGGTGGTTGCTTACTCTGATGTTGATTGGGCCGGATGTCCTAATAGTCGGCGTTCTACTACTGGATTTGTTGTGTTTTTGGGTTCCAATCTTATTTCTAAGCGTGCAATGAAACAACCGACAATCTCAAGATCGTCTACAGAGGCTGAGTACAGGACTATTGCTTATACTGTAGCTAAAACATCTTAGATTCGTCATTCTTTGTGAGCTTGGTATTTATCTTCGTAAACCGATTCTAGTTCTATGTGACAATGTTAGTTCAACATACAATCGTAACCCAGTGTTCCATGACCGCTCCAAACATATTGATGTTGATTTCCATTATGTTCGTGACAAAGTAGCTCAAGGGGATTTTGTTGTCCAATATGTGTCATCTCACTTACAATTAGTTGACGTCTTGACATAGGGTTTCCCCTCATCTCAATTTTTCTTTTTTACATATCAATCTGTCAGTAATTTCATATCGTCCAGATTGATAGACCATGTTAGGACTCCTATCCAATACCTGTAGGAGTTAGGACTCTAGTTCAGTACTTGTAGGAGTCTTTAGAGTTTGTTTTGTCTTATATCACGTCTCTGTGTGTACATGTACAATATATATAGTTGATGATGTATATTGGCTCTTTGAGCCGTGACTTATTTGTTACAATGAGATCTCTTGCTCTTTTACAATTTGAATAGAAAAAAATAATCTTTTCAGATCACTTATGTGTAAAAATGAAGATATCTTGTAAAAAAGAGTAAAACTAAAATAATTTTACAAGTGGGCTACAAACCATTATGAATTTAAAGTTATACAAAGTACGTTATTTGAGATGACATAGATTGTAAGTTTAATGATTTGATCTATTACGAAGCACATCGAAGTATCATCTTCTTATGCCGAACGCTAGACTGAGAGGTAATCAATTGGTATGACATTTTTCTGTTGGGCTGCGAGTAACTGAAGAAACTGATGAAGGGGTGCTTGACCAACCATAGGAAAGGTTGGGCTGTAAGCTCAGTATTACAGAACTTGATGTTACAATTCTGGGCTCAAAACTAGAAATGCACCCAAGGGAGGACCGACCCATACTACTCTATATGGATTGCTAGTGTTCCGGGTCCAATTAGATTATTAATAAATTTTGATTTTCTCCTTGTAATTAGGTTAAGCACATCTAATTATCACTTAACTAAAATATGTCATTGATCCCTTTATATAGAAATTATGAGATATTTATCTTATTTCTAGGATTATATTTACACTCAAATATGAAATAGCAATACAAATTTATAACACATCCATAATTATATAGTTATGCACTTTTAATTTGTTAAATTTATGAAAATTTACGGCCAGAGATATAAAAAATAGGCATATCAATTGATTGAAGATTAAAGTTGTTTAGCTAGATATCAGAAGGACGACAATAAATAAGAGGTCATATGATTCGAGTTTAGACTTTTGGTTAGTGTAATGTCTCGTAATGATCAGTTAGAGGAGCTAAATTAAGGATGGGGTTCAATTCAAATTCATTCATTTGAAAATTATAATGAGCAAATAGGATATAAATAGATCTTTTTGTATATGCATAAATAGTTGAAATTATTTACCTCAAAAAAAGTACGGTTGAATTTGTAAGTGGTTTAAGGATAAGTGGATTGATTTGCAGTAAAAAGCAATAAGCAATTAACAATAAATAGCAAATGTAAATAACAAATAAGAAAATTAGTCTGTAATATTGTAAATCAAGATGAATCTTCTTAGCTAGATTGGTCCTGGCCTTAGCTTAATTGCTTCGGTTTTGAGCCAACAATGAGAGCTTAATGATTATAATTGCAATGAGTAGAATCGTACAAGTATCAATAATGAGAATGGGATCCCTTCCAACATGAATGTTGAACTCTTTTTATAGCTATGAATACAAGACATTGATACCTCGAGAATCACTCTTAAATTAAATGCAATTAATGACAATAATGACCCCTTAATGAGCAAGGAGTAACGGCTGGCGCCATATCCGAAACGGATACACGTTGAACACCTTCGGTTCTTTACCCAGTGTCAGCTAGTTCGTTTGCTATCCGGTCTTGTCTTGACCTCCGACCTACCCCGATGTCACTTGCATCCGATGTAGAACTCATCCGCCTCCCTCGAACTCCATACCTAAACCATACTATGTGTCGTGCCGGTTTTCACCGTATACAGATAGTCCCCACACTTTTCGGACCAAAATTTACAGAAGTGACGGAAAGTGGAAATAATTTCTTCGTTGACTTCTCTTGCAAGCTTCTTTTCAAATTACTCCGAAATAGGCGGGAAGCGAAACGTTTCCTCTTCTCCAAACTCTGACTCACGTCTTATCATTCTATAACTTCGGACATGTGTCCTCTTCTGATTGCACCGCCTCTCGATTGGTTCACTGAAACGTTTCGTAATGATGACTAAAATCTCCTATAAAACCTTCCCTTTCTTTTCCATTTTTCACTTCTGCAAATTCCTTTCTCAAACTTACGCATTTGTTTTAACCTTTTCTAGTTCAAATCTTCAAGTTTTTATATCACCAAATCTTCAAACCTTCCTACCTTTAAATCTTCAAACCTTCATGTCATTAAATCTTCAAACCTTCATGTCATTAAATCTTCAAACCTTTAAATTTTTTTCATCATGACTAAAATCACCCGCTCTTCTTCAAGGCATTCTTCTTCGGCACCTTCATCCCTGCCAGTCACTGACAACACCACCGGCACCGGTGGATCACTAGAGCCCAGGATGCCGTCGAGCCTAGAGCATTTGATATACTCCCATCCATTTTTCATTTTGACAATGAATTTGCCGTTCGCGCTGCCACTTCAAATCCACCAAGGTGATGAGGCTAAAAACTGGCTAACCTTCATAAATCCTTCCGTCCTCGACACAATCCGGAAAGACTCTGGTTGGACCGGTCTCTAGGGGATCATTAAACCCGGCATGGACGAAGATATTACTACCTACATGTCTGGGTACTCTAATGTCTACACTTACCCTTTCACCTTCAAGATGGACCCACCGATATAGGACTTACAATTTATATCTTGCACAAATTGGTCCGTCCTTCTGGAGGGTTGTAACCTGCCTTCGATTTCTGGCTATCAAGGTCGATGAAGTTTTTATTCTGAATCATCTGATCCGACTGTATGTTCCAAGATTCTTCCGTGGTGGGATCGTCCAGATCTCAAATAAGGTAAATTCCCCATCATATCTAGCATCAATGAAGATCGAGACCGAGGTTGGATGAAGTGTTTTGTCATGGTTCCTACCGCTAAAATTATTCCGGCTAGGTTTATGCCTTTTCTGGAGGAATGAAACTTAAACTATAAGTACCAACAATCATTCTCCTTGATTTTGTATAATAACTTCAATTGACAATTTATCCTAAGGTTTTTTGTTGTCACCCTGTCAGCTGTCCGCTGGACTCCGGCTTATGTCGAGAACCTTCACACATGGGTTGAAAAAACTATAAGTACTTATCCGCATAAAGACTGGACATGCAAAATATTTTCCAAAAATTGATAGAAAGCTCAGAACCACGGTTAGTATCCTCTAAGCACCTCCATTTTGTTATCTCTTTCCTACATATTTTTACCATTTCTATTTTTTTTAAAACACCCAGGTTTGCCAAAAGGTACGTCAGTCCTAAGGACTATTCCTGCGGCCGTTCCGGCTTACCCTAATCCGGTGCTCGATCCGCCTGCATTTGTTCTCCGTTTTTTCAAAGTACCAAAGAAAAAGAAAACATCAAAACCCAAATTTTCAAAACCTCCTAAGTCTCCCTCAGCTACTTATAAGAGGAAAAGAACTCCGGAAATGGGTGTCTCTTCCGGGCTAAAGAACACCACCCTCTCTCCGGATGAAGATGTTTGGGTGAAGAAGACCACCGCCACTCCAGTAGAAAATATTTCTCCTAGAGTCAGAGAAAATGCCACTGGAGAAGCTTCCGTGCCTTCGTCCGGTGCTGCACCAACTTCTGCCACTACGCACTAATTGTCGAACAAATACCCGTCATCATTGAAGATGACGATGAAGCGACGGATGAGGAGCCGTTGGCAAAGAAACAAAAAACTTCAACTCTTCCTCCATCATCACAACCGGCCCCCAACTTTGGGCAAAAGGATTTTGATCGCCTCTTCGGTGATGTCGAAACTTCCGTAAATCCGTGGTCGCCAATGAACACTTTTGGATTTGCACACTTGTCCATCCCTCAATGGCTCAAAAAATCAACTCGTCCCCGATAAATCAAGCAACCTCCCGATCAAAGCTTGTGGACGTGTTCCCAGCTCCAAGTATGGATCCGAATAGGATGAGGACTGCAACCCTTTCCTTTCATGGAAGTGCCTTATCAACGAGGGGATGCATGCATCTAACCGGGTATGTTCACCGAACCTTTCTTTACTTTTATTTATACTTGTCTTTTCCTTCTAACACATTTTAACTCTATCTTGGCTCATATTTTTCCAGTCATTTATTTTGGTCGGGAAAGGTTTCTTCCGATCTCTCTAGGAAAATAAAGACCTCAAGGGCCAAATGGACATCCAAGATAGAGAAATTCGACATCTCAAGGAACTTTTCCGACAAAAAAGATGCCCAACTGGCTAGAGACTTGTCCGTTGTTTAGGTAGAGTTGGGGCAAGTAAAAGACGACTACTTTCGGGCAATGAATGACCTCGAACTTATAAACGAGGAAAACAAAGCCTTGGAAGAGGAGAATGACAAGATTTATGAAGACATCCAAGCCCTCACCCAAGAACTCAGCGAGTAAGAAGAGGCCCAGCACTATCAAGCGAAGAAAGAGGACTTCCTTAATGCTGAGATCGACTGCCTCACTACTGAGCTTACCATACTTGATACAGAGAGAATTGATGAGCAGACTGCTATCAAGCAAAACTTTGAACGAGACTTAGAATCATCTTAAGATCAGATCTGCAAGCAAGATCAACGCATTGAGGAACTGAAAGTTGCGCTTGAGGTCGCCTCCCAGAGGAACACTGAGATTTTGGCCCAACTGAATCAAGCCTTGGCCGGATGAGACTAAGCTCTGGCCGATGTGGAAGTTGAGGTGTCCCCGATAGTGCTAAAAACTGAGCATATTACATGAAATGTCCTGAGATTTACCTTGGAGCAGGCTCGTGAGGGGATCCCATATTTGGACTCCAATATTGCTAAATCCAAGGCTGTAGAGGTCGAGGCCTTCCGTCGGTTGAATGGTGATAGCACCGAGGAATATCCCAAAGGTTTTGAGTCAGAGTCTGACTAATCTAGAGGCTTAAATGCCTTTTATATACTTTTTCTTTTCCCGTATATTTTTGTTCTGCCCGTTTCCCCGGCCTTGTTTATGAATGAATATATTCCAGTCTTTCTTTGTCTCAATTGTAATTTTCTTATCTCCTTGATTTCATTATCGTTTTCATTATTTAGCAAAACACACTTAGCCTAACTCGGGATAATTTGCCTCCGGCTTCAAAATTATACTTAAACAAACCATCACTTAGTTTACTTCGATCCGGGTAAAGTTTCTTCCGGTCTTAAGAATGACTTAATCAATTTAAATACAAATCTTTACTTTAGTTTGATTCATACCGGGCAAATCCTTCCAGTTTTGAGTCATTTAATGACTAAGTATAAGGATCTTACTTTTATGCTTATGAATAAGACGTCTCTTATTCATTTCGGTCATGAATTTTGAAACTTTATTTATTCTCAACTTTTTAGACAATTAAAGTCTCTTTAAAAATAGACTAGATTGATTTGATACGGTGCCTTAGAAGCATGCTTTTAGAACATTACTCAATTTATTCCAAATGCTTTTATGATGACAGTCCCCAGTTAAGAACTTAACAAATTTAGCTCCTAAGCCTAACGATTTTTCTAATTATTTAGAGTAATACCGGCAAAGAAGAACCATGAATATAAACTTTCGAGGTAAATTTTTAACAAAGAGCAATTTCATTTCTATTTTACTTCAAACAATTGGGCAAGATTCATTCGATCTTTTTACCTTTAGATGATCTTTTATAAACATAAACATTACTTGGGAAAGATTCATTCGACTTTTACCCTTACAAAAATGTTGAACTAAAAAGTGGAAATAACTTTGAATTCTTGACTTGATCGATCTGATTCGAGCATTTGAGGGTATGGAAGTTTCTTAGTGTTGTGTTCGAAGTATGAGAACTTAAACAATATTTACTTTTCACTGTCGGGCAGTCTCCAGTACCCAGTGTTCGTGTGAGACTCTCATCCATTTAGTAGAAAGCTTTACATTGTTGCCTCATTAAAAACCTTGTTGGAAAAATCCTTTTCGGGATATAAGCAGTGCTAAGGGAAAAAGAGTGCAACACGTGTTTTCAGACCTAATTCTAATTCTCTGGTATTTGCATAATGACTCTGAGTTTTTCTCTGTAAAAGTTAGTAATTCCGAAATAAATAAAGTTCAAATAATTAACCGAACACATACCTTAACAATAATATCGCTTCAAGTGACTGATGTTCCAATTGTTCAGTAACTTTTGTCCATATTCGACTTTCAATTGGTACGAGCCTTTATCGGTTATTCTTAACACTTTGTAGGGTCCTTCTCAGTTCAGGCCCAACTTCCCTTCGTTAGGGTTATTGGTGTTGAGAGTCACTTTTCGTAGAACCAAGTCCCCTACTTGAAAGTTCCTAAGATTAGTCCACCGGTTGTAGCATCTTCCCATTATTTTCTTTTGAGCCACTAGCCGTAGCAATGCTAACTCATGGTGTTCATCCGTTAAGTCAAGCTTGACTGCCATAGCTTCGTTGTTCGACTCTTCTGTTGCACGACTGAACCTTATGTTCGGCTCCCCTACTTCTACTGAAATTATTGTTCTTGCACCGTAAACCAAAGAGAATGACTTTTCCCCGGTGCTAGATTTTGGTGATGTTCTGTATGCCCATAACACATCCGATATAATTTCTCTCCACTTGCCTTTTGACTCCTTTAGTCTTTTCCTCAAGTTATGAATGATTGTCTTTGTTTTTTGACTCCGCTTGCCCATTTGCACTCGGGTGATACGGAGTCGACACTATCTTTTTTATTTTTAATCCTTCTAGAAAATATGTTATTTTCTTTCCAACGAACTGACAACCATTGTCACAAGTAATCTTCGTCGGTATGCCAAACCGACAAATGATATGATTCCAAATGAAATCGATGACTTTATTTTCTCTAACCTTATTGAAGACCTTTTCTTTAACCCACTTAGAAAAATAGTCTGTCACAAATAAAATAAAGCGTACCTTTTCGGGTACCCACGGGAGTGGTCCCACAATGTCCATCCCCAATTTTATGAATGGCCACGAAAATATCGGATGCATTAATTCTGCTGGTTGGTGAATCATTGCTGTGTGCTACACTTCTGGACAAAGTTTTTAGCGTCTTCCTCCATTTGAGACCAATAGTACCCGACCCTGATCAATTTTTGAACCAACAATTCCTCTCCTGAATGATTTCCATAAGTCCCTTCATGAACCTCACGCATCACATAATATGTTTCTCCAGGTCTTAAGCACCTTGCTAAAGGAATGTAAAAGGACCTTCGGTATAACTGGCCATCGAACATGCAAAACCTAGTTGCCTTCATACTAAGAGCCCTTGATTCCTTCAGATCAATAGGCAATTTTCCATCTCATGTATTTATTCCACCAATCCCAAGTCAAACTCGCGGTATTCACCTCAGCGTGGATACCATCAATTGTGGAGTTCAACAACCGTACCACAGTATCAGAGTTAAACTCCTCAGCTTCTATTGAGGACCCTAAATTTGCCAATGCATCCACTTCATTGTTTTGCTCCTGAGAAACATGTTACATAGTCCACTCTTTGAACCGATGCAACAATACTTGAATTTTCTCTAAGTATTTTTGCATTCTTTCCTCTTTCACTTCGAACACGTCGTTCACTTGATTGACAACCAGAAGCGAGTCGCATTTTGCTTCGATTACTTCTGCTCCCAAACTCCTTATCAATTCTAGACGTGCAATCATAGCCTCATACTCGGCTTCATTATTAGTCAATTTCACAGTCCTAATCGACTGCCTAATAACATCCCCGTATGCGTCTTGAGCACCACCTCTTAGTCTTGACCCTTTTACGTTCGAAGCTCCGTCCATATACAAGATCTAGATCCCAAAAGTTGTTCCCGAGGTTATTATAAGTTCTATTTCCACCTCAGTAATCATTCCGGACGTAAAGTCTGCTATGAAGTCTTCTAAAACCTGAGATTTTATAGTCGTTCTTGGTTTATACTCTATGTCATACCCACTAATTTATACAGCCAATTTGGCTAACCTACCGAACAGTTCGGGTTCATGGATTACATTTTTCAGCAGATAAGTTGTTACTACACATATATGATGACATTGAAAGTACAGTCTCAATTTTCTAGCAGTCATTATCAAAGATAATGCTAATTTCTCTAAGTGAGGGTATCTAGTTTCCGCAATATCTAGTGTCTTACTTACATAATAAATAGAAAATTGTGTACCTTTCTCTTCTCGAACCAAAACAACACTTACAACTACTTTGGATGCTGTCAAATACAAAAACATGTGTTCATCTACCTTCGGCTTGTGCAACAGTGGCGGACTGGACAAGTATTTTTTCAAATCCCTTAATGTTTGTTGACACTCCAGAGTTCACTCGAAGTTATTCTTCTTTTTTAACAAAGAAAAGAACCTATGACTTTTCTCCGAAGACCGAGAGATGAATCTACTCAGATTGATTCATCTCTGAACAAGTATTTCTTCAAATCTTTGAACTACTTCACATCCTTAGCACCTCCAAAATTTCTTCGATAGTCTTGATCTTATCCAGATTGATCTCTATTTCTAGGTTAACCAAGAAACCCAAGAACTTGCTTGAGTCGACTCCAAAATCACACTTCTCCGGATTTGACTTCATATTGTATTTTCAGAGAATGTCAAATGTCTCCTGCAAATGCTTTAAATGGTCCTTTATTTTTAGGGACTTGACTAACATATCATCAATATAACTTCCATTGTGCTACCTATTTGGTCTTCGAACATGCGATTAACTAAGCATTGGTATGTTTCTTCAACATTTTTTAAACCAAATGGCATCACGTTATAGCAGCAGGTCCCGTATCTAGTTATAAAAGAAGTTTTTTCTTGATCCTCCAGATTCATCATGATTTGGTTGTATCTGGAGTAAGAGTAAAAAAACTCAGCATCTCATGCCCTATTGTGACATCGATCATTCGAACAATGTGCGGTAAAAAAAGAATCTTTCAGACAAGCTTTGTTTAAATATTTAAAGTCTATACACATTCTTAGTTTATTGCCCTTTTTAGGTATGACAACTATGTTTGCTAACCAATCTGGATACTCTACTTCCTGAATGGAACCTATATTTAATATCTTCGTTACCTCCTCATTGATAAATTTATGCTTGTAGTCGGTCATTGATCCCCTTTTCTATTTTACCGGCGGGAAACTTGAATCCAAAATCAACTTGTGAGTCATAATCTCCTGTGGGATACATGTCAAGTCTAAATAGGACCAGGCAAATCAATCAGAGTTAGCTTTAAGAAAATCAATTAAGTTAAGCTTGAGCTCCGGGGATAATCCCGTGCCAGGTATACCTTTCTGTCCGGCAGATGCACGAACATGATGACTTGCTCCAGCTCCTCTATAGTTGACTTCGTGGCATCTGAACCATCCGGTAGCAAAAATGACATTGGGGCATGATAGTAATCCTCTTATTCCTCATAATTTTCCTTCTATCCCTCTTCTTTTTTCAGACTCGACGAGCCCGAATCTTGTGAATGCTACTCCATCTATCCCAATTTATGTGATATACTTTCATTTTTAGTCCGCCCCAAGAAGAATGATACATTTTCTTATTTTGCAATAATTTAACTTTAACATTTACTTTTTACACTTAACGAGATGATCTATAACCACACAAATATTTTTGATTTGTTTTAGACCACAAGATTCAAAAGTCTTTCTTTATTTCGTAAACTTTGTGCCAAGTCAAACTATATCACATAAATTGGAAGGAGGGATTATTTGACTTCTCTATCCTTATTGTCACCCTTCACTTCTTTTGGTGCTTGCACCGACTCCTCCACCGTGAACATTTCCCTTGCCATCGGTTGCTCTACTCGAATTGACTTAATTCCCTACGGAGTCGAGAATTTTATCATCATATGCAATGTTGAAGGTACGACCTTCATGTCATGTATCCAAAGCTTTCCGAACAGTGTGTTGTACCTCATTTTGCCTTCAATGACATAAAACTTCATTTGCCGAATCATCCCGGTTGTACTGATTGGAAGAGTGATTTCCCTCTTCATAATCTCGCTTGTCATGTTGAATCCGTTGAGAACTCGGGCTGCCGGTACAAATTGATCCAACAACCCCAATTTTTATCCTACCTTCAACCGGATTCACTTGTTTATTTGCTTCTCCTTTTCTATAATTTCCCTTTGCTCGATCAGTCAAAAATCCGCGTAGATGACCATTTTTTAACAATCGGGCCACTTCATCCATCAACTAACGACAATCCTCCGTCCGGTCACCATGAGTTCCATGATAATCACATATCAAATTTGGATCTCTTTGAGTCGGGTCTGTCCGGAGTGGTCTCAGCTATCTTGTCTCTTTAATGTGTTTAATAGCCGAAACAAGTCAGGTCATATTAACGTTGAAATTATATTAAGAAAGCCTCGGGCTTTCCACAATGTTAGAAGACACTCACCGGTATCATTTTTAAATTGCATACTCCTACTAGTGGATCCTCGATCATTACGTCTATCTCTGATGCGACGTTGCGATTGTTGCAACCCCGATCCAATTTGAAGTTTGACCTTTCAGGTTGTCCGTAGGGTTAATACCTATCTTTTAGGGACTTTAATTCTGACTCAGATATCCTCTTTGATTTATCAAGACTCTTGTTCCATCCTGCTAACCCCGAAAGAAGTTTGAGATGATCATTCTCTACCCTAATTTTAGACTCATATCTATTATGTACGTTTGCCCATCTTACTGCCGGAAATTCCAACAAGTTATCATTTAATTTCAACGAGGCACTAGAGCTCCTAGGATTTAACCCCCTTGGTGAAAGCTCCAGCTGTCCATTCATCTGGTACCGAGGGTAGAAACATCCGTTCTTTTTGAAACCTTGTCACGAACTCACACAACAACTCCGTATCCATTTGAGCAATTTTGAATATGTCTGCTTTTCTTTCTTGTACCTTTCACGCTCCGGCATGTGCCTTTATAAAAACATCTACAAACATTTCAAATGAGCATAGAGTGTTCAGGCAACATAGAGTACCATGTCTTTGCCCTTTTGGATAATGTTTCGCCAAATTATTTCAGCAATACTGATTCGATCTCATCCGGGTGCATATCATTGCCCCTCACCGCACAAGTGTACGAGGTCACATGCTCATGTGGATCCGTAGTTCCATTGTACTTCAGAAGATCTGGCATTTTGAACCTTTTTGGTATCAACTTTGGAGTTGCGCTCGGTGGAAATGACAACTGGATGTATCTCTTCGAGTCCGGTCCCTTCAAGATCGGAGGCGCTCCAGGAATCTGGTCTACCCGCAAATTGTAGGTTTCAACCTTCTTTCCATTAATACCCATTTACTTAGTTAAAGCTTAGAGTATTTTCAAGACCTCCGAGGACTCATTTTCCCCCAAACCAGTGCCATCTCCTTCGACTCGATCCTCTTCTTGGACCCAATCTTCATCCCGGATGGGACGAGTTTCGTCCGCCGCACTTGCTCCGCTGCTCTTCTTTTACAACAAAGTAATAGCCTCATGTTGTTCCTTCAACATGTTAAAGATTCGAGCCAAATCTATTCCGCCATCTTCATCATCGTTTAGTGTTTTTTCACATGACATTCTAGACCCGTGGGGTGAAACCAAGGGGTTATGTTGATGCTCGCCAATTATTGGGTCGACAGGCGGGCCATTGTTGTTGTTATTGTTGTCGCTCACTTAAACATGGATTTCTAACCATTTTGCAAGTGTTTGGTATTGACCTATTTTCACAAAATCTCAAAAGAAACTAGTGAAATTTGAGTTTGAACAAATCACCACTATTATCCTTAGTCCCACGGTGGCGCCAAACTGTTTACCTAAAAAAAGGTACAATTGAATTTGTAAGTTGTTTTCAGGATACGTGAATTAATTTGCAGTAAAAAGCAATAGGCAATTAACAATAAATAGCAAATGAAAATAACAAGTAAGAAAATTAGTCTATAATGTCGTAAATCAAGATGAATCTTCTCAGCTAGATTGGTCCGGGCCTTAGCTTAATTGCTTCAGTTTTGAGCCAACAATGAGAGCTTCATGATTATAATTGCAATGAGTATGAATAATTAGAATGGGATCCGTTCCAACATGAAGATTGAGCTCCTTTTATAGCTATGAATACAAGGCATTGATGTCTGAAAATTACTCTTAAATTAAATGCAATTAATGACAATAATGTCCCTTAATGAGCAAGGAGTAACGGCTGACTCCATATCCGGAACGGGTACACATTGAACACCTCCGACTCTTTACCCGGTGCAAGCTAGTTCGGTTGCTATCCGGTCTTGTCTTGACCTCCGACCTACCCCGATGTCACTTGCATCCGACGTAGAACTCATCCGCCTCCCTCAAACTCCATATCTAAACCTTGCCACGTGTCATGCCGATTTTTGCCGTATACGGAAATTTCCCTACTATTATAAGGAAAATTTCGTTTTGAATCTCCTTGTTAGCATTTGTGGTTCACCTCTCGTAATGACTCAATTATTATCATAAGCAGTTGTTTTAGCAATCAAATTACACTCTGTCGGTCTAAAGAGAATCTTCGTAAACTTGTCCTGAAAAAGAAAGAATTATAAATCTCTTGGTTTTGTTTCACCATCAACCATGCATGTTTTCCAGAGACGAAGTATGAAGTTAATAGATGTGGTGCATCGAATGGGCTAGGGAAGAATTTATGTATAAAAAATGAGTCACGTAAACTTTTAATTATCCGACTAAATTCGATATATTATGTGTATAATTCTTAAAATATATCTAACATTACTTGAAGAAAACTATGGTCAAACTTGACTGAGTGGATCAAATTCAACTTGCTACACTTTTGTGTCTTTTTTTTTTAAATGATGCACTCATTCTTTTGAAATCCTGGATTCACCTCTGTATAAGGCTGCTCCTTCCTTAATCAGAGGTTTCAAATTTGAGCGTTGAGTATAAAAAAATCATTGATAGAGAGAGCTTTCCAGTAATAAGTCTTACGCTATGTGAATTCAAATATAATCGAATTCTAATTCAAATAACTGACACCGAAGGGAAACCAAAAAAAGTATGAAGCCAATAATTTTGAATTGGATGGGCACATAGAGTGTGAATATGTAGATTTTGGTTTGTCATTTCCAACGAATTGTAGAACTGTCCGTAAGAAACCTGTTAGTGTCGGAATGGTAAATGGAGGAGACAAAAAGTTGAAAGGAAAAAAAAGGGCCAATTGGCGGATGCTCCCTTTTTTCTCAATTCTCACCCACTCCACTTTCAGGGAATCCCAATTCCAATGACCAAACCGCGTCAATGTAGAAAGTTTAAATGAAAAGGCTAAAGGCTAAAGGTAAGGGTCAATGTAATCCCAATTTATCTATCCCAAGTCATTCCTATGACATAAGCCCTTCCATTTTTGAACTCTTTTTTTTTTTTAATTTAGGCATTTGGGATTTAGGTGAAGCCAAGATTTGAAGCTTATAAGTTAAAATTTTTGGTCCTTTTAGATTATTGGAATCTAAAATGATAATTGTATTGACATATT
Source organism: Anisodus acutangulus (assembly GCA_029783415.1). Taxonomy (NCBI): domain Eukaryota; kingdom Viridiplantae; phylum Streptophyta; class Magnoliopsida; order Solanales; family Solanaceae; genus Anisodus; species Anisodus acutangulus. The sequence goes on along the minus strand of CM056497.1, from coordinate 20,208,544 downwards.
AAATTGAATTCTTAAGTCAAATGTAAAATTTGGATCAAAGTTATTGAGTTCGACCGAACCTGTATTTTAAACCTGAGCTCCACCTTGTATGGCATTCAAAATTCGTTGCCTTAAATTCTCAAAATTATCATATGATATGAGAGCTCTGATTATGAAATGAAAAATCTCAATTATTTCACCACACCTTTTGCAGTGAAATTATACATTTTCATCTCCAATTCAAGTAAACGTTGGCCTTCGTATGAGTGCCAAGAATCTTGACTCATTCATAGTCTTCAAAAGCTATACAAAGCAAGAAGTTTTTTCTCTTTCTAAGGCTTTGGTTAGTGAGAAACTTTCCTATCTTTTGTGCTTTACTTTTATGGTCATAATTTTTTTACCTAATTCACATGTAAAGATGAGTCTAGAAATTAGCAAAGAAAGAATATACAACACTGTAATCTGCATAATAAAATGTTAAGAGAACATATTATAAGGTGTTCGACGTAAGGAATATTATGTTCACAAGACGCTGACTGAAACCAAAGGACAGCATTGAGCAATCAAGTCAAATGAATTGTAAAAAAAAATGTAGGAAAGTTAAAATTTGAATTCTCTTTCATGGAATAAAGGGAGTTTGACAACTTTATATTGTTTATTCTCTTGCTTATGTTTTGATGTGACAAAATTTCACATACGAATCAAAGTAACCAATTTTTAAACTAAATACAAACGATGGAACCAGTTTTTGACTATAACAAGCAGACCTAATTTGATTTTTTTTTTTTATAAAGTATGACACTCGAAATTGAGGTAAAAAATGAAAATCATATTGCTTAAAAAGTAGAGTATCTAAAAGTAATGATGGAAAGGAGACAATGGAATGTGGGGGAAGATATAGATGTATTGTTTTTGGACGGGTATCATACTTCAAAGATTCCATTGTACATCTTTTCCTTCTATTTTATGGTGTAAAAACACACCAATACTTTTCAAGTTTTCATATCCACCTTAAGCAAATAGTAACAACTACTCCACTTCTCTATTATTAATATTTGTAGGAAAACTTTCTTGTTAAAAGTGTAAATAATTTTTAACAAGTTACGTAAAATAGAAAGTAAGACGATTGATTAGGGATAATTAAGTAATCGTCAGCAAATTTTAAATAAGCAAAAAAGAAACCACATTGCTCGTCAAATTTGAAAGAGTTTCAATTATATGGACTAAAAATGTCTTTACGCATTCAGGTCAATTTATAAGATAATTATATATATATATCAACTTAAACTATAATAATGTAAAAAATCGTTGCAATCTATACGCGTATCTAATTTAAGTCGTTTAAAATTTTCAAATAATCTGGCTAATTATTCGTTTCCCTGCGTTTTATCAGATTTTAATTCCACCCATTTGCTAATTTCTTTCAGTTTAATCATCCGATTATGTATTTACTAATTCGACTAACTCAGATTCTAGTTGCAATTTTTTCATTCACACGGAATGGTTAAGTGCAGTGGATAGTCATAATGACTTAATAAAGAGGATATACTACTAGTATTGATTACTTTAGCAAATATTTTAATGAGGTGGTAGAAAGTATGTTAAAGTGTCTTGTTTTTTTTTTGTTGTGACGGAACCCGTGAAATGATATTCTTTCGAAGACGCGACAGTGGTAAATCCTGATCGACGCAATAGCCGCAAACCACGCCACCGATTAACTACACTTGGCAAGCCATGTGTGACATCCCAACCAAGAAAGGTTTATGCAGGGATCGAACTCCGCGACTCATGGCCCGCTTCATCACACCAACTTGGCTACCCTTGTGGGTAAAGTGCCTTGTTTTGTAAACACTAAACAGGGACAAGGCATTGGAGTTAATTACTCCAGCGTACAAAACGGAGAAGCAGTAGCCCATAATACTCTGTCCTACGGTCTACAGCTTCCCCCCTGCCCTTTCACCCACCCCCTATTAATATACACCCCGGCCCCAACCACAAAAACATTCAAAAGCACCATCAGAAACAAATCATTTCTTATTAGGACCTAAGAACTCATCTTCCCCTCAATAGGAGGCTGATATTCAGGGAATTAATTAGCTGAATCAAGATGGTGGAGAAGCTTCCAGCTTTGAGGGGAATGTTGTCCGGCTCGAAGTCATTTAGAAATACAATGAGTTCAATATTATAGATCGAATCCATCCAATTTAAATTTTAAATTCCGAGGAGATATGTGATCATGAGATGGTGTCTTCGGACCAGGCTTCATTCCCCCCAAATTTGGAAACAAAATTGCTGCTCCATATTGTGTCGACTGTCGGTATCCACAGGTGGGATTTCTTTTATGTCTATACTGATTGGGTTTTCTAGTATTTTTTTCTTCTAGGCATTCGATATTTAAGATTTGAAATTGTGCAAATTTGACCCACTAAGGGATAAAGTGCACGTGTATTCCGATTTCTTTCTGTTTTTGGGGCTTTAATTTGCATGCAAAATCAGGGTTGTACCGACATGAAATGTTGGAGCAATAATGATTTTTTTGACCCCTGCAATACCTTTTAGGCTAATATTTCTGTAATTTGGGGCAGAATAGCTGTGATTTCATTATTACTGTCTCTACTCTTCTTTTTGTTTCAGGTGTTAAATTTCAACCCTAGTTATCATGGCCGTGTAATTTGTTTGTCTCTGTCTCACTCACTTGGCTTCTACTCCCTAGGTTTCATCATTGAGCACTGATTAATAAAGGACCCTAAAAATATGATGGTAAAAACCTTCTGATCTACTGCTTGATTTTGCTTTCATGCTAAAGTAAAGTAGAGTAATTAATTTTTCCCTACAACTTCTAGTAGTTTCTTTTTATTAGGGTTTCTGTACAGAAAGTTTTGAGTCCTCTTATGTACCCAGAAAATATAGAGAACAACGAAAAAAAAAAGTTCATATATAAGGCAACAGGAGATGAGAATCAAGTAGATCTTTTCTGGACAGTAACTCTCTATGGTCTGATCTTTTAATTTACTTTGTGATGGGCAATAAAGGTACTGTGTAAAAGTTTTCCTTTTAATTAAAGGATCTGAAAGAACAATGTAATAATATACTTTATTTGTTTCAATTTATGTGAACCCTTTATTATTTGGGGAGTTGACGAGCTGGTTCTTTGACTTTTTTTTTTAAAATTACTTGAATTATAAATTATCATGATTTATAGCACTTTTAATGTATTTCTAAATATATAAATTTTATTTTTACAAACTTGAAAAATCTATATCAAAATTTAAGATCAAAATTATAAAGTTTGACCCTCATATTCTGAAAAAGTTCACATAAATTGAAACGGAGGGAGTATGTGTCATCTACATTTCAAACAATTACTACTACATATATGTTAGTGGTGCTACCAACCGAGGGGTGTCGCTGGAAAATTACACTGTATAAGTAAATAATTTTATTTAAAATGTATATATATACTATGTGTTGAATTTCTTTAATTTCTTCATATATTTAATTTTTATATTTTGACATCCTTAATAAAAATCCTAATTCTGTCATTATCAAGACTAGCTAACTAGGTTTCTCTTAGCTGTAATATGCCTTTTGGTATGCACATGCTATGGCATATCTATTAAAATCGTGTGAACTGTAGTGGAGGGTATCGTGCTATGGAGATTTTATGGAACATTACATTCTGCAGTATGGATTCTGCACCTTAGTTCTTTCTTTAAGAGTTGAGAATAGTTTATCTGACATCGTAGCTTTTCATTTTTGATAATTACTATGTGCATCTTTTTCGTATCTCTTTCTAAGCAAAAACAATCTATTTTTTTGGTAAGCAATGTTTGTTTTCACTCTGAAAAAAGAAAATTCTATATTTAAAATCGTTGTCGTAATAGTGAGGTTTTAAATTCTATTTAGTTAAGTTACCCCTCATATGAACACTTTGATTATTATTTTTATGATTCAGCGCATGTGTTCTTTTAAATAGTGTCCGGGTGGCTTGAGACTCTAAGGGGTCGTTTGGTAGAGTGTATAAGCATAGTGATGAATATGGTGTATTAGTAATATTTATATTAGTAATGTTGACATTAGTTATTTTGGCATTAGTTAATGCATGAATTATTTCTTATCCATTGTTGGTTTGGTATATTAAAGCATTACATAATTTTTTTAAAAATTGTTTCTTTACAAAAATAACCTTCACATTCTTTAATTTTATACATTATTTTTATTTGTTATCCGATATACACATATAATACGGACTATGGGGGTTGGAAATTCCCTTCAGTTAAAAACACAACATTTTAGCGGGTGATGCAAGTGCTAGTCTTCCCTTCACTAGTGTAAACTGGCACATGCCCCTGTACGTTGTGGTGTACAATTAACTTTGTGTTGGAAGAATTAATTAAACTGAAATTCGTCTTATAATTGATAATAAGAAGGTTGTTTCAATTTGGTCCAGTATCCTATAGTTAAGTTTTGTCTATCACTGGAATAATACACCAATAAAAACCGAAATGAAATTTAATAAATTCAGAAACAAAAAAATCAAAAAAATATTCAATGCCATCCTTGATAATCACCAAAGCATATACAACATTTTTGTATATAATGATTAATCAAAAGATTAGTTAAATTAGGGACAATTGTATCTTTAATCATGTTAATGCATGTATTAAAAACTGATAATACCACACAGAGTAAAAAATATATCAAATAAGGTATTAGTAATACACAAAGTTAATGCATGCATTACTTTCTCTATTACACTCTACCAAACGACCCCTAACTCAAAATTTCTACATGCTCTAATACTATATTAAATTATGATCATCTCATGTAAAAAACATACTCCCTCAGCTCGGTCCCAACTTATGCAACACTCTTTCATTAGTCAATCGAAAAATAAAAAAGAATGACATATTTCTATATTTAGTAACGATTTTATTTTGAACCAACGATTTGATTTTGAACTTCCCGTTTCATCCTTATGAATTAATATTTACAACCCCAAAAATCAAACTTATTTTGAACCACAAATTTCAAACGTACTCCCTCAGTTTCATAATTAGTTGTCACATTTCTTTTTTGTAGCCCTTAAAAAATCATAAATAAATTTTTTACTACCTTATCCTTTTCTCTTTCTAATAAATTGCATTTTAATCAATATTGGTTATTTTGAAAAACACTTAATATTAAGGGTAAAACGGGACAAAAATAATTAATTTCATCTTGAGTTTTGTAAAATGACAAGTATTTTAGAATAAGTATTTTTAGTAACTTTGACAACTAATATAAGAATATTTCATTTTCTTGAACTTTCGTTTTCAGCGAAAAATTGAGACGGAGCAAGTAATTTATTAGAGAAATGTCATTTTTATTAGAGTAGTATTTATATTTTCCAACACACTTCATTAATTTGTGTATCTTTTCTCCCTCCTTGAGATCCGAGATAACATCAGATCAGTAGGTATGTCTTGCATATAACCTGAAGTTTGACGATTTCCGTACCCCTTACAAGGTGGGGTTAATGCTGACACAAGAATTGCTTTGGAAAATACGCTCTCTCTGGTCTCTAAATTATCTGCAGAATTTTTCTACCTGTAATTTTTTGCACGTTGTAAATGAAAAATCTGTCTTATTTACTGTAGTCTTTTGCATGATCAAATCAATTGTAGAGTAACTGAGTTGGAATTGAGAGCTCAGCTCGGGAAAGGCGTTAAAGATGGGGACAGAGAAATGTGAGTGAACTTGGACAACTCACTTGAGACAAAATTAAAGCTGGACGTGCAGGCAGTAACTCAGTTTCACTCTGTGTATTTGCAGAATGGCTGATGAGATGTATGCACGTACTACTATATTGTCAGCTAATCTAGCTAGGAACGACTGCAGTACTGCTATAATCTGAGTTTCACTCCATGGTAATTCAGATTTCATTTTTTTGCTTTTAATTGCATACTTTCCTTCTAATAAAGCGAATTTAAGACTTCAAAAACTGCTATTTCTATGCAACTAACTATCAGGGAATACTGTTCAATAAGTAATTAATGTACACGAACCATTACGTACTCGTATAAACGACAAGATCTTAAGGCTATCTATCAGCTGACATAACTATACGAAGAGCAACTATTTGCATATCATGTCTCTTCTACAGTTTCAGTAAAATAAACTATTACACCTGCACTTCTAAGTTCTAATTTTAAGTTAGATCATTTGATATATATCAGTTAGTTTTTAATCATTTGCAATAATATTGTTGTGGTCTAGGTGGGATTTAGTAGTATTTACTGAGAAAAATGTAAATCTATAAGTGTGTTAGATTTCATTTTCGCATGGTTTTTATGTGGAATGTTTGTACTGTTTTCGTAGGGTGAGGTGATGGTGGAGTACTTGTGGTTTTCAAAATGTTTTCTTTTAACCGGAGAGAATCAATTGTTAAGGTGGTGCAATATTTAGAGGTGATGATGGATACATGATGACCGCAAAAAGTAAAATCTACACATTTTTTTAGGAAAGGTCATGTGAAAGTTTCGGTCGTTAGTAAATACGAACATACTTGAATGAATATTATAAAGACAAAAGTATATTTGACTGAATTATTAACAAGAGGCAAATTGAACCATTTCTCAAAGTTTAAGAGTAAACTTAGACATTTTATATTGGGTGAAAACGCCTCCGAGATATTTGATGCATCCGGAGCTCCAACGTCCCTGAGTCTCTATACAGCTGTCTCCTACTCCCAACAACTCCCATCACATCAACTCTCCTAGATCAGAGCGTCGCAACACGCGTGAGTACGATGACATTGGCACGCTCACGTCGTCACAACTTTAGGAGGGCATAATAGTCTAGTTTTGTCTTATATATGCAAGACTTATAAGAGAAGGAAATACACTTTATATCCTCTAAGCTTACACTTGTAACCAATATTCTCTCTCTCATATCAATACACCAAAGCACTTATTCATTACTCATTCCGATATAGCTTATTTACTCATTTATTTTTTTATTATTTTACTTACTGAATTTCGTATTCAGTATTCTTTATAACCTAGCTCGTATATACCGGACTCATTAAGGAATTCTCCGAATCGGATATAACCTACTTATCTTTAAATTTTAAAATACAAATCTCTAACTGTGTTTTTGGTTAGAATTAATTTCACCAAAAAATGGTTTGGCGTCGTCTGTGGGGATATACAATTGTAGCGTTGTCTCGATTTGTAGTTGATTTCCTTGAAAAAGCTAAACTGAGTCATGACACTCAGAAAGAGAGAAACATGCCAGGGAAAACCAACATTGCTCACGGATCGCAAAAACTTATAGGGGAGCAGGTACCCATTGAACACTGAGACCTGATGGACCATTCAGAAACACTAAGAATAAAGTCGGATCGTTCAGAAATGCTACGAATAGAGTCGGAGGAAACGATATCCCTCCAATAGCAAACCCTAATAAACCCTCAGATGAGGAAGACGTTCGAAGCCACTCAGCGGAGAGCCATGAAGCATTTCCCAAAAAACGGTACCCCAAGAAAAGAAAAAGACACACGCACTCTAAGGTGGAGGGGATGTTCAAAAGAGAGGGTACCCCCTCGGAAGCTGTCGTAGCCATAGTCTTAGCAGCAAACAACGCCATAATATAGCGCATGGAAAAGTTTTTGAACTCTTTATCAGAGGCAGCACCGGATAGTCGACCGACAGGTGATGCGGAAGCCACATGAGCACCAAATGTGTCCATAGAAAATGCGAAAAGAACGGAGTCTACAGCGCCAGAAGCAGACCTGTCAAGACTCACTGCGCTAGAGAAGGAGCTCCACGAACGGATGAATCGAATACCCGGGGCCGCCTCTGTGTTGAAAGGGGTCGGAGCGAGGAAGTATGGAAAGATTCCTTACAGGGAAGAAGCGGCTCCAGAGCCCATCCCAAAGAAATTCAAATGTCTAACATACCCAAGTATGATGACACCACAAACCCGAAAGAGCACATCGTGATCTTTAAGGCCGCAGTCATTGGGCATGACTTGCAGCAGCACCAGATCGAATTCATCATATTAAAAAAATTCAACCAAATGCTCACAAAGGGATCACTCTCTTGGTATAATCTCTTACCTGAAAGCGCTATTGATTCATTTGCTGCTCTTGCGGATGCATTCGTAAAAGCCCATGCTAGGGCCTGGACGGTCGAAACTCACAAGGAGGATATATTCACCGTAAAATAGAGGAAGGATGGGTTACTCTGCAGCTTTTTGGAATGCTTCCAACGGGAGAGAATGTTGTTACCACAAATTTCAGAGGATTGGGCTGCCGCAACAGTTACCCATGGCATGAATGTTAATAGTTCGAACGCATCAAGAAATCTGAAGGAAAGTTTAAGAGAGTTCCGAGCTAAGTCCTAGAACAAAGTGAATAACAGATATACTGCCAAGATGAGGATAGATGAGGATAGATGATGATCATAGGGCCGACGCACAGACAAAAGTCGGAGGGGGGCAACAAGGGATGTCTCGGAATGCTCTCCCTTATAGACAAAGGGACACAAGAGGTTGGTACATACCTTATTCAACCTGACAGTCACCTAACGATAAGGACGGTCGAATAAGCCAAGGTATGATCAGGGTCAACCTATGAAAGAAAAAAAAGTGTAGCATAGAAATACTGTGAATGACTCGGGACCACCGAACACGGCCTCTTACAACTTTAATATAGAGGTCATGGACCTGGTCATAGTGATGAAAAATATGAAGGAATCTCGATTCTCGGTGGCGATTCGGTCCAACCCAAATGAACGGGATGCAACGTGGAGCACTGGTGTGAGTTCCACAAGATTCTGGGCCACTCAACAGAGGACTGCAAGCACTTGAGATATGAGGTGGCAGATCTACTAAGGAGTGTTGTTTATCTATATCTATCCCAATGAGCCGTCTATCGAATCGTTGCAATTGATGTTCGATCCCGAAGAGGAAGGGACACTTGAAAGAATTTTTTAGCAGTCGATCTAAATATGCCAGAGAAAAAGGAACTAGGACTTCACGGGAATGCCACACACATCAGTAAGTGATCAACATGATCACTGAAGGAAAAATAGTAGGGGTGGTATCTCAAATACAGCAACTTGAGGGGATACCTCCGTCCATAAAAAGGGTGAGGGGTGAGCCTGAAAATCCCATCAAATTCAGCATAGCGGAAAGAAAAAGCATAGAGAGCCCATACGCCGATGCTCTGGTAATTTCTATCAAAATATTTCAATTTAACATTAAGGGTGTACTCGTTGACCAAGGTAGCGCTCTAAATGTTGTGCAACTCTGCGTAATCAAGGAGATGCAGTTGACTGTGCAAATGGTCTTGGTAATAAAGGTTCTGGCTGGTTTCAACCTGTCTAGTGGAATGACTCATGAGGCAGATCAAGTTGGTCACCCACATGAAGTGAGTTTTGATGAAAGCATTGTTTGACGTCCTTGAAGAGGGAATGTCTTATAATCTGGTGATCGGGAGATCCTGGCTACATGTCAAGAGGGCAATCACGTCTACGTTTCATCAAGTGATGAAATTCCCAACTCTTTAGGGAGTAGCTGCAGTACAGGGAGACGTTGATACTGATCAAGCAAATATCACTTTGGTTGACAAGAAAGATGTGCTGGTCGGGAATGACAGATATCAATCACAGATACTTATTTTCGTGGTCAACTCTAAAGTCGAGTAAAGGAAGGAACCAGTAGGGGGATCTACCCGAAGGACTTAGCGGATTGAATACCTTCGGGACTCGTGGTGCCGGAGGAATTTGATGTGGGAAGATCCACAACAGAAGATCTTGAGCTGATCCTTTTTCGCTCGAACAACCTCAAGGAATAGATATATCTGGGCTCAGGTTTAAATCCTGGGTTTTGAGAAAATTAGTTACATTTTTAAATGACAATATTGATAGCTTCAGTTGGTCAAAGTTAGATATCATAGGTGTACACCCCGAACTGGCCTTTCACAAGCTGAATATTGACCCAGCTTGTCAACCTATTAAGCAAAAAAGACATCTTGTGTCAGCAAAGTGGAGTCAATTTGTCAAAGAGGAAGTGGCCTAACTCATCCAGTTAGGAGCAGTTTGAGAGGTAAAATATCCGGAATGGCTAGCAAACGTGGTAGTACTTCCTAATAAACCTGAAACTTTTCAAATTGTTTTAGATTTAAAAAAAACATGCCTGAGGATCTCATACCCTATGCCTCACCTAGATCATGTTGTCGACGTGGTGGCCAGACATGAGCTGCTCAATTTTCTGGATGTATCCATAGGGTTTGACCAGATACGGTTAGAACCGTTGGACTCGAAAACAAACTTCATTCATAATAGAGCACGGGACTTACTATTATATTGTCATGCCGTTCGACTTTGAAATGCATGGACCATGTAACAACATATTCAGTCGTTATGTGTGCTTTATCTAGTTTACCCCTATTGACCAAATTCCCAAAGTTATCAGGCGATCTTAGTGAAAGTTGAAGGAATTAGAATTTTGTCGATTCTGCGAGGTCTGGAGGGTCGTCTATGACTTTGTGGGATAGTTGGTTCGGTTCCCGAGGCTCTCGGGAGTATTTTGGACTATTGGTTGGAATGTTGGTTTTAGGCTGTTGGGTTTGACTCGATAAAATAGTCCTTCAATATAAATTTCGAGACCACAAATGAGTCCATAGCGTATTTTATGTGTGTGTGCATAACTGGTTTGTGTTGGAGAGGTCTTGGGTGATTGTTGAATTTCAGGGTTGACTTTATGAAATAGGAAAACTGTTGGTGTCTGATAATTCTCGCTAGGGTGAGCCTATGTCCGTTGGCGTGGTAATAGGATTGTCGTAGCGAACAGTTGACCGCTACGTCGAGATGTTAATTTTTATAATGAGCCGCTGTAGCGAGTAGCTCGAGCGTGGGTGTGGGTCCCGCAAAAGTGGACCATTGACCGCTGCAGCGGACGACGGGAAACTAGAAACCTTTTTAAGTGATAAATTAGACCCTTCATTTCCCATTCCCAAAATTATTCCTCCAAGGCATCCTTAGGGCAATTAGAAGTGATATTAGGTGGATTTTTCTTGGGGTAAGTCTCTTTATCCTTGTTTCAATTCTATTTACCTTTCTTAAATTGAATCTATGGTGGAAGAACCTAGAAAACCTAGTTAAAAAGGATGAGTTATACTTACATAGTATTAATTAAGTCTTAAGCTTTAAATGTGAGATTAATTATTAGGTTTGACTAATCTAAGCATGGATTTCATTAATTGGTAACCAGTAGACTTGAATATTCCACTTTGTTGAGAGATTGTTCATGGAAAATCTAGGGTTTATGCCTAATTTGGGATTTTTTTCATTGAATGATGAAATTGATCCATATTTGTGCTAATTTAGCATTGGATAGTAGATTTGAACTTCTAGAACATTGGGTTACTGATTTCACTCTTAAATTACCATTTTACCCTTCTGGGCTCATTTCCCCCTTAAATTACAACAAGGAATAGTCTAGTGTTATGGGTATTTTTAGTTTCCATTTCTAACTTAGATTTCAATAATGACTAGATTTCGAGTATAACGTATAACCGAGACCAGCAAAAAGGCAAGGCTCCGGTGTGATCATTGTGGCTCCCGCTCGACATCCATGTAGGTTATAGCTTACCTTCTGGTTAGACTTTGGTTAGCAAAACATATGTAGAGTCAGTTATTGTCAGAGAAAGCATGTTATGCCTTTAGGTATGAAGTTGGGATGGATTACTAAGGTTTGATATTGTTGACTGAGTTGTGGGCTTGTTGCCTCTTTGTGATTTACTAGCTTGTTGCTAAGTGTTTGATATTGGATTGGCTCTTAGTTGCCATATGGTATTATCACAAATAGAGGGAAGAGCTTGACTTGATACTGATATTGTGATATGTGTCCATGTGTAGCAATTAGGATTGATATGATACACGTGATATTGTCATTTTGCATTATATTTATCCTCATTTCCATGATACATTAATATTACATGTGATTGGTGTTGATGATGATAAGTGAGAAGGAAACATCTGTGATTCTTGCAACATATTTGATAGTGTAGCCATATTTGGGTTGTGTGTTAAATGACTAGCGGTGTGGTCAGAGTGGTGGAGTTATCTCTAGGTTGTGTGAGGAATGACTGGTACACGAACTTTGTGGGTTCTCCATGGGTCATGACTATTGAGGCATGGAGGTATTCCGTCTGTAGCATGTGTGTACGGAGATTACATTTTACCAATGCATTGCATATTTACTCATCACTACATTCACATATTTCTTGAATTCTGACTTGATACTCTTTACTTGGGTTGTTTATTCTTGAATTGTGATAGTGTTTGTACTTGATTGCGAGCATATCTATTCTTTATTTTCTATCTTATATATACGTTAGCTAACTGTTGTCGGCCTATGATACCTACTGGTACATAGTATTTATACTGATACTACCTTGCTGCATTCTTTTATAAGTGCAGAGTACGTGACAGGTTCCACAACCACTCCTCGCGACTGATCCTAAGACTTGTTGTTGAGTGTCTAGGGTGAGCATGCTTGATGGATCTGCAGCCCAGAGACTTCTTCTTTATACTCATCTTTTTTTGCATTATGAGACATTATTCGTATATTGAGACTTTGTATTATTCCAGACTTGTAGTTTATTAGTAGTGTCTCTTATACTATATGTAGACCAGTTCCTTGGGGATGTTGTTTGAATTTCCGCACTTAAGTTATTCATGATTTAGACTTCTATTTATTCTGTTCTATTTACTTTATTTTTGTTGAATTAATGATTATGGGATGGGTTCGCCTACCAAGGTGGGAAATGGTAAGTGTCCAACCCAGCAGATGTTCCAACATCAGTTAGGTCGGAGTGTGGAGATTTATTTAGATGACATAATCATTAAGTCCCTAGAAACAGAGAACATATTAGACATTTGCAGGAAGTATTTGAGATTCTCTGCGAGTATAACCTTAAGCTGAATCTGGAAAAGTACGCTTTCGGAGTGGGCTCGGGAAAGTTCCTGGGATTCATGGTATCGAACAGGGGCATTGAGGCCAACTCAGATCATATCCGGGTAATCAAGCAAATACCAGAGGTACTCAACAATGCTCGAGAGGTAAAACATCAGACTGGAAGGATAACAACATTGAAGAGATGCATATCAAGGTCGTCTGAGCAATGATTAAAATTATTTGACCTACTAAAGAAAAAGAAAGACTCCTAATGAACTCTGGAATGCCAACAAGCGCTGAATGATGTGAAGAGATACCTGATAAATCCACCCCTTCTCGCAAAATGGGATTAAGAAGAACTCTTGTTGATTTATCTCACCATGTGTTGAAACCGCTGTAAGTGTTGTGCTCGTTCGGGAAGAAAAAGGTATGCAATCTCCTGTTTACTATACTAGCAAGGCTTTAACCAAGGCAGAAGCTCGCTACCCTCACCTCAAAAAGTTGGCTTTTCTCGTGCAGCCCGAGTACATGATGAAAAAGATACACGAAGGCAATTATGGAAATCACTCCGGATAAGACTCGCTAGTAAAAAAGATAATACGAGTCAACTACTATTTGTATCGGATGGAAGATGACGCCAAGGACTACATTCTCAAGTGCGAGAAATTCCAACAATATTCCCCTATGATACATCAACCCGCTGAACCACTCCACTTAGTGGTGGTCCCATGGCCATTCATGAAATGGGGGATGGATATCGTGGGCCTATTGTTTGGAGCTGCGAGAGAGGTAAAGTTCTTGCTAATCTTGATAGATTATTTATCGAAGTGGGTGGAGGCCAAAGCATATAAAAAGTTTCGCGAAAAACAGGTCGTAGACTTCATTTGGGATCACGTCATTTACCGGTTCGAGTACCAAAAGAGATCGCCTATGACAATGGTCGACATTTTGTGAGAAAAAAGGTTACCAAATTCTTGAAGGGATTGAACATTAAAAGAGTCACGTCATCATCTTATCACCCGTGCGTGAATGGGCAAGCTGAGTCAACCAACAAAACCACCATCCAAAGCATCAAGAAGAGGTTGAAAAGATCAAAGGAAAAGTGACCAGAAGATTTATCCGGAGTATTGTGGCTTACATGACTATGACAAAAAAAGTACCGGGGAAACCCCTTTTTCCCTAGTCTACGGGGCCGAAGCCCTGATACTTATGGAAGTTGGGGAACCCAGCTTCTGATACACCTAAGCCACCGAATAATCTAACAAATAAGCTATGGCGGTTGGACTGGAGTTGTTGGAGGAAAGAACTGAATAACAGCTGGAACGTTAGTCACCTGAAGAGATTCTACCTTTGAAAGGAGGTAGGTATGTTTTGTCTTCAAAAAATATTTATTATCTGTTAACTGTCTCTTTCCTTGATAGGGACTGTTTATGAAACCATGATCCCCCAGGGGGGCGGGTACGCGTTGCACTCTTTTCATTAACCGGGGTTTTTCCCAATCGGGTTTTCCAGGTAAGGTTTTTAATGAGGTAACAATTCACAGGAATGGCAGGCTTAGCGTATCACATCCTGAATCCCGACCTCTCGGTACCTCGCACTCGAGTTCCGATAGGAGATGATGGATCTATATAATCAAAAAGCGAGGTTTATTCAAGGATGGAGTTGCCCGAACTGGGATTGCGGGCAGTCATTGCAGTCGCCCGATTTTCTCAAGAATGGATTTTCCCGAACTGGGACTGTTGGCAGTCACTGCACTCGCCAGGATTTTTTTTTGCAAACTTGTAAAACCCTACTAAAAGAGGGATCATGTATTCGCAAGATAAATTGTCCCTCATAATCTTAAAAGAATGAAATAAAAAGCCTTCGCTCATATTGTGATTGAGTTATATATAAATATTCAGAGAAACCTCCGAACTCGGAAGCCATACGGCCCCATAAAACTACTTCAAACAACACAACGCGGCTATAGAGCCTTCGCGCGTGCAGGTTCTTTGAACATTTGTGCCTTTACACGGGATTGAGACGTCTTCCCTATCAGCACCGAAAATAAAGTATGTTCCTTTATTTCAAAATTAGTTGTCTTAAATCCCAATTTCGCGCTAGCATTTCCGGATGTGATATTCCCGGATTGGGTCAAGGCAAAATGACCTCAAACACAAAATGCAAAAATTACATAAGTGTGCACCGGTCGTCAAATCTTGGCTTAAACAACAAACTCTCGAATATTGACATAGTTTAGGTAAACGGGCACAACGGTCATACCCTGACGGCTAAGTACAAATTAAAAAGTCAACAGATCATTAGATGATCGCAATTGTTGTAAAAAACAAAGCGCGTGTCAAAACGTAAGAAAGCAAATCAGAGAGCAAATTGACAATTCTCATTTACACAAAAGGAGCGTGAAATGCTCATACAGAAACATTTCTTTTTTTAAAGGGGCGTGTGACCCCTCCAAAGATCCAGCAAAACAAGAGCACAGAGGAATAAAATAAAAACAACAAATGGCACAGGGGCCCAGAATTATCCATTAAACACCTTATGGCGCGCAGGCCAAAATGAAAACAAAAAACATTCACCATAGGGCATACAAGCCCATCACAGAAACATTCATAAAAATGGCACACATGCCCATCACAGAAACATTCATAAAAATGGCACACATGCCCATCACAGAAACATTCATAAAAATGGCACACATGCCCATCACGAAATCACTATAGCTAAACAAACTAGCACCAGCCACCGATATCACTGCTGATCATCACTACGGGAACAGACCCTTGGAAGGCCTCCAAACCAATGACCAGAGGCTCATGACATACAAAGAAAAGCTGGGGGAGAATCTTCGCCACCAGAAAATCCAGCAGAAGCATCCGGGGAAGGAGGCATCTCTTCACGTAATTCATCCATGTCTGCCTCGGCCGCTCCCAAATCTACCCCTTACAAGACCTCAAACCGGGTTTGGAGGACAGCGTAGTCCTGAATCAAGATAACCCTCTGCTGGTCAGCCTCCCAACTAAGCATAAGCCGTTGATTCCGGGCTTGAATCCTGGCATGGAAAGCCTCAAGCACTTGCATTTGTGTCCGAGCAGCATCATGATAGAGCTCAGCCTGGACTAACATCTCTCCCATCAATTAGTGAGCCTGAGTCATGATCTAGAAGATCTCCTCCCGAATTGCCAAATCTTGCTTGACCTCTTCCCACCTACCATTTAGGGTGGTCCTTCATTCAAGGAGATCATAATACTTGGACCAGAGCTGGGCAATCTCATCCCGAAGGCGCCAGTTTTCCTCTATCAACCTCTTCACATCCTGAGAAGATGAAGGAATGTCTTTGAAAATATCGATGGTGGAGGAGACGCCGGCGTGCCCCTGAAAGAAGATCATATGGAATAAACTTAGCTCATTCACTCACTCTAAAGATATATGGTGCGAGGTAAAAATACTCGGGTTACCAGAAGAAAAATGCCTGTAATGTGGGCCAGGAGACTTCCAAACTAAGGCCAGAACCATCAGCGGGAGGGGGAGGAACCAAAGGGCCAGGACTCATGTCACCACCATTTGTGCTGCTATGCTATCCTTCATTGACTCTTGGCTCCCTGATGGCTTCGGTGGGGGGCGCCTCTTCGTCCTCAGGTTCGGCTTCTTCTTCTTCAACATCTTCCACATGACCACCCATTGTATTTTCTCCCTCCAATACTTATTGAATTAGAAGTGCGAACTAACGTGTGAGCTAATTCCGGAGGATGATTCCCCGGCCTCATCCGGGAGCGTCAGTTTCTAGCTCTCTCTTGCCTCCTCAACAGCCCTGGCAATATGGGCTCGGGCCTCGTCTAAGGAAGGCACCTTCGTGGTAAAACCTCTGCGAGCTAGGAGACCTTGAAGAAGAGAAAGATGCAAAATGAGAACAACACTTTAAAATTTGACTAGTAGAGGCTTGAATACAGTGAGAAGTAACTTGTCGTGGCTCTTCCCTCTTCACTTGTCGGTAGAAATAGCCCTCCAAGGGTTCAGGCACTACCGGGCCGCTGAAAAGGAGTAAACATAATACGGTCAGAAGAGAAATAAAAGCAATACGAGAATTCAAGACATGAATACTCATAGGCATTGTTCCACTGCTTCGGCAGAGGACCAAGATCAACATCATAGAGGCGGTGGGTATGAATCATCAGGAACCGATCACACCATCCTCGGTCGTGATCATCTTCAGTATTAGTAATTAGGGACCAGGAGCCCTGATAAGCTAAGTTTATCATCCTCCCGCGAAGCACCAGGGGGCGTAAAGGTGGATCAGGTGATCTAGAGTGAAAGGAAGGTGGGCAAGTGCAAAATATTGTATGTGTTACGGTTCACTTTTTATACGGGTGATCACATAAAGAGCTACTAAGAATTTGGATAGTGCTCTAAGTTTGGATAATTATTTTAGAGTCGCCACCTAATTTATAGGTAAATTAAAAAAACCAGTGTGAAAGGATTTATTAAAATTCATTGAAAAATCCTATCTAAACTAGAGTCAAGGTCAAGGTGAGGGTTCTGGTGATACCTTGGGGAAGGTGTTAGCACCCCGATATTAAAGATCTATAGAATACGGTTGACATACTGGTTATATAACATGCTTCAAAATAATTTAAATTGCTTAAGGTTTTAAAAAAATCCGCAAAGTAACTTATCATTTCATTCATTCAAACTCGAGGTTTTATTTTAAAATAAAGAGTTAAACTTCCGCAAAAATAGTACGCACGAGATGGTTTAGTCAATTTCATTATTTGACTAAGAACACTCAAATGAGAATTTGAGTAGAACTCCACATTTATTACAACTACATTGACTATTTTCACGCTTGCATCTTTTCAAAATCCTTTCTAAGTTTCAAAAGTGTTATAATTTCATTTAAAGTAATATTTTCCAAGGTTAATCATATCATACTTTTCAATACCCTCAACCCAAACTGAAGTCCAAGACAAGTGTTATAATAAAAAATACTTAGTTGGGCTTAACTCGTATTCTAACAAAGTGGTCATTTTTAATCCAATCTTGAGTCTAAGTTCAGCAGCCAATTTGCTTTTGTCAAGTCACTCAGGTCCATTTGGGTCCTTCAAATCAACCCATTTCAGTTTCTCAATTCAAAGCCCAAATCACATTTTAAAAACTCAAAATCAGTTTTTGTACTTAACTTTGAAAATCTGTTTTTTGTTTCCAATTTTAAATGCCCAAACCATTCCTTTTACTTGGCCAAAACAGTCCGTTATTTCAGTTTTCCAGATTTAAAATAGGGTTTTGAAAATTATTTGGTGATCTAACTAAACCATCTATGTATCGTTTGCCTATCCTGCATTCAAATCATAAATAGAGGTTTTAATAATTATATCAAAGTATTTTATTACATTAAACACACACACACACACACACACACACACACACACACACACACACACACATATATATATATATATATATATATATATATATATATATATATATATATATAAATTTAAAGGAGAAAGGTTTAGGCTGGTGAGCGTACCTAAGCCCACCAGTTGGTTATTTTTATCCATAGCCGGCTCTTTTTGCAAATATTTGTCAGTGTCCTGATAGACCCTCGTTGTATGTTTTATTGAGTTTATCCGGTATAAATGTTTGCAGAGGCTTTCTCGGCCCACAATAGGGTATAATAAGAACAAGTTTGGCCTTGTCGGCCTAAGTTGATATTGCTTTTACAGTATGGCCTCGAGGGACTATTTGGCTTCAAGGCTCAGATTGAGAGTTCAACTTAGTACGCTCGAGCCTAGTCAAGTACCGAGTGTCTGCCACATCCTTCTAGGTTGGGGTGTGACATAACAGATCGATCGTTTATTATAAGAAGAAAAATAACTCAAAAGCAAATGACGTTAGTACTTTAGTTGGAAATCATAAATACAAGATATCACACATAAGTTCCAAACAAGGCACATAGACTCATGTATTCGATCAGAACTCTTGATTGATTTTTCCATTCAAGGGATATTTTGGTCATTTTTGGCCAATTTGTTTTTTAGGGTTTCGGTTTGAAGGTTTGTGGTTGATTTGCCACTATGCCATCATTGAACCAGAAAGCATCCTATAAATAGGGGGATTATAATTTATATAATATAGGGGTCGAGTCTTATATAGACTGCCTATGTATCCCTCATCGAGAAATTAGGCCCTTCCGTAGTTTGGGTTACACATAAATTATATCCTAATTTCTTCTACCCGAACTTAATCTTACCTTGACCAAGCCCGATATGTGCTTCCCACGTATCCCTCCTCGGGACATCAGGTCGGACGTGGTTTCATTTACCAAGAATGACAAGGGGATGACATTTGATTGAAAGCTAGAAAAGGGGATGCCTAAACTACCCAAAAGATGACTTCTCCTCGAAGCCATGACGGGTCGTCATCCTTACGACCGCGCATTATTGATGGTAGCCTAGAAACACGTGTTTAAGCTATAATATTACTATTTTATATTTATTACGTGAGTTTTATTGTGTAGGACTTGATTCCGAGCTAAGAAATATTTTTTAAAGTAAAAACGTATGATACTCGGAGCAAAATGATGGAGTACGGATAAGAAGTACAAGCGAAAATATGCGAGGAAGCCACTACGTGAGCTCACGGGAGAAATTGTCATGATGGAGCTAAAATATTATAAAAATAAAGAGATCTAATTATTACTAGCTAATCATTGGTTGATGTGGCTAATGATTAGACAATTATGTGTGGAATGATTGGAAAACAGTAAATATTGCAAAGGTTTTGAAATAGCAAAATGGACAGTATCGTGGAAAGTTTGAAGAAAACAAGACCCTCAGATCTTTTGCTCAGCCGCGATGCGCAGAGCGGGGCAGCCCGCGTCGCCGCAAGTGTTATGTAATGTCAGTAATTTTTGTTCTGAAATTTAAAAGGGTAATTCGGTCCGGACCTTATTTTGGTGGGTTTAAATACCTAAAACATACGTTTTTGAAGGGACTTTTCACATAGGGAGCATTGGAGGAGCGTAGAAGAGGATTTGACGGCCGAATTCATTACTTTTCATCACGATTCGATTCAATACGAAAACTTGGGTCAATCTTCGGTTGTAATGTTTTCTAATTCTATTTCTTATATGTTCTTTTATTCTATTATGGAGTAATTTTCTTATAGGGTTTTGACAAGACACGATGTATTGATTGAACATTTTTAGATTCGATTCTTGTTTTATTGCTTGAATTCGTTAATGGAGTTTTGAATTAAATTGCAAAGTTATTTACTATTTTATTTAATCGAAAGAGAATAATTTGGTGAATATCGTTGCATTATTTTATTTGGTTTTAATTGAATATTCTTCTAAATAATCGAAAGAACTTATTGAATTATTGGTTGAACCAAAAGGGATAATTCGAGAGACGTTTTTCTTTAGACTAAAACCTTAACGTTTTCTTGAATTCGTAGGGCTTTTCATTGGTCTTGAATTCATGTATAGTAGTTCTAATTGATTATTGAGATATTCTTGGATGCTTTAATCGCAAGAAAAAGTGTTTTGTGAATTGTCTTAACATATATCTGATTTAGCTCTTGATTGAATAATTCTGTTGAGTAATCGAAAGAGACTCTTCAATAATTTATCTTGGGTTATTAGTTGACGGTATTCGTGAGAAGTCGTCTGAAGATTTATTTCTATCCATAGTTCTTGAACATTCTCATGGCTTGCATTAGCTTAATTTGTAGAATCTGAATAAATAATCGGAAGAGTTGTATTAGATTCTTGAGTAAACTAATTATTTATTGAATTCGAAAGACTCAATAAATATTTGAAGAGAATGATAAAATGAATCGGAGCTAATTACTAAAATCTTGCATTTGTCTTGTCTACTATCCTTACTTATCATATTAATAGTAACATTTGCTTTCGTTGTCAATTGTCTTTAATTATGTTTGTAGTAAATAATCGTGATTTATAACCACAACAAACTCAAGTTTTGATCACCTGAATAATACTAAGCAAGTTTTGTTTGAGTAATTATTTGTACCAATCCATGTGGAGATGATCTTAAACTATACTACTTTTGACTAGCGAAGCGCTTAATTTATATTGTTTTTTGCGCTTGTCAATTACCTGGCGACTTTCTTAAAAGCGGCCTTGTATCATGAGTCAGATCTGGTCGGTGTTAACCAAATGCTCCAACTCGAATTTGAAGGTTTCACACTCTTCGATGTCGTGCCTGGGAGCTCTTGAATGGTACAAGCATATCTTCGTCCTTGAAGTGCTTGTGAAGCGTTTTCAGGTGGTCTTGAGTGGACGAACCTTGCCGGTGAGGTGTAAGAGTGAGAAGCTATCGGCGTACGAATCTTCGAAGATAGGTAGCGCCAGAGCCGTGTGTCCATAGTGATTCCTTCACCATGCATAATGGAGTCATAGATCAGGAGAGAGTGTGGACCCCACAGGTTGTAGATGACTTTCTCGTCAATTAGTCTGACGGCTCTTCTCTTGAAAGCCATACATTCATCAGTGGCATGGCCAGGTTGACTTTTGTGGTACATGCACCTTTTATGAGCAAAAAGTGGTGTACAGATCGGGAGGACATGAGAGCTAGTGTGTGCCAGTCTGACAACTTTTATCTCATTGAAGACCTTCATATTTTGCACTTCTCTTGGTGCGACACTGAAATAAGGACCACGGGCTTTGAGGGCAATCGTCCACCACATCGAAAATGATGTACGGGGAGGCCCTTGTGGTGTCCCGTAGTGATTAGCACCTTCATTGATGACTGGGGTGAATCCTTCGGGTTCCCTATACAATATTGGGTCATCCTCAGGTAGGTGTGTTAGAGGGACATAGTCATCCACCATAGTATTGGCCTCTTCAGTAAGGTTTTAGTATTTTGGTTTTCCTTCAGGGGACGTTTCATTCAACTTTTCCACAAACTCTAAGATTTTGTAAACTTCTTTCATTTTAGCATTTGCTATGTCAGACTTTTAGTCAATTCCTTCATTTTGGTTCTTTCCAACTAAATCTTTGCGGCTATTTTGCAAATCTTGGCCGGAAGAGACTCATCGGTCTCTTTATCGCTGACTAATTCGATGGCTGGTGATGTGGCACTTTGGCTGTCTGGCATTTCCATTGGTAGCAAACCAACATTTAAGATGAGGTTAATTTAGTCATCATTGATATTTTCTTTTATTTTTCTTTGGACTGGTGTCCGGAATATAGGACCAATCAAGAGTTTTAGACGGAACACATGAAAACACATAAGCAGCTTATATCATATAAGCACATTAATAGTTATAATATTCGTGTTCTTATACCTCATTACTCCAAGGCTATATAATCGTTTGAAGCATAAATGTGTCAAATGTTAATAAATCATTGCCCCATAATTATTTCATTAATAATAATACCTTCCCCAGTGGGGTTACAAAGCATAAATGAAAAGCAGTAAAAATCAGAACAGGTCTCCTTTAGTGGTTGATAACGAGGCTCTGTCAGCCCGAGCTCTCTTGGCCCTTCGAAAGGCGGACTGGATCCTGAGATGAGTAGATACAAAAAATGAACTAACCCATAGACCCTTCTCTGTGGGGTTCATCTATGCGGCGTCATCCATAGCCTCCTTGATACGAGCATCTAAATCCTTGAGAAACTCGTGAGTGAAGTCTACCTCCTCGATCAAGATGGATATGACAGTCTGGTCGTATTGTATCATTTTTGGGTATCGGGCATCTCGACTATCCGATTGTCTTTGAATGCGGCAGGTTGTGATCTCGTCCTTTGAATCCCAATCCTTTTTGGTTTTGTAAATGTTAGGCCCCGGTGTGAGGGTACCTTACAAATGTGCTCACAACCAATCTACATAGTCTTCGTAATGACCCGGGTGAAGAGGATCATTGGCCAAAGTCTTTGTACCCCACTTGATTCGATTATTCCACTCTAGGACGATATCGGAAACTCCTTGGATCTTGTCGCCTTCGTAGTCGATCACATATTTCCCTATGTTTCTTACTTTGGAGATTACTTATTCTCTTCCAAACTTTCTTAGGACCCTAAGGGGTGCATATGATCGGATTCCCCGGATCCCCATAAGTGGTAGAAAATGGAATTTTTGTCCTCTTATAGATATGATCTCGGATATGAAGTCGGAAAATCTTCACGAAATACTATCCTCTTAGAGCCTAGAAAAGATGAAAACCCACCCCTCTTTGGATTGGGTCCCGAAATTCGAATAAGTGACTAGGAGGTCATCTTCTCTACGCTCGGGGTCTCAGGATGATGGAACCTCAATTTTGTGAAGGTGTTTAATGATCCACCACTGGACTAAGAGGTTGCGACCTTAGAAGTACCTATGCAGGTTTCGGCATTGACCTCGGTAAATGTCGGATAAGATGACTGGGACTATGTCATAGTATTTGGTTCTCTATTAATGGTTATGCTATGAAATATAGCATGAGTGACAAAGATGACTCGGGTATCTATGGCTTGGCAACGATATTTGGGAAACACCATAGTTTCTAGGAGAGATATTGCGAAAGCTAGGGGTCGGGTAGCTCCCAAGCGGCAAAGGATGGAACGTTTTGAAGTGCTCTACATAATCCAGAGTAGATCCAAACCGGGTATAGAGGTCTCTAAAATATAGGGTTGGACTAGATATTGAATCGACGCTAGTTAAGAACAACATCTTAAGGATTTTATCGGGAGTCGGCTTATGGGGTACTAGAAGGTTGTGGTCGGGTTTCTTTCTCCGTCTCATACAGGTACATACGTTGTCTATGCAGTCACGGATCTCCTCTAAGGTCGGGTCATCTCAAACTCACCAAACCTAAAGACCATTCTCTCGTTATCCCAATATCCGATAAGGACTTCTAAGAGGTCGATATTTCTTTTCATGGTCATACGGGAGGGTAGGGGTCCTAGACAGTTCGTTACTTCCTTTTGTTGTGAGGCACTTAGCCATGACCACTAAATTTTCAGCATTTCGAGTGCTTAGGTAACTATGTCAAATTTCAAGTTTGCAGGCATCTACAAAACAGAACACAGTTAGTTCCCCCCCCCCCCCAAGGAGCAATGATTCATCACATAAGGCACGTTAAATGCAACCACATAGCAAGTAGTTAGATGCAATGCCTTCGGGTCGGAGACTGTTAGGACACGAGGAAGTCATCCTATCAGGTCCATGTAGGTTTGAGATACTCGAACCTATCTAGGTCAGCATGCGCTAGTTCAGTAGGGATTTGACTTCGCTCTATCCTAGTTGTACTAGAGTGGTTTAGCAAATGACTTAGGGACCCGAGTGGAAAACGCAGGGTGAACTGTTTTCGACTGTTGGAACGACCGCGCACCAACTCCATCTTCAACATGCTCCAAGAAAAGATTTTTGGTTTTACACTGGAGGGGTGATTGCGAAATCCGCATAATCACCTTTGTGCACTGATGCAAGTGTGTGTGCTTGCCATTTGTCGGAGTTTATGATATGCAAGAATGACAGTTATAATAGCGTATTTAAACACATAAGCAATTTATATCATTTAAAAAGCATGTTGTATTGGAACCCTTATGGTTAAAACCTAGGTTTATCCCTAGCAGAGTCGTCATCTGTTACGGTTCACTTTTTACACAGGTAAGTGCATAAAGAGCTACTAAGAATTTGGATGGTGCTCTAAGTGTAGATAATTGTTCTAAAGTCGCCACATAATTTATAGGTAAATTAGGAAAACCAGTGTGAAAATATTTATTCAAATTCATTAAAAATTTCTATCTAAACCAGAGTCGAGGTAAGGATTCTGGTGATCCCCGGAAAGGTGTTAGCACCGCGGTATTAAGGATCTGTAGAATACAGTTGACCTACGGGTTCTATAGCATTATTCAAAATGATTTAAATTGCTTGAGGTTTTAAAAGATCCGGAAAGTAACTTGTCATTTCATTCATTCAAACTCGAGGTTTTATTTTAAAACAAAGAGTTAAACTTTCGCAAAAATAGTACGCACGAGATGGTTTAGTCAATTTCATTTTCGGACTAAGAACACTCCAATGTGAATTTGAGTAGAACTCCACATTTAGTCCAACTACATTGACTATTTTCACACTTGCATCTTTTTAAAATCCTTTCTATGTTTCAAAAGTGTTATAGTTTCATTTAAAATAATAAGTTTGGCTTTTGGAAGAAGATGGTAAGAAAAATGGGTTTTACTTTCTTTTTGCATGCTATATTGCCCAAGGCTAACCCTATCATACTTTTTAATACCTCAACCCAAATTCATGTTCAAGACAAGTTTTATAGTAAAAAATACTTAGTTGGATTTAGCCGTATTCTAACAAAGTGTTCATTTTTAGTCCAATCTTGAGTCTAAGTTCAGCAACCCATTTGCTTTTGTCAAGTCACTCAGGCCCATTGGGTCCTTCAAATTAGCCCATTTCAGTTTCTCAATTCAAAGCCCAAGTCACAATTTTAAAACTCAAAATCAGTTTTTGTACTTAACTTTGAAAATCTGTTTTTTGTTTCCAGTTTTTAAATGCCCAAAACATTCCTTTTACTTGGCCAAAACAACCCGTTATTTCAGTTTTCCAGATTTAAAACATGATTTTAAAAATCATTTGGCAATCTAACTAAATGATCTACGTATCGTTTGCTTATCTTGGATTCAAACCATAAATAGATGTTCCAATATTTATATCAAAGTATTTTATTATATCAATTTTATATATATATATATATATATATATATATATATATATATAAATGGAGAGAAGAAGGGTTTAGGCTGGTGTAAATTTATTGTTTAAGAAAATTGATGATTGAAATTAACAATTGGGACATGAAAAGCATTTTGTGAAAAAGAGAAGAGGAAGAATACAAGTGAAGACTTTGAACTAGAAAATTGTGTGGTCTAATGATGATACCTGTTGAAAAATGTGAATAATTGTGAACATGATATACCGCCATATCAAAGAAAGTCTATATAAATCATGCTTAATGTAACATGAAATGATTGATAGACAGTGTTTACGCATTGATTATGTTTATAAATTGCTTTGGATGATTTTGCTCGTTAGATCATACTTCATTTTTTTTAAAAAAAAAGTATATTCCAATAATTAAATATTATTTGCAAAACTATTGCCAAATACACCTTCAACTCGAACTCCAACTTTAAAAATTCCAAAAAAAAACTTTAATTTCTATGGCCATACACCTACTTATTTTGGGACAAAGTTTATTAGCAGCAAAATTTATTTTGAAACGGAGAGAGTATTAATCAAAAGCATAACCCCATACTTATTGCAATGGGTGCACAAAGTTGGCTTCCAATCATAAGTCACCTTCTGAGTGATCAATACCCCTTTTTCATTTCTAAACAACACTTTATCAGGTAACTCAGCCCCCACTTTAACTTCTACTAACAATCTTGCATAGTTTAATCTCATCTTCCTCTATGTGTGTTTATCCACCATCATAGATTTCCCTATCAGACTACCAATCTTACTTGGTCCTCTAGCACTTCAATACTTGAAATCAAGGCCATGTAACTTTATTCATATAGGAACTGTCATCAGCTCTTCTCTAGAGAATTTCATATCCGGTGATCAAGCTTTAACAATTAGTGGTTTATTATCAAAGTGATACACACCTCTCTGAATTACCTCATTTTCCCCCATTTCACTCTCAAATATCACTACAACAATCCCATTATTCATCATGGCCACCTTATCAATCCCATGTTTCCCCCATATATTTCTTATATATCTATTCAGCACTGCAAATGGTGGATGAGCACCTAAAACATAGCAAACACTATCGCATTCGGTCAATAATCAATTTCAGAGCTAATATCATCTAATTCAATTTTCCCAATTAACTGATCCCCGATGCTATCGGGATTCACAAACTCCAATTTAAATTCAGCATTTGAGATTTTCGAGGCATCACATTTATCCCAGATCAAAGGCACAATAACTTGCTTAGCTTTGTCAAATACTCGAATCATACCTGATGGAATTCTCCTTGTTCAGCCCATGATTGCTTCGAGCTTGGAGCAGAATTTAGTACAGCATCATTCCAATTAACCAACCTCTCCTTCACTGGTGTAGTTGCTTGTGATGATCGTATCCCAGTAGATACTACTGGTGCCTGAGTTACCGGTATTGTACTCGTACCCACCATTCCTGACCCAACCATGTTAATAGGTCCCGATTGTGCAATTTCCTCAATCGTTCGAGTCTTCAAGTTCACCATTTCCGGTTCTGTACTCATTGTATCTATTACTAATTTCTACTAGAGGCTTCCCTCTTCCCGTGTGGTGAAACTTTTCTGGCGGATTCATAGGCTTATTTCTCTTACCCATGGTAAGGCGCACGCTATGCTAACGTGCACCGAGAGAGAACAAGACTAACCATCCCCTTCCTCCTACACAAATTCTCCTATGCAATATATAGTGATGAGCGGTGGGGATGATAAAGGACGTGATCGTTAGGTTATATGAAAAAGACTTTCACTCCTTTATATTTGAAATATGAGGAGCATTAACTGCTGGCATCTCGCTCCTCTTAATTTACGTGATATATCTCACTTTTTAAAAATTAATTTCATTAAATTTAAAATAAAATTAAATTAAATTAGATTAATTTAATATTATAAGAATAAAATTTATATATTTAAAAATTACAAAAAAATATTATAAATTATAATTTTTTTCAAATTAATTTTATAAAAAAATCCGTTTGATCAAAATTTATGAACTTTAAATCTTTCACAGGAGTAGTTAATTTTAAAAGCAAACAATCCAAAAAGTGGTTGGCACATGACTTTCGAAGATCTTTTAAGTCCAAACAAGACTATTAGGTGAAACCAAAATTTAGTGAACACAAATTATCATTTTCTATAGGCTTAATAATATCTTCTGGTCTTTCAGTTATAAATAAATTCTTATTTTAGTCCTTCTAATGTCTAATTAAGTATATTTTCCTTCAATTAATTGAAACACGTGTTATTAATCTTTGTGATCGTAAATATTTACGAGTTTACATAATTATTAAACGATCAATCATTTAATTGTTTATATGTTACATTAAGATTGTACTTTTATTCTGTAGATCAAGATAATATAATTTTAAAATTATCTAAATATATAATAATAACATACTCAGTGAAATCTCACAACGTGAGTTCTGAGAAGGATAGAGTGTACGCAGACCTTACCTCCACTTTGGTAGGTAGAGCGACTAATTTTTGGGAAAATTATCTTAATATAATTAATTAAAAAATAAATATACTTGATAAAAAAGTTGTTTCTCCCTTTCTAAAAAGAAAAGATATTTTGTTCTATCACCATTCTTCGAATTTGTTTCCCTATAAATTAGGGCTGACCAATGGGACGGGACGGGGCGGGATGGGATGGGATGGGACGGGGATTTGGGGATGGTGAAGTGAGTCGGGATCGAGATTAGGGGGACGGGGTTAGGGGGATAGGAAGTGGTCTCATCCCGTCCCACATCCCACTATTAGAGGGAACGGGATGGGACGGGAAGGGGGATTTGCAGGGACTTTTAAAAACTTTTTTTAAGATACTTAATTTTAAATATATATATATATATATATATATTTAAACACTTAAATAATTGAACAAGATAGTGAAAAAACATCTCAAGGTTAATTGCCTTTTATACTATTTAATAGAAATATGATTTTTTTTAATACAATTTCAAAATTGCAACTTTGTTTCGTAGTTCAAAAGTTGTAAATCACATAGTAAAATTGGCATTAAAAAATTACATATGCAACCATACTTTTTCTAATTTTCTGACAATCTCTTGAGGATCTTCTGTTGGAATTAGAATTTGTCGGTCAAATTGTTCAACGTCGCTCTCTGCTCCATCGGATAAGATTTAGTTGTAATTGTAGTCGTCTTCTTCATTGATCTCTGGTTGACCGCACCTTCTACGCTTCGCTCTAATCCAATCTTTAAATAAAACTGCAATCTCCAAACTGTCTCCCGCCAATGAGTGTTTGTGCTCTCTTATTTAAAACCTTGCAGCACAAAAAGTGCTTTCAGAAGCTGCACAAAAAGTGCTTTCAGAAGCTGCACAAAAAGTGCTTTCAGAAGCTCCAGTATTTCAGCAAGTCTTCACGTCCATTTTCATTAGCAATTGATTCGAACGGTACAACACCCTGAAAAACATAAACATCAAACTCGCTAATTTGTGAAGCACTTGAACCACTATACATTCTATTTCGAAGGTCTTGAATACTTGAAGCTGAAACCGCATGTTTTTATAAGGTTGAAGTGAAGTAGAAGAAGATGGTACAGAAGTCGGTTGATTATTTGCACTTTTCTCTTGATAATACATATACACAGTTTTGCATTGTGTTTGTATGCTAGAGATAACATGTTCTTTAGTTGGTTCTGTTTCAAGTATTTCTAGGTATTCATAAATCGTTTCAATAAGGGCATTACAACCGTCTACTTTAATAGTAGGATTTAATACAATACTAATAAAATAAATAGTGAGAATAGGAAAAAATAATTTTTAAATTTTACAATCATTTTTGTAATAGCTGGAGCGTAAGTTTGTTTTTCTTATATTCATTAAATAACAAAAATATTAGAGTTATATAAAATAACATAGATGAAATAGTAGGATAATAAATATCAGAAAATTCCTTAGTAGCTAGAAAAAAATTCTATAAGAAGACAATAAGTTCCCAAATTTTATCTCAATCATCATCTATATGCATATCCGAAGGATTTTGACTATGGGTGTTAAATACTAAAGTTAAAGGTCTTATATACCCGTGAGCAACAACTAATTGTTCATACAAAGAATTTCACCTAGTTGCAACTTCTTCTGGAATTTTCCTATAAGGTAATTCACAATCATGACATATTTTTTTAAACTCTCTGCGTCTTTGTATTTTATTATCTTTAAAAATAAAGTTGATAGCAAATTGTACTTTATCAAGAATAGAGCTAAAAAAATTTAGGACATCATTTACAACTAATTTATAAATATGACATGCACATCTAACATGAAAAATATCGGGAAAAGACGGAGTCCATCGAATTTTTAAAATGTTTACAGCATAATCATCACAAGAAGCATTATCTAATGAAATAGTCATAATTTTATCATTAATTCCATAATATTCACTAATTTCATGAATATTTCTTGAAATAAAAATTTCAGTGTGCCTTTCATCAATATATCTATATGCTATTATACGTTTTTGCATAGATCAATTGTGATCTATCAAATGACATGTAACAGTTAAATAATCATTACCATTAGTACTACGACCTATGTCAGAAGTGATAGTCATTTTGCCCTTAAAATGATACAATGCATAACGTAAATATTGTTGATATTCATGCGCAAATTAAAAAACATCTCTTCTAATAGTTGATCTAGGAAAACCGTTAAAAGCAGGATTATATGTTTCTCGAACGTAATGAATAAAATCAGGAGAGGAAGGAAATGAAAAAAGGCAAACCCTCCACATCGACTAATTTTGTTAAATTTTCCCGATCTTTGTGTTTATCATATTTCGGAGCTATAACTCCCCCCGTCATCGGGTTAATTCGATCATGTACTTGGTCGGGGACACTATATGAACTTTGTCCCGACTCAGAAGGCATTTACACTCGCTTTTTCAGCCAAGTATTGATTATACCTTGCTTTGTGATCCTTTTTCACGTGTCTCATTAAACCTCATGTCCCACCTTGACCTTTTCTAGTTTTAAATTTATAAGTTTCGTGATAAATTTTACAAATAGCTAGTTGATTAGGAATGTCCCTTTCAAAAAAATATCATGCAAGTGATTTTAACTTTCGTTGTTTTTGGCCTCTTCTCATACTAGGGGAATATAAGGGATTCCGGTCTGAGCCTGAGGTGGAGCTGCATAGTGGGTGTGTTATCTGAATTATCTTCTAATTTATTTTTTAAATCATAGTCTGGTTCAGTAGTTGGAGATGCAGAATATACCTCGTGATCTAATGATTGCACATTTGCATTAATATCAACATTAAAAAGTTCTGTTTCATCTGAACGGGGCGGGACATGCGCTTGTCCTATTCCGATTTCGAACCCGAATAAAGTCAATTCATATCTCCTAATTTACCCAACGAAATTGGGACGGGCCAGGTGGGATCGGGTTATCCCGGCCCACTGGCCAGCCCTACTATAAACTCGCCACCAAGGTCGCTCTTAGGTTTTATTGGACAGTCATCCTTTCAGAGAAGGTCAAACACGCATGTAACTCATACATGGTAATTACCCAAAATATAGTAAGAGTACAATTTAACACGTGAGATAAAAGATTACTATAATCCATTGAAACTGACCACTTTACACTTAACCCTATTAAAGTCACCCTCTTACATGAGATAGGATCAATTGAGTTTGTCTATTGACCTTGAATTTTGATGTATAATGTTATTTGACCCCTTTACCCCTTTTGTTATATATCCTGTTAATATAAGCATTTTTATTTTCATCAGATAACATTGCCTCTTTATCGGTATAATCGTATACAATCATAATATAACCGACTATAAAAGATATTTAATAACAAAAATTAGAAATTTATTTACACTACCGATCTATATCATTTAAAGACGGAAATACATTGATAATATTTTAAATTTGATAGTAAATTTTATTAGATACTTAAATTACTTATTTGATTGAACACCTGAACACATAATAAGAAATGTCTATCAAATACTTTCGATTTAAACTTAAAAAAATTAGTTTTTACATGTGTTCTTAAAAGCCTATAATTTCACCATATTAAATATAAATTCTTCTTATATTACATGCATTATTCTTAATAAGTCAAAACTTTATATATGTTTTAATTGATGTCGATGCGTTGTATAATTGAAGGAGGTAACCTTGTTATGCGATAAATATGCACCTCCTTATTTGCTGGAATGCTGTAAAACTAGTCCCTATCTGTATCTGAATCGGCAAGTGGCGGAATTTACCCGCCCAGGCTAACCACCAACTTCAGCTGTGCCGCGTCTGCAACACGCCTTAATTCTTGTGTGTTAAGCATTTTGTTCACAGTTCGACATATTCCTCCCACCTTTGCTTTCATAAATATCCATCTCCCCCATTCAACAAGTCATCTCAAATTCAATTTCTGTACAAACAAATCAGTAAAACCAAAAACTCAACATAAAAAAATCTATTTTTCCTTGGGGTGGATCTTGTTTAATTTCGAACAAGATGAGGAGCGGAGACAAACACCACCATCATCATCATTTGAAATTCCATGTACATGTACACCTACCTTTTAACCTCCATCATCATCATGGACATGATAATATTGAGGAATTGAGGGTCATCCCAAAAGGTTGCGTTGCGGTGATGGTGGGTCAAGGGGAAGAGCAGCAAAGGTTCGTGATAACAGTGATGCACATCAACCATCCTTTCTTCATCCAGTTGCTGAAAGAAGCAGAGGATGAAGTTGAATTTCATCACAATGGTCCTATCAATATCCCTTGTCATGTTGAGGAGTTTCGCAACGTTGAGGATATCATACAACAACATACCCAGTGAAATCCCAGAACGTGAAGTCTGGGGAGGATAGAGTGTATGCAGACCTTACCTCTATCTTGGTAGTTAGAGCGGATGTTCCTGAGAGACCTCGGCTCAAGACAAAGTATAAGCACAAGCAAAATAAGATAAACGGTCAGACTCGGGTAAAAAATTTAAAACAGTATGAACATGTTAGTATCAAAAGCAAATAAAAAGCAGTAACTAGCCCAGGTAAATAAGATAAACAAAGTACACAGCAGCAGAAATCAAACTACAGGGGACTATAAACAATCGTGCGCTTATTAATATGATCGGCTAAGCGGGCTTACAATAATAACACTACAACTACTAGTTTGCAAGCGTAAATAGGACTACACTCTACTACCTACTACATTTATATTCTAATCTGTGTCCTCCACAACCCCCTATCTAAGGTCATGTCCTCGGTAAGTTGCACATGCGTCATATCACGTCTAATCACCTCCTCAATACTTCTTCGGCCTACCTCTACCCCTCCTGAACCCGTCCATAGTCAACATCTCACACCTCCGCACTGGGCATTTGTGTCTCTCCTCTACACATGCCCAAACCATCTCAATCTCATTTCCCGCATCTTATCATTCACCAAGGCCACTCTCACTCTGTCCTGGATATCATCATTTCTAATCATATCCCTCATTGTATGCCCACACATCCATCTCAGCAACTTTCATATTTTGGATGTGCGAAGTCTTGACTGGCCAACACTCCGCCCCATATAACATAGTCGGTCTAACCACCGCCCTCTAGAACTTGCCTTTAAATTTTGGTGGAACTTTTTTGTCGCATAAGACTCCAGATGCGAGCCTCAATTTTATCTACCCTGCCCCGATACGATATGTGACATCGTCATCAATCTCTCCATCCCCTTGGATAATAGACCTGAGGTACTTGAAGCTTTCTTTCTTTGGAATGACCTGAGTACCAAGCCTCACCTTCACGTGTCTCAAGGTCACTCCCGTTACTGAACTTGCACTCCAAGTATTCTGTCTTGATACTATTCAACATGAACCCTTTAGACTCCAGAGTCTGTCTCCAAACCTCCAGCTTAGCGTTTACTTCGCTGCGAGTCTCAACAATCAGGATTATATCGTCTGCAAATAACATACACCATGGCACCTCCCCTTGGATTTATCGCGTCAGTCCATCCATCACCAAGACAAATAAGAATAGGCTAAGAGTTGATCCCTGGTGCAGCTCCGTCCTCACTGGAAAGTGCTCCGAGTTACCTCCTACTGTATGTACCCTGGTCTTGAATTCATCATACATATCCTTGATCACCCTAGTGTATGTCACATGTACACCTCTAACCTTCAAACATCTCTATAGAACCTCATTAGGGACTTTGTCATATGCCTTCTCGAAGTCGATAAAAACCATATGTAAATCTCTCTTCCTCTCCCTATACTACTCCACAAACCTCCTAATAAGATGAATGGCTTCTGTAGTCGAACTCTTCGGCATGAATCCAAACTGGTTCTCGGAAATAGACAAGCATTTTCTCACATTTATCTCTACGACCCTTTCCCAAACTTTTATAGTATAGCTTAGCAGCTTGATACCCCTATAGTTGTTGCAACTCTGGATATCACCTTTGTACTTGTACAAAGGATCATTGTACTCCACCTCCATTCTTCGAAAATTCTCACCGTCTTAAAAATGACGTTAAACAACTCAGTCAGCCACTTCAAACTTGTCCTGCCTGCGCTCTCCCAAAATTCAACTGGGATCTCATCAGGCCCAGTCGCTCGTCCCCTGTGCATCCTGCGAACAACACCCTTAACCTCCTCAACCTTAATGCTTCTACAATACCCAAAATCTCGGTACCTACCAGATTGCTCCAGCTCTCCTAGCACAATGTATCTATCTTCAATGCCTTTACGGCCTTTAATAAAATATTATTAATATTTTAAAAAGAATAAGAATCAATTTCGGATTTCTTACTATATTCATTCAGTAATATGTCATGTAGTTCATTCAGTAACGATTACTTCGTTATATTACTTAGTTTTCACTTTGTATTTTATGACAATGCTAGTAGTTAATGTGTATTAGTTTTACTTTGTGTATGTCATTCTAGTTGAAGATAGGGATACTTCTCATAGCAAGTTTGGATTAAAAATCAGTTATGAATTTATCATTTGTAAGTGTCCATCCGTTTACTGTTTTCTTTCATGATATCAGAAATATCTAAGCAAAATTTACTTTATGACACCAGTAGTGTCTAACTATAATTTCTTTTATGATACCATCAATATCTAAGCAATATTTGATAGTACAAAATCAATTAAGGGCTCTAGAAGAGCTAACTATTTATCAAGAAGATCATGTCATTAGTAGTGTCCAAGCAATATGTGATTATGGAGAATAGATTAAATGCTTCTGAAGAGCTTATATACTATTATGTCATTCATTCTAGATTGTAATATACAAAGTTGTTATGATCGAAGCACAAGTTATAGTAAACCCGAAGTTTACTAAAGTAAATGGCTATCATATTGAAGCTATAAATGATTGGATGACTAAATATCTACAAAATTATAGTGGGTAAGAAATATGTATTTGAAATGTTACCCTATTTATTCTCCAAATTGTATTGCACAAATATAAGCATGATGAAATCACATGTCACGATAAACCAGAAGTTTATTGTACAAAATTGAATTCATGTCGTAGTAAACCAGAAGTTTACTAAAATAAATAACACATGACATGGTAAACCTGAAGTTTACTAGTACAAATAATTTTATCAATTGACGTGACAATTTCGGTTGTCCTGATTTAAATCTAATGTGATAAGTTTGTATTCGGAATATATTGAAGAACTAGAAGATTCTTCAAGAATTAATTTGTTTGTTCTCATGATAAGTTGATTATACTGACTAATATTGAGATTGAATTTCCTAAATTCTGAAAAATATAAAAGGTGAATAAGGGTCCGTTCACCTGTTATGTGATGTCTTAAATAGATGCATCGATAAGACGGTCACATGTGCGTTCATTGTCAACCCGCAGTTTGACATACGCAAAATTGTTTGCTCAAAATAATTGAGTTGAGAGCACAATTTTCAGATTATGTAATCAAGATAATTCAACTTGTTAATACTGGTTTATATTCAAGCTGGTTTAGCGTTGAATGCCTCGGATAAATAGCTAAATCATTGCGAATGAGAACAAAGCTTTATGTGTTGTTCTGAAATATGATATATTGCATACAACGACGTTTGTATGCTTCAGACTAATAAATTATGATAAATTCTCCCCTCATAATTGGTTCAAACTCAGGAAACAAATGTTTTCATCTAATAGTTTTATTGTGCGGTATATGATTAACGAATCTACCACGATGCACACAGATGGATTTCCCAAAGAATGTGAAAATGTATGTTAGTTTTTCTAACATAAGCGTAGAGAGAATAAATAGGTAAGAAATATATTATGAAGTATTACCTGTATGATCCTCGTTCAAACGATAATTCAAGTCAAATACTAGAAGCATTTGTTGACCCAACTATTTCATATTTCAGCCGCAAGATGCTCTTAAATGTCCCTGAAGGACATGGTTTACAACATGCGTGAAGCATGGTAGACAAATTGATTCAAACGCAATAATCCTTGAAAATGAGAGGAGCAAATGATCATAATAAGGAGGCAATATGCTCTTGAAGAGCCTACGACATAACACTTCATAAAACCTCGTACGAGGTTCATGTACCTGAAAAATAATGAAGTGATAAGATCTCAGTAAGTTGTGTCTAATTGCAAACCGATACAAAATGATATCTCGTCGGCGATATATTTGATACAATATAGTCCGCAATCTTGTATAATATTATGAGGATCTGAATTCTACGTCTCTTAAAGCATATTGATGTAGGAATAATTACCAAGTAGATACATCTTGGTAAATTTACTGGACCTGCAGTCCTGACATGAGAATATGTCATGTAAATTAAATACTAAATGAAAATTGTCTCAGTCTATATGCCTCACGTGATAAAATTATATGATTTTTTTTGAAGGATTCAAAATGCCTGAAGCATATACAATTTATTGAAAAACTTGTTTGTAATCCATAAATGGATTAAATGAACCAAGGTTGATGTACTGAAATCACCTTAATAAATATGTATTGATGATGGGTACAAATATGAATCTGTTTACCCTTATCCCTTTACGATATTCAAAATCTTTCATAAGGTTGTGCAAGTTGCTGACTTGAATGTGATTGAAGATTTTGAAGAGTTTTCGAAAAGTAGTAGACTGCCTGCTAAAAGAAGTTGAAATGAGAAATTAGATTGGTCATGAAGTACCATATATTTGTTCAATTGATACATTTATTTATCTTGCTATAACTATGAGCATGATATAATTTCTTCCTTATACGGAGATACTGAAATAAGATCAATTGCATATTGTCGATTTGATGAGAGAATTTTTCCAAAATTAGGGGGAGAGAATAATGAAATAAAACGGGAAATTTTGTGGAAAAATCCATCATCGTCTCATCTTGATCTACGTGTTTCTATTAGTGAGCAAGAGGTCCAAAAGATTATTCACTTGCAGAAAATAGCAAAGCAAATGCTAGACGCATTTACAGATTTGAAAAGGATTACCGAATCACATATCCCTGCAGAGAATGTCCCAATTCGGATTGATGTCATTGTAGGACCATCTACTAGTGTCATAGCAAATGAGTCCAAAAGCACGCCTGAAGCGTGATAAATCATTGGGTTCTAAGGATTGGAATCCTAGAAAAAGAAAAATAAATTGTCAAGATAACACTAAGAAAGAATCTAATAAAGAAATGCAAGATTTGATCAATCCTGATATACTTGAAGAAATCAATGAGCCGCAAACTCAAGAAAATGAAGAAATATCAATAAATTCAATTGATGTTATAACTAGTTGAATCGCTTGGAAGTAAATGTTGTTTGAAATACCCACAGCCTTATATGAAGATAATGCATCATTCATCGCTCAAATGAAGGAAGGATTCATAAAAGGAGATAGGGCAAAAGCACATTTCACCAAAGTTGTTCTTCACACATGAGCTCCAAAAAAATGGTGATATCAACGTGCAACAAATTCATTCAAGTGATAATATGACTGATTTATTCACTAATGGAGACTAACTGCAACCTTCGAGAAGATGGTGCACAAGATTGGAATACGAAGACTCAAGCATTTGGACTGAAATTCTCATCAGGGAGAGTTAATACATGTTGTACTCTTTTTTCCATATAAGGTTTTGTCCCACTGGGTTTTCCTTGTAAAATTTTTAATGAGGCAACCAAAATATGTATTATTAGAAATATGTACTCTTTTTCCTTCACTAGAATTTTTCCACTGGATTTTTTTCTAGTAAGATTTTAACGAGGCAAATTATCTATGGACATCCAAGGGGGAGTGTTATGAAATACATATCCTTTGTATGGATGTTCATACACATTCACTAACCTTTTGTATGTTACATGTATCTATTAATTTGGGCACTTAATAATTGTAACCTACATTGGGTGGTTACATGTACCTATTGATTTGGGCACTTAATATTTATAATCTCCATTAGATGGTTTCATCCTATAAATTGGGATGTTATTCACCTTTGAAGGAAGACGAACATACACTTGAAATAAGAAGAAAATTTCCTCCTACTCTCTACTTCTTCGTCTACATCTCTTGTCTTATATTGCTATTGCTATCATTTTATAACAAAGACAACTTTGTCACAAGCAGAATCACATGTGCTTGATGAAGATGATGTGTCGGTGTTGGATAAGTCATAAGTGCCATTGAAGTTTCTTTGAAAAGTTTATTTTTACTTTAAATAGATGAAATATTATCATTTTCTTTTGCATTTTATTGAGATCTATTGGAATAAAGTTAGGTTAATATTCCTATTTAGCTAGTTGTATTGCTACTCATTAACTGTTTAGTTTGCTATTAATATCTCTCTATTTGGTTCGAGTGATATATATCAATTATTAATATGTGAAGTGTTAACAATATCGAAAGTTAATCAATTTCGCAGAAGGTTTGGTCTACAAGATTGTTTTCTTGTTCAATTGTACCCAAAATAATTGCATAGAATGGTAGAGATTTCATACCGAATTCATCAGTAGCGGAGCCTCATGCATCTAAGAGGTCTCGACCGACACCCCTTCGCCGAAAAATTACATTGTTTAGCTGGATAAAAAATATTTTTTATGTATGGATGTATTGACTCCCCTTGACTTCTTTGTGGGTTTACTTCTTTATATTTTGACACCCCTTGATAAAAATTCTGGCTCCACCACTGAAAGTCATACAATTAAATCTTTACTTGAAGTCAAACTTAATAAGCATTATTAGAATTATTTTATTTGTGGATTTGAGACTTGTTTAGCAAGTAGTAAAACCATGTAATATTGTCTTGTAAATATTTATGTTAGCATTTTTAAATTAGAATTCAAATTAAAGAATTATAAAAAATATTATTTTTTAAAAAAAGTGGGTTAGCCCGTCCAGACCCACAACCCATGTAGTGATGAGTTGGGCTTGCTGTTTAATGGCCCGTCAAAATAATGGATCAGCCTGACCTAGCCTGTCAAATTCCAAAGCCCGTATAAACTAGCTCAGATGGACTGAGCCAGCCCGTCTTGATACCTC
This sequence comes from Anisodus acutangulus, assembly GCA_029783415.1. Lineage (NCBI taxonomy): Eukaryota > Viridiplantae > Streptophyta > Magnoliopsida > Solanales > Solanaceae > Anisodus > Anisodus acutangulus. The sequence goes on along the minus strand of CM056497.1, from coordinate 20,169,400 downwards.
TAATAATAATAGTCCAATGAGATAAGAGGAATCTCGACAGAAAAAAATAAATAAAGAGAGGAATCCACTCCTACTTATTTTGTACTATTTGTTTTTTCGTTTTTAAACTAAAACGTATCGATCATGATTCATGACAAGTGAGATGTTTCTCTATAAATTGCTATCCTTATCCTAATATTTTGCATTAACTGAAACTAAAAAGGAAAATTTACATGGCATAATTAACTATTAATATCTAATTATATTTAATAGCTATAGTTTATATTAATTACATTCTATAGCTAAATATTATATTTCAATTACACATAATAACTAATACCTAAAATACATCCATTATATCAACTTTTTCCTCAAACCCTCTCTCTTCTCCCTCAACTCTCTCTCTTTTTTCCCTCTCTCTTCTCCCTCCGCCGCCGTCGGCCACCACGAATCGTTGTCGGAGGTTAGGCGAAACCCATACCACTGCTCTCTTCACTGTCCATCTTCTCCGGCGAATTTATGACGCCGAAGAAACCAACGCTGCACCGCTGCCCCTCACCTCCTCTCTCTTCGTCTTCACTACTCCGGTGAGGAACTTTTAGCTCCGATGAACCGGAGCAGCCGCGAAACCACCGGCAAACCGTCATTAACGCCGAAAAATACATTTTATTGTCCAAATTTGATCGAAAATATAGTTTATTATTCAGATCTGATCGGAAAATACACTTTATTGTCCAAATCTGATAGAAAAATACACTTTATTCGTCTGTATTTCGAAGGAAATCCATTTGTATACAATGAATACAGTGATTTTAAAGTGTATTTTAGAGTGTATTCATTTTTTTAGCGTAAAATCCAATTTTTCGTTATGTATTTTATTTCTTATATTTAGTTTTTGAGTGTATGAAGTATTTTTAGAGTGTATTCATTTTATTCTAGTGTAAAATCTAATTTTTCGTATTTATTGTATTCCGTTTTTGAGTATATTCGTAATTTATTTCTTGTAAAACCCAATGTATTGAGATGTATTCTATTTCTTGTATTTAATTTTTGATTGTATTTGTATTTTGAAGTAGATTTTTCTATTTTGAATATACTTTACTGAGCAGATTTTTACTCGTTCTATTTATGAATACAGCGAGACCGTTTTATGAATAGAGTGATGTTGTAGCAAATAAAAAGTAGCTACTCCCTGTAAATATTAAAAATATAGCTATAACAAATTTAAAACTTCTAAATATAGTCATTTGTGTAAGTTTCACAACTAAAAACGCATTAAAAAGTGTGCTATCAACCTTTCCTGGTAAGGAGTAAAACCTTATGAGTTCTTCAGTGTTTTGGTTTAATCAGCAATTAACTCGGAGATATTTATTTAATTTAAAATTTTGAAACTAGTAATTATATAAAAAAAAATATGCAAACCAACACCCAGTTAAAGATTGGCCCCGTCACCAACTACGAATTTGACCTTTAATTATGACTCTCATTTTAAATTTTTTTCATTAAGTGTCCAATACTCGTTTAGAGCCCGATTATATTGCCCATTGGGGGGAAGCGCTTTCTGCCAAAGATTTTTTCATATCCAGGAGTCAAACCCAAGACCTCTGATTAAGAGAGAAGCAGCTCATTCGCTGCATCACATCATTTGGTGGTCCATTTTATTATTTTTATTTAGATATAACATGTAGAAATGCAAGGTAAGACTGCATATAATAGACTTTTGTAGCCCGGCCTTTTTCCGAATCCACGCATAGCGAGAGCTTAGTGCACCAGACTGCCATTTTTTAAAGATAACGTGCACTTTTGATTTCATATTTATAAATAAATTTTAATTTTGATCATCATAATATTTCACTAATATATTTAACCTTGAATATTTATTTAGTCCATTTAAAAAAATATATTAATTTAAATTATTTTTAGAACTACAAATATAATACTTACAAATGTGTTGAGCCATTTCCTCCAAATATATATAACTAAATATATGAGTAATTAAATAGTTTAACAGTAAATAATTTGTTAAATATATAAAAATTCACAAGCAGAATGATCAGTACTTATGCACGAATCAGTTCATGGAAATAAATTAAATGAACTCAATCATATCACAGGACCAAAATTATAAACTTTATAATATTTTAGAGAATGAAAGCGCAAATTCCCTTTTTATTTATTACGTTTCCACATCTTTTTTTTCCTAACCTTTTGCCCTTTAGCCACCTAAAGAGTCTTCTTTAAAACGGTCATTCTTCTACTATAACTTTAATAATTACGATTTCCACTTGGATAAAGCTTTCCTTTTTTCTTAATCTGACTTGGACTAGTCTTTTTACCCACCTAAAATACGACAGTACGTCTGACTTCACGTCATAATTGAATTCAAAAAAAAACTATTTCATTCTCCTTCTTTGTCTAAGATTATAATAAACTTTTAATTAATAAGGGAAATTTTGATCCTTTAATTATTGAAAAATTCTGATTATGATTCAGTATACTTAATCATCAATTTATTAAAATGTATATTTTTATTCTTTTACATAGAAAATATATTATATTTAAATTAACTTTAAAGCTATATTATCGTCAAATAAAATAACAATACAAACTTAACATACCAAGTGATGTAAAATTTGTGAATATTTACAAGAAAATAAAGAATTAAATATTATAATAATTAAAATTAGAATTTAGAGAGCAAACAATCTTACCAACCCAAGAAATAATTACGATTTCTACTTGGATAAGTCTTAATTACCGACCTAAAATATAACTGTTTCATTCTCCTACTTTGTGTACAATTATAATAAATCTAAGGGTTACTAGTTTACTAAACCCCCTATATAAATAGACCCCTCTATCTCTCTCAAACACTGTTTTTTCATCATCACAATTTTATTTAAGATAAAGTTAGATACTCCTATATCAAATATGCGTTACAATATTGAAACAACGCTATATAGATCATGAGCAACATTCCAAGATCTTTAACAGACTTCTTTTACTCTCTTCAAATTAGCCATCCCTTCTCCTGATCCTTGGCCTTTCTCTCTAATCTCTTTCTTCTAACCCCCAAATATCTCTCAAATTGTACAAAAAAAAAACACAACAATTCACATATTTTAGAGGTGAAATTCTTGTTTTGTTTAGTTAAATCTTGATTAGTACAGATATGGGTACCGGAGATAAACACCATCATCATCATCTGAACTTCCATTTTCACGTGCCACACATTAACTTTCATCACCATAATCATCATGGGAAGAAGGAATTAAAGAATATACCAAAAGGGTGTTTGGCAGTTATGGTGGGACAAGGTGAAGAACAACAAAGGTTTGTTATTCCTGTGAATTATATCAATCATCCTTTGTTCTTGCAACTACTTAAAGAAGCAGAGAAAGAATTTGGATTTGATCATAAAGGACCAATTAATATCCCATGTCATGTTGAAGAATTTCGCCATGTTCAAGGGTTGATTGATAAACAAACTGCACATCACCATTCATGGTGCTTCAAGGCCTGATCTTTCTTTCTTTTTTGGCTCTTTAGTTACATATCTTGATAGTGTTTTTTTTCTATGACTCGGAAATATCAGTGCTTCAAGTGATGTAAATTTCTAGTTTTGCCTCGAGTTTTTTTAATATGCTCTTTTCCAAGAATTAAGATGTTCATGTACCCAAAAGTGTGGTGAAAGAAAATGGACAAGTTGGAATAATATTCATAATACAGATTTTTTTCTTTTACATGTTCTGAATTTCTATTAAGTCTATTACTACTATTTTAGTTATTTTAATTTGCTAGCCAGAATTGGTTTTTGCCTTACATATATAAGAATATAGAGAAGTGTATGGCCTGAAAAGGAATATAATTTGGGCCTTCACAAAATTAGGCTCTTTTTAGAGTCTAAAAAGATAAGCAAAATAAGAAAGAGTGCAAATCTTGATTTCCATTTTGGTCTACAAGGTGCATACTATTGTTTGGTGTAAAATTTTTGTGTCCCTGAGTTTCTCAATTTTGCAATTCCATAGTCCCCTGGGTGTTTAGAGTATTGAGTGATTGATGAAAGATGCTTCTCCACAAAGGGAAGGAAGGTAGGTCCCTATCACCTTATTGCAAGTCTACTTCTGTCCCTTTATTTAATGTCGACTCTTTTGTCACTTTGGCGTACTAAAAATCTCAAAATATGGCCTTGGTTTGTTCATACTTGTTCTCAGTTTTTGTGGTTCACTTCTCCTTTTGCCCTTTTATGTATGCTTTTGTTTTATATCATCTAAAATCCTCGGCTTCCTTTCTATGGGAGATACTGATGCAGTGGTAGGTGATGTATTTCAATTGTTTTCTTCTTCGACATAATTATTTGGTATTCACAATTTATGCTTGATTATTTTAAATTTGTGCCGCGTAGCTTTTATCTAAGGAAAAATTGAGAAGTACTCCCTACCATAGTTTGTTCATTCTAAGGTTCGAACCTGAAGTATAATAATGCTCCTAAGGTTCGAACTTGAAGTATAATAATGCTCCTAAGGTTTGAACCCGAAATATAATATGCATTTGTCCTCTAACAATTTGTAGAGGTTGAGTCCATGAACTCTTGATAAAAATTTATACATAGCTCGTATGAGTTGGATGTTGAGTTACATGAACACTCTTGATAAAGTTTACCTATGTGAGTGTAAGTAAGTCACGTTGTAAGTCGCGTTTTATGAGAAATTTATTTTAAAAAACTCTCATGAAAATTAAAATAGCACAAGGTCCTAATGTGTTAGCTGAAAAAGCTCATGTTAATACTTTGATTATTAGGTGTGAGAAGAGGTATTTTATTTTCCTTAATCATACATAATTCAAATTAGAGACCACTAGTCTAAAGTAAGGATTGTTGCTTTACCAAGTGAAGGTTCGAGTAGAGCACAGATTCATTATGTAATCTATCTTCAACGGGTCGAGACTCTAGTTAAGAATGAAATGGTCCTACCACACCCTTGAATTAGTTTTTGGTACTAAGATAAGTACAACTCTCTCCGTCTAAATTTATGTGATATTTTTTAAATTTTAGTAGGCAAATGAATTTTTCATATATCTTTTAAATATTTTGAATTGTCAACTATTGTGATTTAGTAGTATTTTTTACATAATTTTTAAATATATAAATTTTACTTCACAAAACTTAAAGACTCCACGTCCGAATTTACGGTTAAAATTTAAAATTTTAACTCTGACATTTTGAACAGTGACACATAAATTGAGACATTAGTTAACTTTGTTTTGAAAATATGATTCATTTTTATAGGAGTATAAAATAATGTATCTGTAATCAATCTTTTGAAATCAATATTCTTGAAGAGTGCAGAGAAACCCTCCCCTTTTCTTTTTATAAAGATTAAAGGGACTTCCATTTGGTGTCACCATAGAGAGGTTTGTGTATGAATCAAAACCAATTATTATTTCTTTGCGTATTAATTCTGAATGCTCCACTACCTATTGGTGTTTAATGGATTTCATAATTAATCATAATGTGTATGTGAAGACTAAATTAAAGCAGAGATCTCTCAAGAACTATGTAGGAGCCATGTGCTAGAATTTTTCTTGGGCAATTGTTTGAAAATCTTGAAAGAAGATGCTAGATTTTCTCTAGTTGCCACAACGGCGAAAGATGAACTGTAAGCAACTAACACTAAAGGAAAGTGGGATTCTCTCTCCCTCACACATGGGATTTTTGGATGTCAAAAAAGCATTTTGACTTCGGAATTTTTATATGCATTTCCCAAATATTTTGACTACTAATGATATTATAGCTTTTTTTGTTTCTTATGATGTACAGTATTCACATTGAAGTAGGGATGGCAGGTGGGTATAATTTTACGGATTCAGCACTGCATCCGTCTTAGTTGGGGTGGGTATGTGTATAACTTTGGCGGGTAGTAGGCGGGTATGAGTAGGGGTGAGCACGGGTACAGGGTACCCAGATACCCGACCGGAACCGACACTAACGGGTAGGTTCCGGGTAGATATATTATAATAACGGGTAGGGTCCGGGTAGTAAAATTAGGAACCGATCAATGTCGGGTCCGGTTCCTGCTCAAAGAAATAGAGACAGTGGTACTTAATTCTAACCGATACTCCTAACCTATAAAATATTAAATATTTTTACTTTTTTTAGAAACATTTGGACCACTTTTAACTTTCTCCAAAATTGTTTGTTGCACGCCTGCACATTGATTTTCCCCACCCCAAGACGTAAATATTTTAGCTTTTTCACCCCTTTATTCTAGAATGCTCTTTGTGCCCTAAGAGAAAACACCCAAAACTCTCTCAATAACAATGGCGTTTTAGCTACACCACCGAGCTTCATCGTCGTCGTTGTTGAAGCTTTCTCTCGGGTACTTTCATCGTTGTCGTCATTGAAGCTTCACCTTTGCATCTTTCTCTCCTTTGGTTATGTTCACGTCATTCCTAAAATGCATATGGGTTCATATCTAACTCTTCAATTTCTTTTTAATATCATATGCTTCTGTTCTATTTCAGGCGATACTCATCTTCAATTTGTATTACTTTTTTATTTGAAATGTAAATCTATTTTTAAAATTTGTGTATATTTTTGTAGTTGTGAAGATGAAATTTAGGGATTTACTAGTATAATAAAGCTTTTCTTTTGTATCGAAGAGCTTATGAACACGAAAATAAGTTTAATTCAGATATTTTCAAATTTATTTTGAAATCAACACGTTCAATTAATTGAGTGTCAAATTTGGCTTGCAATTTTAGGTTTTGGTAACAGAATTAGCTTTTCTACAATGAATAAGTTTTCTAAAACTTCTTATAAGGGTACTAAAAACTCCGATTGCAGGCTAAAGAACTACTTGATGAAATTATTTTAGAACTCTTTTTTATTCTCATAGGCTTAAAAATTGTTGCTTAATTTGTGTTTTTTATTTACAGGGTACCCGGGAACCTACCCGGACCCTGCGGGTCCGGGTAGGTTCCGGGTAATGATTGCTATGGGTAGGTTCCGGGTAGTAAATTTAGGAACCGATCTTTTACCGGGTAGGGTCCGGGTAGTTAAAAAATGTTAGGGTACCCGGACCCGCTCACCCCTAGGTATGAGTATTAAAAATGTACCCGTTACGGGTAGGTGGTGGATTTGCAGTCATACCTGCCTCCCCCGCCCCGCATCCAACCACCTACCCGCCAGCCTTATACCCCCCAAGCCCAAAATATTAGCAGCCCATAAGTCGTGCCTTCAGCCCATAAGTCACGACAAGTCTCTCATTCTCCAACAAAACTCAAAACCCTACGCCTCTTCAGTCATTCATGCCTTCACGCCTCCCTCTCTCTCATTCCCCTTCACGACGTCTCTCCTCCCTCTCTCATTCTCGACGTCTCTGCCTTTTTCTTTAAAGGATATGCTGATCGGAAAATATTGAAAAATATTATTGTCTTTGCTTTGTGCTTTGGGGTTGTCTTGGTGAGGTCAATTTTTGTGCATTTGTTAAATTTTGCCTATTGGGTTTGTGGAGTTCAATATCAAAAAAGTTAAATATTATTGTCATAACAATACTCATTTGTTGTGAGTATTGTATATGTGCATACATTAGACGGCATGCTTTACGAGGTACTGTGGCAGCGTAAAAGTATAAAATTTAATGCAAGTAGGTAATTGGATCAAACAGTGGAACCATTCGTTACTGTCGCTACAATAGGTTGCACCTTATATTATATATTTTTTTGATATCCAGCTTCCCGGCTTACGTTAGACTATTTCTGGAGATAGTAGTATCGGTCCCTCAGCACTACTATCAGTAAATCGCGGGATTTGGCTGAATGACCAGTATTTGAGAACAGAGCAACTGATATCACCTACAAGGTCATACCTAGAAGAGAGCAAATTGCTCTCACCAGGGTTCGAACCCACGCTGCAGGCTTTCAGTTGGATTTTAAGTTCTCCTCCTTTGCCATCTAGCTATGCCTCAGGGGACGCACCTTATATTATTTATTTTACCAAAGGGGAATTCCCCTTATTAAAGGGAGAAAGTGTCATCCAATCACATTCAGTTCCCTTACTTTGGACACCTTTCTTTGCGCTTCTCCTGGTTTTTTTTTTTTTTGATATCCAGCTTCCCGACTTACGTCAGACTATTCATGGAGATAGTAGTCCCAGATCGCGGGATGTGCCTGAATTAACAGGGTTTGAGAACAGAGCAACTGATATCACCTACAAGGTCCTACCCCAGAAGAAAGAAAATTGCTCACAATCTTATTAAAGGGAGAAAGTGTCATCCAATCACATTCAGTTCCCTTACTTTGGACACCTTTCTTTGCGCTTGGTCCCTCAACACTACTACCAGTAAATCGCAAGATGTGCCTGAATTAACAGGGTTTGAGAACAGAGCTACTGATATCACCTACAAGGTCCTACCCCAGAAAAGAACAAATTGCTCCCACCAGGGTTCGAACCAACGCTGCAAGTCTCCAGCTGAATTTTATATTCCCCTCCTTTGCCCATCTAGCTATGCCCGGGGGACTCGCTTCTCCTCATTTCTTGTATGTGTAATGTGTGGATTACTTTTTATCTTCTCTAAGGATTGCCTGTTACAAAATTACTTTTGGAGACGTGCAACATTTTCGGTTATCTTTTGTTTTCTTGATTATTTTCTGAAACAAAGATGTTACAATACATGTTTTTTCATCTCCAAGATTTTGTTTCTTTAGTTTCACATTCCACACTCAACTTGACAAAAATCAACGATTAGACCCTTCTTTCATGTACAGTTACATGCACATTCAAGCCTCATCAACAATCATGCACCACCGAGGAATGTGGTGAGATGATTGGAATTCCTCCGCCCTCAATTGGAGATTTTGGTTTCGAACTATAAGAATGGAAAACCTTTCTATTAACGTGTACCTATGTGTTTAGAATTATAATTCTATTCCACCACCATAATTAGAATATATCTCATATATATTTTGTATAGAATTATGATAAGTAGATGATTCATTATTGTACTAGGGTTATACTACACATTGTACACTATATATATTTGTATTAATGAGAAAGACTCCCCAAGGGAGATTAATATTTTTCTACATGGTATCAAGAGCCAAAACCATACTCTAAATCAAATATTATTTTTCTCTTAGGCCACTGCCCCTCTCGGCAAACAACCAGAATTTTTTCCAATACTAATTTGTTTCTTCTTCTCTTCCATTCTATCCCAATTTAATGGATATATTGGCTACTCCCACCTCTTCTGATGCTTCCGCTTCCAACCCAGTCGTCATCCAAACTCCTCCCACAACCCTCTCATCGCCATCTTTTCATCCGGCTCTCGCAGTCACCCACATCAAGAACTTAATCCCATTGATTCTTGATCAGGAAGATGGCCAATACTGGTCATGGGTGGAACTATTCCGAATTCATGCATGTGTATATCATGTGCTTGACCATATTGACGACTATGTACCTCGTCCTCCTAATATGGATGACACAACATGGCATCGCCTTGATGCCGTGGCCAAACAGTGGATATATGGCACTATATCCAAGGATTTACTCATTACCATCATGAAAACAGGTGCATCCGCCCGTGACCTATGGACACGGCTAGAAGAAATATTTCAAGACAACAAGAACACTCGTGCAGTATACTTGGAAGAATAATTTAACACTACCCGTCTTGAATTTTTTCGAATATGTCCGAATATTGCAAGCAGTTCAAACTGGTGGCAGATCAATTGTCCAACGTTGGTACACCCGTGTTCGAGGCAAAGATGGTGTTGCAACTGATTGCAGGCCTCCCAAAAGGTGAATATGACACCCTAGCAATAATGATTCAGCAGGCTGACCCTCTTCCTAGTTTCAACAATGTCCGCTCGCAATTATTATTGGAGGAAACCCGTCGTGCAAATCAAGACGAGCACAACCAGGCATTAGCGGCTGAAACGTCTGCACAAAATCACGCTGCCGCCAACCAGCAGCCTCTGCCGAACAACAGCCAGTCGCGGCAGAATCGCGACGGCAGGGGTGGCAGTGGGCAAGGCGACAAGGGTCGCGATAAAGGAAAGGGCCAGTAGCCACAACAGCCCACTCAGTTTCCTTCATGGACCGGCCCAATGCCCTGCACCCATACCCCGCAGTGGGCCTCCGTCTCATGCTACCCTTCAGCCCACTTTCCTTTTCAGCAGCAAGGGGTACTGGGCCCAACTCCAGCCTCTCGACCATCCCAATATCAGCAGCACCAGGCCCACATCGCACATGCCCAGTTCCCGCAGCAGCCCACAACTCAGATGCCCACTGATTTGGGCCAGGCATTCAGCAGTATGAATTTACAGCAGCCCGATGAAAATTGGTACATGGACTCCGGAGCCTCATCTCACCTCACCCGGTCTGCAGGTAATCTTTCTAAATTATTTCGTTTAAAGTCTCCTCAATTTATTACAGTTGGAAATGGTCACCGCATTCCAATTCAGGGTTATGATCACACCCGCACTCCGACACCCCACCCACCATTCTCCCTAAATAACATCATCTATGCCCCAAACATCATCAAAAATTTAATATCCATTAGGAAATTTACTCGTCATAATTCTGTGTCTGTTGATTTTGACCCATTTGATTTTACTGTGAAGAATCTACGTACGGGCACTCCTCTTACGAGATGTAATAGCACAGGGGACCTATATCCGTTCACACCCTCATCGATTGCCAGTTCTCCTTCACACTACGTCCTAGTTGCTCTGTCTCCGTCAATCTGGCACAATAGGCTTAGACACCCAGGAGCCCCTGTTTTTAATTTCCTTAGAAGCAATAATTTTATTCATTGTAATGGGAAACTTTCCCAAAACTGCAATTCTTGTGAATTAGGCAAACATGTTCGTCTTCCTTTTAATTCATCCGTCAGCGTTACGTTTGCTCCGTTTGATATTGTTCATGCTGATTTATGGACGTCCCCCATTACCAGCTCCCTGGGTCATAAATATTATCTCGTACTATTGGATGACTACTCCCACTTTATTTGGATTTACCCACTAAAATTCAAGTCTTAAGTTTTTGTCAAATTTTTAGAATTTTGCACCCTTATCAAAACGCAATTTGAACGAGCCATAAAATCTTTCCAATGTGACAATGGTCGTGAATATAACAATTTCGCGTTTCAAAATTTTTTTGCAAAAATAATGGCATAATCTTTCATTTTTCTTGTCCTCACACGTCCCCTCAAAATGGTAAAGCCGAGCGTATCATCCGTACAATTAATAACATGGCCCGCACTTTCCTGTTTCATGCCTCTCTCCCTGCCTCTTTTTGGGTATATGCAGTCAAAATGGTAGAATACATCCTTAATATTTTACTCACTAATACCCTGCATAACATGACTCCAACCAAAATTTTACACCGTCGGATTCCCTCTTATCATCACCTTCGGATATTCGGTTATCTATGTTATCCTAATCTCACTTCCATTGCACCTCACAAATTTGCCCCCCGCACCACTCTGTGTGTCTTCTTCGGATTTCCATCGAACCATAGAGGTTATTTGTGCTTTGACTTAGCCACTCGTCAAATTCATATCTCTCGTCACGTCACCTTTGATGAGACCACATTCCCATTTTCGAATATCCAAAAATTTCGAAAACTGGATTACAATTTTTTAGACGAGTTAGACATGTCTCCCGTCATTCTTAGGGAACTGTGTCAGCCAAACACCACCACCCAGTCATCTCCGTCAAACACCGCCAGTCAGTCCTGGTTACCCACCACCACACACCAGAACTACTAGTCGGCTTCACTGCCACTTGTGTCGCCTCCATCACCGGCGTCGCCGCTTGTCACCACCTTTTAAAATCAGCTATCCATTTCCACCAGTCCACCGGTCGTCGTCCCTACCCCTATACCGTCGCTACAGTCTCTCCAGTCTGCCACCATCGACTTATCCACCAGCAACCAGTCAACCAACCCCAATACCGGACTCACTCCACCACCGACATCGTACCCCACTGTACTGTCAACCACTAGTCCCAGTACACCGACAACAACACCTACCACCACCATCTCCCCACCCCATTCGATGCCCAACCTACCACCCGTTACTGGTCCTACCCTACCCAGTTCACCAGACAAATTGACCCACCCCCTGCAAACCAAGCACTCTCACACCGTATGGAAACCCATGCCCAACACGGGATTTTCAAACCCAAAGTCCAATTTAACCTGTCCACCCACACAATTTCCCCTATTCCCAAAAGCCCAAAATTAGTCAAACTGGACCCAAATTGGAATGCGGTCATGTGTGAGGAGTTCAATGCTTTAACGAAACAACATACTTGGGACTTGGTTCTTAGACCAGAGAGAGTGAATGTGGTCCGGTGCATGTGCCTTTTTCGTCACAAGTTCAGGGATAGTGGTGACTTAGAAAGATATAAGGCCAGACTTGTGGCTAATGGCACTAATCCGCAGGCAGGTATTGATTGTGGTGAGACATTCAGTCCGGTGGTCAAACCGGCCACTATCCGCACAGTTCTGAGTATTGCTATGGGTAAGCATTGGCCCATTCATCAGCTTGGTGTGAAAAATGCATTTCTACACGGGGATCTACAAGAAACCGTCTGTATGCATCAACCGCCTGGATTTGTCCACCCCACCGCTCATCAGTATGTCTGTCGCCTTCGTAAGTCACTATATGGGTTGAAACAGGCCTCTCGAGCGAGGTATGATCACTTTGCACAGTACATTATGCGGATTGGGTTCATCTGCAGCAAGTGCGATAATTCTCTTTTTATTTTTCATCAAGGTAGTAGCATTGCTTATTTATTGTTATATGTGGATGATATTGTGCTCATTGCCTCCTCTGATGTGTTAAAGACTGAGATTATTGCACTCCTTAAAACCGAATTTGCTATGACTGACTTGGGGAAGTTGAGCTATTTTTTGGGCATATCAGTGACTCGGTTTGCAGGTTCTATGTTCCTGTGTCAGTACAAGTATGCAGAGGAGATAGTGTACAGGGCTAAAATGGCAAACTGCAAAATCATGTCCACTCCGGTTGATTCTAAGTCAAAGCTTAGTGCTAATGATGGTAACCCAGTGTCCGATCCCACTCTGTACAGAAGTCTTGCAGATGCACTCCAGTACCTTACCTTCACCAGGTCTGACATCGCTTATGTTGTTCAACAGGTATGCTTGTTTATGCATGCCCCTAGGGAGCCTTATTACACTGCCCTTAAACGCATCATTCGATATGTTAAGGGCACCCTTGATTATGGATTACATCTATACCCTTCCGCACCGGTCAAATTATTAGCCTACACGGATGCTGATTGGGCAGGCTGTCCGGACACACGCCGCACCACCTCAGGCTACTGCGTGTTTTAGGGGATAATCTCATTTCCTGGTCTGCCAAGAGGCAAGCCACATTATTTTGTTCGAGTGCAGAAGCAGAGTATAGAGGAGTTGCAAATGTTGTTGCTGAGACATGCTGGCTCCGAAACCTTCTTTTGGAGCTTTATTGTCTCTTGCGTCAGGTGTCTGTCGTCTATTGTGATAACATATCCGCTATTTATTTATCTCATAATCCGGTTCAACATCAGCGGACCAAGCATATTGAGATGGATATATACTTTGTTCGTGAGAAGGTTGCTCTCGGTCAGGTTAAGGTGTTGCATGTGCCTTCCTCATATCAATACACGGATATCTTCACGAAGGGTCTTCCTCGACAGTTGTTCCTCGACTTCAGATCCAGTCTTAGCGTCCGGCCTCCTCCCGCTTAGACTGAGGGGGTGTATTAACATGTACCTATGTGTTTAGAATCCTAATTCTATCCCACCACCATAATTAGAATATATCCCATATATATTTTGTATAGAATTATGGTAAGTAGAGGATTCATTATTGTACTAGGGTTATACTACACATTATACACTATATATATTTGTATTAGTAAGAAAGTCTCCCAAGAGAGATTAATACTATTCTACACTTTCAGTATAAGATGATCCAACCGCTTTAATGGGTCTACCAATATGTATCTTGATTAGTCAGATCAATATGTTTCATATACTATCAAATAAGTAAACACAAAAAGAAAAATTCTCAACCTTCATGCGCTTGGATGGTTGTATGATTGTATCGTAAGGAAAGAATAAATAAAAGGTTGTGAAACAGAATAAAACAACAGAAATAACTATTACGTGCTCAAATATATGCTACAATACTTTCATTGTACCCTAAATTATATATTGATCGACTGTACGACGGGATAAGCTCCAAAGATCACAATCTTAAGACTGTTTAGTGTCTTTATTTAAATAAGAACACATCACTATTCACTAGATGCTATACTTGAGGAATCTAAAGTGTTATCCAAAGACCTTATAATAAGATTCCCATACATTAATTTTGTAAAAGAATAGTTGGGAGTTCATACGATAATCAACTACGGTCATATGTCAATTGTTAGTTTCGCAGTGGTTGTTTTAGTTGGGAGAGGAAATTCAACTGTAGTTTTCCCTATTCACCTGCCCCCCTACGAAAACAAAACGTGCACACTTGTTTGGCATTCTCTCTGCATAACTCCTCACTCTTTAATTACTATCTTTTTTTGTTCAGAAAATAGTCCAAAATTAGCCTCTAAATAAGGAAGTAAACCTTCAGTAATACTCTCTCGGTCCCAAAATACTTGTCGCATTACGTTTTTCAAGAGTCACACTATATGAACTTTGATCAATAATTTAAATTATATTTTTTCATCATATTAATATGAGAAGAATTGCAACTTATAATACTTTTCGAATATCTAAATTTTAATTTTAAAATATTAAATTAATCTAATCTAATTTAGCTTTGAAATTTAGTCAAATTGACTTTTAAAAAGAAAAACATGATAAATATTTTGGGACGGAGTGGTTACCAGTTATTGCTAGACTGCTTCCACCTGTCCTAATTAAATGACAAGCCTTTTTTCCCCAATGACGTTCCCTAAATTTGGTTTTTCATTTTACTGATATAATAGTAATTTTGGTTTTCATTTACTTCTTAATTAGGCCACTTGCAAACGTTAAACGACAGTATAATCAACAATCATACAACCCAAATCTGACATTATCCAGAAGAGTAATTTCTCAAAGGTTATATTGGAAGCCTGCTACAGCCCACAAGGATAAGCGCAAAGTGAAGACTAACTACCAAGATTGGAACAGATAAAGACTCATATTTATTGTTGTAGCTGTCATTCAAACCCAAAAATATCATGTTATTACTCGACCTTAACCAAATGATCATCCCTTTAGGGACTTTTTTGTAGTGCATTATTGAGGCACAACTGGACTAATGCCTTGATAATAAACGTGATGATGTTGTTTCAAAGATTAGTTGGTGAGAAACCAACCTGGTCAAGTCAACGACTTGTTGAGAAGCATTTCAGAGTGCACCTAATGGAACATTTTCCAGTTTTATTTGTTGCCTTCACAGCTACCGGCTTGGTCTACTTAAGAAAAACATGAACTTTCTAGGATGTTGACTACCTCAAGCAGAATGTGCTCAGCCAAAAATAATAGGACAAGAAGCAATTCAGCATGTTGTTTCGAACTTACTGAAGTTTTCTTCCTCAGAAAAAATTGTATTACAAAGATCCAAAATCCAAATCACTAGTTATTAAAGAATAAAGATTGTATCCTCACGGCATGACTGAAGTATCATTGATAACATATAGTTTAACACTTCCTATTGCTGCACAAAAAAAGGGGGAAAGAATAGAAATTATACTCCCTTGGTTCTCTCTTTGGAGCAACTTGTGTGCTCCACGCAGACAGGTTATCGATGATGTCTTGTGCTTGAACTACGAATTGTCACACCATGCAAAAATTTGGTATACCCAAGGAAACTCATTTTTCTATCGGATGGTCTGATGCAATCCTTGAGAAAAGCGTAAGCCGTAGGGCCCAGATTCATTTCCTGCAAACACAGATCACATCAAAAATAGCAAAGATGAATCAATTCAACGGCACTGCCAGTACACCCTTGGCCTACCTGTGCTAATTCCTCAACAGAAATGACACGGTTTCCTTCTTGCTCAAAATAATCGAAAGC
The DNA here is from genome assembly GCA_029783415.1 of Anisodus acutangulus. Classification (NCBI taxonomy): domain Eukaryota; kingdom Viridiplantae; phylum Streptophyta; class Magnoliopsida; order Solanales; family Solanaceae; genus Anisodus; species Anisodus acutangulus. The sequence goes on along the minus strand of CM056497.1, from coordinate 20,153,343 downwards.
GGCACTAGCAATTTGTTCCCAGTTTTCAAGAGCCTCAAGCTGATATGTACTAATTGCAGCAGCACAGAACTCTTCAAACTCCATTTGCTTATAAGATAATGGTTCCAGCTTCAATTTAACAAACAAAAACATGAGTTCGAAATTGTAGAAGCAATACAATGTTAAGTTCAAACACAAAAATACAAGGTGCAAGTTCTCAGATCTATAATCTAGAAAGAAGAAATTTCACATGTTTTTCAGGAAGCAACAAACTGTTAGGATTATCTTTTCATTTGGCAACTAACTATTCCTCCATGCCATAGTAAAACAACACTTTTTTACTTAAGAGTGGAGCTTTCAGAAAATGAAGATACTGTTTCTTGTTGCAAGAGAAAAAAATGAGTTCAACAATATACAGGACGCATAGTAGAAGAAACAGAAAGATAACCAACCCATTGTATTTAGATTTAAAAACAAAGAGGAGTGACATCTTGATTGAAGAGTCCCTTTTAACTAGAACGACACAGAAAGCTGAAAAAAATTTGCACGAACAACGTTTTCTTCTATGCCCTCTCCAAGGTTATCATTGACAAGTGCATTTAACGTGATAAGCATGCGCCCACTTACGACCGACTCAAGAACCCAATGATTATCACTTAAAAGCATGAGTTGATATGTAGGACGTTAATATCGTAATGCATGTAGAATACATAAATGATAGAAGTAGAAGAGAAAACAAACACATTGAGGATAAGATACTACAATAACATAGGCATCTCACCAAATTTAAGATATCAGGAACTCTGGACTCCCTCATGGCATCAGTCGTTTGTTTCATAAGTGCCTGCACAATCAATTTATGATGACATCATTAGGAATTGGAAGATAGATGGAACATGGTTTGAACACAATATGCAAATAATTGTAATTTTTTGTGAAATAAAAAGTATACGGTAAGACCACCAACCATCCTAAAATTATCGAGCGACACACAACCAGTTTTCGGTTCCAATAAATTGAATTGAGCCCTGAGGTATATTAACTCTTCTTCTGTCAATGCTTTTGAAAGAGCCTACATTATCAGCATAGATTGAAATATTTACACTCTTAAGAAAGCAGACTTCAAAAGAATGCTCCAAGAAGCATTTTGACAACCACCAGTATAGAAATTACCTTCAGTGCTGCACGTTTCAAGGGTGATGATCGAATATAAGACTTGACTAATTTAAAGATCAATATGTCTAAGGGTATAAAATGGTTTTCAGTCCTTAACCATGGATGAGCTGCAAATGCAAAAGGAATCCATCAGATCCACAGGGTGAAATGTGTGTACAGTAAAATTAATGGAAATTGATAAATGCCAAGAGGACACTCAGCACAGAGTATCTGCCTGTCACAAAATCATTGATAAATGGCTAATACACAGATAGCTCCTCAAACTTGGTAGGATGTGTCAGTTAGACACCTTAACTCTAACTAGGATCAGTTAAACACTTACACTTGACAGAATGGTGTCTTGTGAACCCTTCAGCCAACAAAACCACACAAAAGACGTATGACTTTTACAGAATGATGATGTGTCAGATGATAAATAAAATAGACGTGTCATGTTAACAAAACATGTTATCCCATACAACCCAAACATTAAAAAAAATGTATACCCTCCCCACCTTTCCTTAGTGTTCTTTCCGAAAATAGTACCCCTCTCTTTGTAATCTTCTTGATCCCTTCAGAAAATAGCAGAAGCTTGGTGGCACAACTTTTGGGTCATTACCAATGTACTATCAAGAAAACTTCAAGGCAACAACTGTAGATGCATTTCATCTTGCTTCTCCACCATGGTACAATTCTTTAGAAACAACAATTCTTTGGGTGGCTGGTTTTAAATTTTTTATGCTCTTTCCAACTATTAATTACTCAATGGGACGAGAATTATCAGAAAACAAGGGGAAGAATGAAGCGGCTAAGAAACAAAAAGAGAAGAATAACTGGAAAAAAAACAATGGTGAAGGCTCAAGAAAGTGCGAGGCAATCACCAATATTTGAGCTGATGAAAAGAGGAGGAATGCTCGTTGATGGGCAAGCTTCACAGTTGGATACTGCTATTGATGGGCTAAGACAGTCAAAGATGGCGGTGATAGAAGTTGCAGAACATCTTCGAGGATGATGGTGAGGAAGGTTCTAGAGATTCTCCGGCCAAAATAGGCCGTAAAGTCATAGGCGGCAGTGACTCAGTTTCATATTTGGGGGAATCATTAATAATTTAACATCTCTCCGCCTTTTAGAAGCTTCAGTTAACTCCTTTTTTTAATCCTTACTTCGAGGCCGAATTTTTGTTACTAGTTGAACCCTGCTATGTGGTTCGTGTGAAGAAGAAGAAAGATATGGTAAGAGGGTGGCTGGTTGCAAGGAAGGATGAGAAAGATGAAGAGAAAATTAAAGAGAGTGAGAGGGCGATCGCTATGGTGATCTCTAATGAATGGGGCTTGTCTTAGAAGAGAATGAGAAATTTAGCAGAAAAGAGGCATGTTTACGCGCTCAAAACTGAGTGTACATGCATGGTTTGCCATATCAGCATTTTGTATTTACGAGACACAGTTTTGTCAATTAAAAGTGTTCAATTGGTCATGACTGAAGATGAGGGGTGTAAATGACATTCCGTGCCAAGTTTGAGGGCTATCTATATATTTGGCCTTGATAAATAGTAACTTTTTTTATTCTGATAAAGTTGATAAATTGAACATAAAACAACTTACACAGTGCTTGAGAAGCAGTCATTCTCTTCCTATGGTCTTTATTCAAAAGCCTTTTCACAAAATCTCTGGCCTCTGCCGACACTGACGGCCAAGGCGAGTCCTCAAAATTAGGATCAGCTCGTAACACGGAACGAAAAATGCCGGACTCCGTACGTGCCAAGAATGGTCTACTTCCACATAGCAAGATATATGTTATCACACCAATACTCCACATATCTGCTTCAATGCTGTAGGACCTATGAAGTACTTCAGGTGCAACATAATATGCACTGCCAACTATATCATTAAGACGTTGATCTGCAAAAGTAGAAGAATTGATTGTTTTACATCTTAAAGGCAGTGTTCAATACCAAATTAATAAGGGATAGGTAAATCATCATACATGATACAGCAAGTAAATGAAAATGCACTGGAGAGCAAATTTCATAAGCAAAAACTACCATAAACAAAAACACGGTAGAAAATACAGCTATGACGACATTCAGAAAGTTTCTGAAAAAAGGATCAGGAGTACCGATTAAAATGAATCGACAGAATAAAGCATTTCACATCCTGATCGCAGAGATGCAACTTAATTGAACTGGTGACTGACTGTGAAATGTGATAATAATGAAAAGTCGCATGCCCTATAACAGCAGAACTTCTCAAATCACTCCTAATCCACTTATCTTGACATTGCTTAAATCCGATTTGTTAAGCAGCTGACTTGTTGTCCAAGGTGATAAAAATCATCATAAAAGAAAGAGAAAGAGAATCGTGCTGATATTTCAATTTACTTAAAGCAACTGAGCATCTGAGAAAAGAGAGGTATCAACTCCGCTGCCTTTGATTTCTAGACAACCAGTGTTTTGAATGATAGTTTGGGTACTCATCTTGGGACTGGGAAAACAAAATTCACAGCTGGACTTTCTAGCTGAAAGTCTTGCATCCCATAAAACGTATTACCTTTCCACTGAAAGCTTGGAGCTATGCCATGTATTTGGCACACCTCTTGTGCCAAATATCTTTTGATAGGGACCTCTTGTGACAAATATGTAAATAAAGGTTACATCTACGATGAGGTCTTATATTAAAGATCTATGTCCTTTATGTAAAACCTAAGATTATACAAACGTGAGTTTTTGCCCCTTAAGATTAAGAAGATTAAACTGCTTTACTTGGTATCTCTTAAAGAAACAACCAGTTGCAACTATGAAAGTTTGTTTCCCTTTCATGATTGTCACAACATGAAAAAGAGATTATTTTCAAAGATGTGAAGCATCCTAACAAAGACCTTTAAAATATGATAGGCCCCACCTCATAATAAAATTCAATAGAAGTGGGACAGGAAGTAAAAAGTTAAAAATCAAGGGATTATTTGTAGATTAAGTGCATTTTCAAGAAGCCATGGGCATCTATGGTCATTAAATGACATCTGGTAAAATCAACCAAAAGGAAAAAAGAAATTTAAATGGTTGGTCTTATTCAAATGCAATCATTACCTGGCCTAATGAAGTCTGATAGACCAAAATCAATAACCTTCATTGCATCCTCATCTTTCTTTGCAAAAAGAAAGTTCTACAAAAAAATCAAGTTACAGAAGCAGTTAGATCAGTAGAATAAGAGGAGAAAATCTCCCAAAAATGTGATTCACATTTGTGCATGTTTTTAGTGAGGTTGCTTTATGTAGTACCTCGGGCTTCAGATCGCGGTGCACCACACCTTGAAGATGACAAAAGGCGACAACATTTAGTATTTGAACCACAATACTTTTGGCATCCTCCTCTGTGTATCTCCCACCTCTGGGAAAGGAAACAAGAAAGGCATTTTAAACTTAACTTTTTATGTTATGATTAATTGACATGCAAATAGCAAAAATTACCTTGATAAAATCCTGTCCAATAGTTCCCCGCCTTCGCATAATCTATTATGGACAAAGCATTGGGGAAAAAATAAGTAGACAACTCACTTCAGAATTAACAATTAAGTTAAAGCAAAAACAGCAACCACATCCTAACCAATGAATCCTCAATATCCATTCCGTACCGTTAGGTCCCCTTTAATTCTAATACGAAAAATTCTCTTTCAAGACAAATTTTTGGTTCTCTAACATTAGAGATCATTTAAGTCTAAAACTTACTCTTAACACTGACATACAAATCTTTGACAAACTAAAAAGACTTCTGTCAAGCGTGACCTAATGAAAGTGTACGAACACGATAGAATTATCTTAAAGCCATTTCAAATAAGCATACTGATAAACTGGAGGCTATCAAAGGGAAATAGAGTTTGGAAAAGAAGATTCTTGACAAAATAAAGAGCTATCTTAACACTGCATAAAATCTGTGTAAAGAAATGGTTTCTGACATTTACTGAAAGCATCTCTAGTGAAACCAGAATAACGGAAGTAAGGCGAAATTGAAGAGAAAGAAACGCGTACTCCATTACTATGTAGACATTGTTGGCATCCTCAAATGCATCATAATACTTGACAAGATTCTGATGTCCAGATAAGGCTTTCAATATCTTCACCTCCCTGCGAACATCTTCGATAGATATAGCTGTTGTCATCTGCCAAACAATATTCATCCCGTTAACAGACTACTCTTTCCAACTCAAACTTAACACCTATGAACCATGTCATTGCCGGAAAAAATAGTATCCACACAACGTAAAGGTAATCCCACTTTAGAGTGAAGGAGGTGGTATATTTGAACTGAGATCTCTCCGACCATAACGAACGTCAGAGCATCTTTATATATATATATATATATATATATATATATATGTTAGAAAATACAACCTTAAAGTGTTTAGGATCACCAGAATTTACATTTTGCTTATGGATGTCTCTGTCAAGCATCCAACTGCTCTGTCAAGCATCCAACTGCTTTGTATAATATCTCTGATTAAGGGATTTCATATATAAATCAGACTAAATGGAAAATCAATATTGTCAGAAATAAAATGAAGCCCTGATTAGTTATGTCTTAGTATGCCATCAAGTCTGGCACACTAGTTCTAACACCAACGGAGAGCACAAAGATATGTAATGCATAGACATATCACATCATCAATCACCTTGTAGGATAGCTATAGCTTCTAAGTTTCTATTAATTGCCCCTTACACCATTACTAAGCTAGTCTTATAGGTCACCCTGGCTTGAAACATTTCATTTCTCTAGAGTTCTACAACAACATACTAGTATAATCCCACAAGTGAAATCTGGGGACGATAGGATATACGCAGACCTTACCCCTACCTTTCTCTAGAGTTCTATTAACATGTATTCTACAACATCATGGATATTCATTCTTTTCCACAACAAAGGACATATCATCCCATGGACAAAGCCACTGATTCACATTGGGTGGTCTATTACAACAACAACATACCCAGTGTAATCCCACAAAGTGGGGTCTGGAGACGGTAGGATGTACACAAACCTTACCTCTACTCTGTGGGGTAGAGAGGTTGTTTTCGATAGACCCTCGGCTCGAACGTACAATGCAGGAATTCAAGGACAAAAATCAGGAACTACTTAGACCACCTACATTACTATCCCCTTCGCCGTGTTATAATCATAAACAGAAATCTTATGGATTTATTCTTTAATTATATAGCAGTAAATGTAAACACATACCACACACCTTAGCTTTTGAAATGATCTTCACAGCCACTGGCTGATTTTTGAGTTCACCTTTTTTACCTTTAGCCCAACAAGTATAACCAAAATGCCCTCGACCCACTTCCTTACCCAACTCATACTTAGCCATCAAGTTATTTGGATACCCAAAGCTTTTATCAAGCTGTCTTTCACCTTCACCACCTTCATCTTCCGGTATTGGCCCTTCTTTCGGCTTTCCTTGTCGTTTAAGGATCGCCGATATTATAGGTTTCGCCGGCGACGGCGGTGGAAATGGCCACTTGAATTTCCTTCTCGGCGTTCCCACCGGAGACGGCGACGGCTCTATTCCGGCAGGGTAGGGGCTCTGAAACGGACTGGTGGTAAATGAGTGAGCTGGCGTACCGTTACCAAGAGGTGCCGGTGAAGGTGAACGTGGTGGTTTAGGGTGGTTGTTGGTGAAGACGGTACTGGAATTTCCACCAATCACGGCGGTGACGTGGCTGTCATTATCGCCTGAAACACCTTTACTGCAACACTGCCCCATCGCCGGTAAGATTAACTCCGATCACGGCCAGTCAAAGTCCACTCATGTGACGGTCAACAAAAACAAATAGAAATCAAACAGAATAAATCAAATGAAAAAATAGGGTAAGACTGTAGTTATTGTTGACATTAAATACATTTGGATCAGAAAATACTCAAAACCTTAGTACTAGCTCCTAATTACTCCTTAAATTATAAAATTAAAGACAACAAAATCTGATTAATATTAACATAGATGGAGTAAAAATTGAAAATTGCAAATGAAGGACAAAAAGGAACAGATTAGGTGTTGAATGGCTCGAGAAGTTTCTTTTCTTTGATGAAATCGCTGTTTGAAACTTTCTTGTTGCTTGTACTTTTCCACACTGTGTGTGTGTGTGTGTACAGTGTATCTTTTCAAACGCCGTATTTTGCAAGTTAAAAAATCAGTTCAACTTAAAACCTGTCAAACATATTGCCAACTTTTGTTTGACCAGTCTATCTGTTGGATCTTTCACATTGCCACATCTGTTTAGGACGTTAACCTAAATTATGCATAATTTTCTTGTTTAGAGCAATCTTAGAATATCCTGTTCTATACAACTTTGTATTTTCTCAATGCATATTTTTCCAAAAAAACTTGGACCTTGTTAATATATTTGAAGCATTACCCGTTAGTTAATTTCTATTAACTAGTATTTAGATAAGTGGAAGGAATTATCTTGGACCACGAGGACCCCAGTCGTGCTTCTGGTTTCCATTCCAATCATCATATTGATGATAAATCTCCTCGTACTCTGCCATAAGAACTTGGAGTCCGAAAGCTTTGGAATAACTGGTAAAGTTATTGTTATGATCCAGGATGTCACAAGTTCCAGCTGTAGAAACAACCTCTTTTATAGAAATGCAAGGTAAGATTGTGTATAATAGACTCTTGGGTACGGCTCATCCCCGAACCTCACCCCTAGCGGGAGCTTAGTGCACCGAATTGCCCTTTCCCTAGACCCCCTTATGAATTATACTGGATATGTTGTTGTCAGATTTGGCGAGCATCTGGAATAACTAGTGAATTACAACTCTATTGTACAGCAATTGGGGCATTGGTCTTGTATGCTTCTAGCCGGAATCTTATTAAAAATGGGAGCGTATGGATTAATTCGAATCAATATGGAATTATTACCTCACGCCCATTCTATATTTTCTCCTTGGTTGATGATAATAGGTACAATACAAATAATCTATGCAGCTTCCACATCTCTTGGTCAACGGAATTTAAAATATATACCGATTCGATCCGAGCTCTCTTATTGAGAATGCTAGATAAGTGATTGTGTAATTTTTAAATTCGAAATAATGGATTTTCTTTTTAGTATGTTGTGTCTTAACTAATTTTAAATTTTCGTGGTGCACTAACCAAATACTAATTAAAATCATAAGAGAAATCTAGTAAAAATCGTGATTCAAATCAGATTGTCCTAATATCAACAGAATTTTCTAAATGATACAGTAGTACGTTGAAATTTACTAAATGTGGACTAATATTAACTTGACCATTGTGATTTACAAAACGGGCTAAACAAGTATAGTGATGGATATGACTTGGCCGATTATATGTCTGATTCATTGTTGGGCCTGAATCACTTCATGTATAGATATGGGCTGACATTAATATAGTAGGGAGGTCAAGGCTTGTTGCCTATAAATAATGGCTAGGTCTCCTGTCATCTCCTCAATCTTAAGTCGATCGTCTCATTCGACTGCCACTTGTAGGAGGAGTATTTAACAGGTACGCGTCTTAATCTCGTTTTCTGCATGGTGTTTTTAATCTATGCAAAAATCCTAGGGCTATTATAAATTAACTTTCATAATAATCTTCCAAATAAGTTTTATCATTTTTATATGTGTATAGGTTTAACCCCCAAAATTAACTAGCACTTAATATGTATCCATTGAGTTGGGAGGGTAAGTGTATGAAGTAAATCAGACAACACACTTAAGAAAAATTGGTGGAAATTTGAGAATAACAAAGTATAGTAAATAGTCAACAGCCAAGAAATTATGGCAGTGAGTCAAAGTTATTTGGTGTTGTTTTCAATCTCCAAGCGTTAAGAAGCACCTAGTAATTGCCGATGCCAAACTAAATAAGGCAATTACAATTATTGGGAATAATTGTAACTGTGCGAGTAGTTGCACATTCAACTACCAATTATTGAATCATCATTTATTTTCCATGTGTTAAGAAAAGAGAAGGAAAAAAATACGTCGCATTTGTTTTAAAATTTTGCCAGAAAAGCTTCTATTACCTATTTCTCTCTTTTCATTTCCTTCAAAAGTTTTCTAAATTTTAATATTTTCATTTTAATCAGAAATTTTGAATTTAAATGTGAAGTTTGATTAGTCTAATCAGTTAGTGTTCAGTATCAGATGATTATGCAAAACAAAGAGATATACTAGTTATCTTGGATTTATGAATTTCCTTTTTTATTATTATTATTAATTCAGCATACAGTAAATTAATGCTGCAATTAGCTGTTAGGTTATTGTCCTGATCCATTATGATGTGGTACCATGACACAGTAGTAGAAATTCAAATAAAAAAATTCATCTAAAACGAGAGCAATTAATTTGAGGCTTGAGCATTACTCCATCTGATTTATATAAATGATATTTTTAGTTTGGACATATTGCTTAAGATATTCACTCACCCTAAGAAACTAGAAGATATTTTCACTAAATTATCCTTAATTAAATACTCTACATATTCCAGCAAAAATAAATACTTCACCTATTTAGTATGGTTTCTTGATTATCTAAAAACTTACCTACCTAAAGAAAGGTAAAATTATAAAAACATATATCTTCTTGATTATTAAAAGAATTATTTTAAACTAAATGTAAAAGCTAAAAGCACTGTATAATACGGATCGAAGGGACTAAGGGCAAGCGAAATAAAGAAAGCAGTTGACCGGCGCTTTCTGAAAATACCTTAAATAGGTATTTGGAGTATTATCAAATATTGTAAGGACATTTTTTCCAATCAGTGCATTCCGAATTCCCTCAATAGAACATTCTTATGTTTAATTTCTAAGTTCCATAATGCCAATCACCTAAAAATTTCTGATCTATAGGGCTTTGTAATTTTATTTATAAAGTTATTATTAAAATCATTGTCAATAAACTTAAGCCCTTTCTTCCCAACCTAATTGGACCCCATCAAGCGAGCTTCTTAAAGGGAAGAAGGGTCTGTGATAATGTTATTCTAGTATAGGAGATCATTCACCAAATTAAGAAGATAAAAGATTCCAAATGTAGCTTTATTCTCAAAATAGACTTAGAAAATGCCTTCGATCGAATAGAGTGATCTTTTGTGTATCAAACTCTTAAATTCCTCAAATTCCCCTAAGATTACCAAGATTATTACTAACTATATCTCTTAGTGAAATTGCTATTCTTGTATATGGTACTGTCACTAAGTTTTTCTCCCCGGTAGAGGTATACGGCAAGGAGACCCTATATCCCCCTATATATTTATTTTGTGCATGAAAATGCTCTCTACCCTCATTACCCATTACCCATCAAGTAGATATTAGGAACTGGTATATTTGAAAGAGGTTGACCCCTTGCTTCTCTCATGTTGCAATCCTCTTCCCGCGGAGCTCCCTTTCTCCTCGGTCCACAGAGACAAAATGTAGGACTTGTGCCAACAGTTCATCACGGTACTAGAGTCCTCCGGGGTGGGGTGTGCCTTAGCACTAAGGGTCATTCGATTCCTTTCTAAGTCAGATCTCTGGGAATTTCCAATGTTTTCGAGGGCCTGATTCATCACCTATACCTCCGACTACTAATGGACCCTATTTTTCACACTTTTTTTTTGTCGATGATCTCACGCTTATGTCTAGGGGTAACACAAAAACAGTTGACACTATACATTATTGTCTCAACCTTTTCTGTCAACTCTCCGGTCAAAAAATCAATACTGAAAAATCCAAAGTCATGTATTCCAAGGGATGTACTTCTGACTTAAGGAACCATGTCCAGCAATTGCTTAATATCAAAGAATTCAAATCCTTTGGCAAATATTTGGGATTTCCAATCACTAACCAAACGCCTAAGCCTTCAGACTTCCAATTTGTAGTGGACAATATGAAGAAGAAATTAACTACTTGGAAGACTAATTTCTTGTCCATGGTTGAACGTGTTACATTGGCTAAATCCACTTTAAATGTTGTTCAAGCCCACGTTATGCTATACTTCTACATACCCAATAAAGTTTGTCATCTGTTTGACAAAATACAACGACATTTCATATGGGGTACCACTTCCCAAAGGAAAAAGCCCACATTACGTAAATTGGGATAGAGTTACCCTTCCAAAAAACCAAGGTGGATTAGGGTTAGTTAAAGCTCGTCACAAAAACATATCTCTTTTGATGAGTCTTGCTTGGAGACTTTTTAACAATACAAAATCCTTATGGCATGCTCTTTGATTAGAAAATATAGCTCTAACTCCAACCCCTTATCACACTCCTTTATTTGGAAAAGCATCATAAAAGGTGGTAACATTTGTACCAAAGGAACCTATTGGACTCCTGCCAATGTAACTTGCATTAAGCTATGGGATTACCTCTGGGTCCCCAATTACCCCCCCCCCCCCCCCTTAGAACTATGATCCATGGCCTCTTAAATAAAGAAGAGAGTAATTTCTATTTAGTTGACCTTTGGGAAAACAATAGTTGGAACTGGTCAAAGCTTTCATTAGACATTCCCCAAACCATTAAGGATGAAGCAGTCAATATGACCTTATCCAACTTTGGAGTAGATACACCCCTATTGCGATCCCAGCACCAATGGCATTTTTTCCACAAACTCTATTAATAAGCTTCTTAACGACACTTCTTCCTATAGCTATGCCTTTGGGTGGATATGGAAATTGCACACTCTAACTAAAATAAAATACTTTCTTTGGTTATGCTCACACAATCGCCTTCCTTGTCGAGCATATCTTCATCACATAGGCATCCAGTTGGACCCTTTCTGCACTATATGTAACTTGGAATAAGAATCCATTAACATATATTTTTTAAATGTGTAAAATAGTGTAATTCTCCTTATATGGAGTATTTCTCATTAATATAATATATATGTGTTTACAATTGTAATCCTATCGTATGAGAATGTCTACTTTACATAATTACACTAAAATAATAATTACAGAATATATGGAGAATATTTACGTATTCTCTATCACACCCCCTCAGTCGGAGGGGGAGGGGGAGGAGGTCGGACTCTCAGACAAGATCTGAAGTCAATGAACAGTTGTAGAAGAAGTCCCTTAGTAAAAATATTTGTGTACTGATAGTAAGAAGGAACATATAACACCCGAACATGGTCCATGATAACCTTCTCACGAACAAAGTGAATATCCATCTCAATATGTTTGGTTCGTTGATGCTGAACCGGGTTATGAGACAAGTAGACAATAGATATGGTATCACGGTAGACAATATATACCTTACGTAAGGGACAATGAAGCTCTAGGAGGTTTTTGAGCCAAAAAAATTCGACAACAACGTTCGCAACGCCTCTATATTCTGCTTCTGCACTCGAACGGGAAAGTGTGGCCTGCCGTTTGGCAGACCACGAGATGAGGTTATCATCCAAAAAATACACAGTAGCCGGAAGTAGATCGACGTGTGTCTGGATAGCCGCCCCAATCGGCGTCTATATAAGATATCAGCCTGGTCGGTCCAGATGGATAAAGATGTAATTTGTAGTCAAGAGTACCCTTAACGTATCGAATGATACATTTAAGAACGGTAAAATGAGGCTCTCTGGAAGCATGCATGAACAAACACACCTGATGAACGACATAGCCAATATCGGCCCTAGTGAAGGTAAGATACTTAAGTGCACCAGTGATACTCCTATAAATAGAAGGACCAAGCACCGGGTCCCCGTCATCGGCGCTAAGTTTTGACTTCGAGTCGACTGGAGTAGGCATGATCTTACAGTTTGTCATTTTAGCCTTGTAAATAATCTTTTCAACATACTTACACTGACACAGGAATATTGCATTCTCGGATCTAGTCACATAAATTGTCAAAAAATAACTCAACTTATCCAAGTTTGTCATGGCAAATTGGATTTGAGCAGGGTAATGATCTCATTTTTTAGCACATCAGATGAGGCAGTTAGAACAATGTCATCCACATATAGCAAAAGGTATGCATTGTCATTACCTTGATGAAAAATAAAAAGGGCGTTATCACTTTTGCTGCACACGAACCCAATCTGCATGATGTAAGTGGCAAAGCTCTCATACCAAGCCATGTGGGCTTGTTTCAAGCCATAGAGTGACTTTCAAATATGGCAGAAATATTGATGAGCCAATTGATGCACAAAGCCAGACGGTTGATGCATATATATGATTTATTTCAAATCTCCATATAAGAACGCATGTTTACATAAAGTTGATGAATCATCCAATTCTTTCCCATAGATATGCTCAAAACAGTGCGAATGGTGGTTGGTTTAACGACTAGACTGAAGGTCTCGCCACAATCAACTCCCTCTTGTTGCCCCATGACATTTGCCACAAGTCTCGCCTTATGGCGTTCAAGCTTACCAATATCTCTGAATTTGTGATGATATAGCTACATGCAATGAATCACATTCACCCATATGGTTTCGGGAAAAGATCTTAAGTGTGTTGTATAGTGAGTGCATCAAATTTCTCATGCATGATAGCATTCTAATTCGGGTCAAGCTTGGTTAATTTTAGGTTTTTTGGGAGACGTGAGATAATCTGAGTGGATAGGTGAAAGTGGACTTTCGATTTGAAAATCATGTGTTGGGCACGGGTTTCCATGCGATGGGTCAGAATTGGGATTGTTTGGTTAACGGGAATTGGGGGCAGTGGGGTTATTTAGGTCACGGGAACTGAGGACAGTTGGGTTGTCGGGGGTAGGGTTGTGGGGACGTTGTCGATGAATTTTGGTGGTGGGGCAGTACTGTTTGACGGGAACGGTGAGGCCGAGATGGGAATAGTGGATAGGGGGTGGTCGATGGGATGGGGGTAGTCGACGGGTTTTGGGGTAGTGACAGGATGGATGGCAGGGGTGTTGATTGTTAAGTCAGAATACTAGCACTATGTATTGTGTTTCTAATGAGAGGGGAAATGTCCGGATCATCAAGGAAGTCGTAATCACTGATTTGAAATTTTTGGACGTTTGCAAATAGAAAAACGTTCTCCTCAAATGTGACATGGCGAGAGACTAGGATTTTATTTATGAATAAATCATAGCATAAGTATCCCCTACGGTTCGATGGAAAACCTAAGAAAATGAAAGGAGTAGTCCTAGGTGCTAATTTGTGAGGGGCCATGGAGGCGAGATTCGGGTAGCATAAACAACCAAAAATCTGAAGGTGATCATAAGAGGGGATCCGACGGAAGAGAATTTCAGTTGGAGTTTTATTCTGAAGAGTTCGTGTTGGTGATTTACTAAGAAGGTAAGTTGCCATGTGTAATGCGTATACCCAAAGTGAATGGGGGATGGAAGTATGGAATAACATAGTGTGGATCGTATTGTTGACGGTGTGTAGGATTCTTTCGGTTTTACCATTTTGAGGTGAGGTATAGGGTCAAGAAAATCGAAACATCATGTCGTGGTCCGCACAAAATTTATGAAAGGGGAGATTGTCAAACTCACGACCATTATCACATTGAAAAGTTTTGATGGTCTTCTCAAATTGGGTTTTAACATATGCTTGAAATTCAAGAAATTTGTGTAAACTTGGGACTTATATTTTAAAGGATAAACCCAAAGAAAATGAGAGAAATTATCCAAATACACCAAATAATATTTGTGGCCCAGTTTGCTAGTAATAGGGGATGTCCATAAATCCGCATGAATAATATCAAAAGGAGAAAATGGTACACTTAATGAAGATTGAAAAGGAAGTCTAACATGCTTTCCTAAACGACAAGAGTAGCAAGCGTGGGTAAATTTTCCTTTATTACATTGAATAAAATTTTGACTTCTAAGAAAACTAAAAATAGGTGATCCCGGGTGCCCGAGTCTAGTGTACCAAGTTGATGGAGAGATTGCAGCTTGAGAGGTTGGTGGATTGATAATTGCAACGAAATTGGATGAGAAAGTTTATAGGTCCCCCACACTATTGCATCTCGTAAGAGGTGTCCACGTACGTAGGTCCTTCACAGAAAAACTAAAAGGGTCAAGCTCAATAGATATGTAATTGTCACTAATAAATTTCCTAACAGAGATTAAGTTTTTAATGATGTTAGGAGCATATAGGACATTTTTAGGGTAAAGGGTGGTTGAGGTAGTTTTGTTTGAGTGGTGTCATAGCCTTGAATTGGAATGCGATTGACATTGCCGACCAAAATAAATTGAGGATTGTTCAAATTAAATAGGTGAGGGAGATTACCAGAGTCGCGAGTGAGGTGGGATGTGGCATCTGTATCCATGTACCATACGTCGTTGTGTTGTTTGAGATTCATAGTGTTGTAGGCCTGACTCAGTTCGGTAGGGGACATAGAGGCGTATGCCTGCTGTTAGGACGTAGAGAAGTGGGTCTAGTGTGGTTGATCCGTGTGGTGTGGGCCAGGAGCAGGGCCAAATATACTCGGTGTCGGACTCGGGTTCTGGGCCGGGGCAGTTGGGTAAAGGCAAGGGGGAGGCCCAATTTCCAGAGGTAGGACACAACATTGGGCTGGCCCACAGATATGGGGATTGGGCCTATTGTGGTTGTCCACCGGAATTGGACCGTCCCCCTCGGCCCCTTCCTCTTAAGTCGCGGCAGTTGCCTCGGCCACCATGCTGATTTTGGTGGTTCGCGGGTTGCGGGGGTCCATTGGGTGCAGGGGTGGTCGGCTATGCATCTACTACCAATGCCTTCTGATTATGTTCATTTTGTTTATCACGTCTAGTCTCTTCCAATAGCAATTGTGAGTGGTCTGTATTGAAGATATGGAGGGGATCAGCTTGTTGGATCATCATCGTAAGTGTATCGTACTCACCTTTCGGCAACCCATTGATGAGTTGCAAACCATCTTTGTTTCAGAAATCGAATGAGATGCTCGAACACTTGAAGAGTCTCTATAACTCACAATCCCAGACTATGAAATATGAGTTACTGATAGAACTCTTTAAGTGTAAGCTCAATGAAGGGGGCCAGGTCTCGCAGCATGTGTTGAAGATGATAGGGCTGATAGAGAGGCTTGCTTCAATTGGAGCGAAACTGGAAAAGAATGTCGCTACAACCCTCATCCTGAACTCTCTTCCTCATTCTTTTGAGAACTTCATAGTGAATTTCAATATGAATGGAATGAAGGCGAGTCTGCCGGAGCTGCAAAACATGCTCAAGACCTTTGAGTCTTCCACTTCCAAAGGCAAAGTTGTGTTAATGGTGAGCTCTATTAGGCGACCCAAGCCGAAAGGCAAGGGATTGCAGAAAAAGAAGGGTAAAGTAGTAGCTGAGCCATCAGCTATGAAGCCTAAGGGAGGTGTGAAGAAGAACAAGGTAAATCTTGCTAAGGATGAATGCCTCAACTGCCATAAGAAGGGGCATTGGAAGAAGGACAGCACGACACCAGAAGGAGGAAAAGCACCAGGTGATTCTACCTCTAGTGGACAAGGTATGTACGTCATTGAAATAAATATGTCTATAAATAACTCTCATTCCTGGGTATTGGATACCGCTTGTGGCTCACACATTTGTACAAATGTGCAGGGGCTAACTGATAGCAATAAGGTTGGACCAAGAGAGGTAGACCTACGCATTGGAAATGGAGCACAAGTGGTTGCTGAGCGCGTAGGAACTTATAGATTAAATTTGCCTTATGGCTATTGTTTAGTGTTGAATGATTGCTACTATGTACCCTCGTTAACAGGGAATATCATTTCTATCCCAGTTTTGGACATGAAGGGTTTTTCCTCATATATTTATAATGGCAGTCAAGTATTGTCTTTTGATAATGTTATATATGAAACTGCTCCTCTTGTGGATGGATTATATACACTAAACTGTAGTCGAGAGATATTCAATGTACAAAATAAACGAGCCAAGATAAGTAATAGAAACTCTACCTACCTATGGCACTGCAGACTTGGTCATATCAACGAATCAAGGATAGCAAGGTTGAGAAAGTTAGACTACCTTGAACCATTTGACTTGGAGTCTTATGGTAACTGTGAATCTTGCTTGAGAGGAAAGATAACCAATAAACCACTTTCTGGGAAAGGTGTGCGAGCCAAAGAGGTGCTTGAGTTGGTCCATACTGATGTATGTGGGTCATTCTCGACTCAAGCTAAATGAGGCTTCCCATATTTTATCACTTTTACTGACGACTTCACAATGTATGGATATGTGTATCTTATGAGACACAAATTTGAGGCTTTTGAGAAGTTCAAAGAGTACAAGTCGGAAGTAGAGAAGCAACTTACAAGAGGTATCAAGACCCTTCGATCGGATCGAGGAGGTGAATACTTGAGCAAGGATTTTCTAGATTACTTGAAGCTACATGGAGTCCAATCAGAGTGGACACCTCCTGGAACACCACAAATGAATGGTGTTGCCAAAAGGAGAAACCGAACCTTATTAGATATGGTTCGATCCATGATGAGCTTCTCAGCTCTACCAACATACCTTTGGGGACATGCTATACAAACCTCAATATATGTTATGAACATGGTTCCTTTTAATTCAGTAGAAAAGACACCCTATGAAATATGGTGTGGCAAGAAGCCAGCTCTTAAACATATGAGACCCTGGGGGTGCCCTGCATATGTTAAGAAGATGCTCACTGACAAGTTGGAATCCAAATGTGAGAAATGTTACTTCGTGGGGTATCAAAAAAAAACTAAGATATATTACTTCTATCTTCATGGAGAATGTAAGGTCATTGTTTCTAGAAACGCAACTTTCCTTGAAGAAGAATATGTCTACAAGGAACATAGTTGTACAGAGATAGAACTTGAAGAAATTCAAGAACCACAAGATAACACAGACATTGAACGCTTGTCGAATGACCTAAACAAGGATTCAGTGGGAGTATCTGGTGAAGATTGGGTACTTAGAGTACGCCCTTCAGCCAGTGGGGAGTGATGTGAGAGATAGTGCAGAAATGCAAGGCTCTAATACACAACCAATGAAAGGTGATACAATGGTTGTACATCATTCCCCTCAGTAAATACATGAGAATGATATTCCTGAAAGCTCTCAAGGTGATGGATTGTCCAGCACACAAAGACCTTCTCACAATCAGAATGCAACAAATACTGAAACACTGAATAATCAACTCCGTAGGACCACTAGGACTCATCGTCCACCTAAAAGACTTAATCTCCTTGTTGAAACACACAATGAGATAGATATTCCTGATGACGATGAACCTACAACGAAGATATGTTAGACATTGATTCGCAGAGATGGCAAGAAGCCATGAAATCTGAGATGGACTCGATGTACGTAAATCAAGTTTGATACTTGGTTGATTTGTCATCAGAGGTTAGACCCATAGGATGCAAATGGGTCTTCAAGAAGAAGATTGATGTATATGGCAAGGTACAGACTTATAAGGCAATATTGGTGGCTAAAGGTTATAATCAACGGCCAGGGTCGACTATGATGAAACCTTTTCACCTGTTGCAAAAATTAAGTCCATTCGGATTTTGCTTGCAATAGTTGCATATTATGAATATGACATTTGGCAGATGGACGTCAAAATTGTTTTCCTCAATGGTAATCTAGTTGAGAAGGTGTATATGAAACAACCTGAGGGTTTTTCGCTTGAGTACAATCCAAATGTTGTATGCAAGCTACAAAAGTCCATTTATGGGCTTAAGCAAGCCTCGAGAAGTTGGAACATTTGCTTTGACAATGTTATCAAGTCATTTGATTTCGTCAGAAGCAAATAGGATCCATGTGTTTATAGTAAACGCAAGGATGTGAGTGTTGCCTTCATTATCATATATGTAGATGGCATATTGATAATGGGAGACAATAAGACTCTCTTGTAGTCAGTCAATGAGTGGTTGTCCAGTACCTTCATGATGAAGGATTTAGGTGAAGCCTGCTATATTCTGGGAATTAGGATCTACAGAGATAGACCTAATAGATTGTTAGGGCTGTCACAGTCAGTCTACATAGACAAAGTGCTTAGATATTTTTCTATGGAAAATTCCAAGAAAGGCGGTCTACCTATGAGACAATGCATCAAGTTATCTAAGAAGGATAGTCCTTCTAATACTATAGAACTTGAACGTATGAAAATGATCCCATATGCTTCGGCTATAGGATCGATCATGTATGCCATGACTTGTACTAGGCCAGATGTGGCATTTGCACTTAGTATGACTTGCAAATTCCAGCAGAATCCTGGGGAAGAACACTGGAAAACAGTCAAGAGTATTCTTAAGTATCTTAGATGAACTAAAGATTACTTTTTAGTCTATGGTGGGGAAGAAAAGCTAGCTGCTACTGGGTACACTGATGCTAGCTTCCAAACGAATCTTGATGACTACAATCTCAGTCTGGGTACACGTTCATTTTCAATGGTGGAGCAGTAAGCTGGAAAAGTTCCAAACAAGCTACAACTGTTGATTCAACAACAGAAGTTGAGTACATTGCTGGATCGGAAGCTGGTAAAGAAGCTGTCACAATTTCTGAGTTCCTGAAGGAACTAGAGGTTGTTCCAAGTGTCACTTGTCCAATAACGATTTATTGTGACAACACTGGTGCGATTGCGCAAGCTAATGAACCAAGATCAACCAACAGAAATAAGCATGTACCAAGGAAGTACCACATACTCAGGGAGATGGTGGAGACTGAAGAGATTAGATTAGACTATGTTCCCATAGACGATAATCTAGCTGACCCACTCACTAAACCATTAAGCTTAGTCAAGCATAATGGTCATTTTGAGAATATGGGCATTAGATATGTTGGGGATTGGCTTTAGGCCAAGTGAGAGATTGAAAGTATATTTATGTCCTAGAGACAATCTATATTAGGACAAATGTACTTTACACACATTCACATTATTATTAATGGAGATTAATAATCTGGCATTTGCAATTATTGAATTATTAATTGATTGTTTATAATATTCTATAATATGTGTCCCTGGAGGTTACGCTGTTATTGATAATGTGAGATATAAATATTATAACGTAACTCTTAAAATAGCCTCGACTAATGATCATCGAGAATGGGATATCGATGATATGTGATAAGTCGACATGTGGTCTGAATCACATCCTTAGAGGATGTAGTATATTTCACATGCTACGAGTAATGGCTACTCGTGATGGACACATGAATACTTTGGAAGTATTGGTATACCCTGCTGATATATTATTTGTTATACTTGTCTAAAGTACGATCAGCGTGTGGAAGATAGAAGTCCTTAGACTTAAGGTCAATACACACCTTGTCTACAAAGTAATGTACTTTGATCATGTCCTAAGCTCAAGTGCCTTATAGGTTGAGATACGACTTGTATTGGGTACATTACGATGTGGATTAAATGTGGTAGTTGAGCCAAGATTAAGATTCATTCCTCGAATGTATAGTCGAGAGAACACTCAGATTCTCAGTGATATTATGTTGACTAAGTCGTTGGCCAACACAATAGACATATTTAGAATATGGTCTAGTTGTCAACTAATATAGATAAGATACAATGATTAAGCCATTTGGATAGACACTTGACAAATACTAAGCTTGATCGGGTGTGTTGTGAATGAAAAGATTTTATCTTACCACATAGAGGTTAAGTTTACTGGATTCGTATAAACGTACTTCACATATTGAGTTCGTCTTGCGGCGCCGTCTAGGAGTTCTGCGTAGACTTTAATTTGATTAATGTCGGTATGTGAAGGCTTGTAGGGTCACACTATGTCGATTGTCCTTTCGATGTAAGGATGTATTGAGAGAGTATTAAATATTCGATTTAGAATCGAGATATTTAAATGAATAATGATTGTTTTAATTAAGTCAAAATTGGATTTTGAATTTAATTAAGAATGTGCGGAGAATAAATCAAGACGGGGTAGGGCCACGTCAAGCGCCGCGGCGCCCACACCATAGGGCCACGACGCTAATGACCTAATCTGTCTCGATTTATGGGTCAAGCCCAAGGTCAAACCCTAATCCGGTTTGACCTTATTTTCACCTATAAATACAGACATTCATTTCATTATTCTAGACTTAATTTCATATTATTATTTTAAGTCTTAGAGACTTGGTATCTAAACACTCTCTCGAACCTCTGCCGGATTTTCTAACTTTCCAAAGGAGGAATACATTGAAGTTTGGAGCTTGCAATCGAAAGGGCAGTCGCGTGTCCACCCTTTAGTAAAGATTTCAGATAATATAACATGTAAGTGCTTATGCTTTATGTTACATGTTTCGATTGTCAGATAACCATACCAGAATAAGTTGTTGGGGGTAAGTAAGAATAAAATTTTAAACTTTCGTTGTGCCTTACCTATGTGTTTTGAACCCAACAAAATCCTATAACTTTCATATATCTTCACAAGTAGTCTCTATCTCCCATGAAATTACATTTCTTTTTCATATCATATCCACCACAACTTTTGCATGAGACAAGATTTGCACATTTGGCCGTCCATTCTCCTTTGTGTTTTTCAATGCTTCACGAATTGTTAGAGTTTTAGCGGTGATGGTCTTCCCAAAAATTGAATTGGGGTACCAACGGCTTGAAGCAAATGACCACAACTATTCATAGTCGCCACTCCAATGCTTGCCATCTTTTTCTCCTTTTATAAGCTAGCATCTGCAAACATAACAATACAATCTTGTGCCACAATAATATTTTTATCATTGGTATAATCCGGTAAAAGTGCAGGAGAAGACGTAGTAAGCAAATTATTTTCGTAATCATGAAAATCAAAAAGTGTCTTGTTTACGATATCATTGGGTTCACAAATATTCCCGTCAAAGCTTATTGCATTTCCAACCTTTCAAATTTGTCACAAAATAGAAACACTTAATTTAGCAAAATATATAGAATCAGGATATTGAATAACATTTACAAAAATATCATTCCACCATCTAGAAATACTTAGACCAATATTACAAACTCAAACATTTATTATAGGTGAATAAATGGTAAAAAAAAAAAATATTTCAGCGTGGCTGCAAAAAGAGTGCAAAAACAGTTGTTGTGTACTATTAAAATGGCAACAATTATTTGATAATTTTGGACCATTTAAAAAGTTTCCAAAATTTTACTACATTTTCAAGAATATCAGGTATCTACCGTAATAAAGAGATAACAAAAGGGAATAATATTCTCCAAAATAGAGCGCCAATAATTCCGTGCGGGAACAATAAATAATGAAAGTGTTGGATATTGTAAAGCAGTACGGGAAGTAAATAAATATTACAAGTGTTCGAAAGGATAAACAAGTAGGCCAATGTTCAGAACTGCCGCAAGCTTGTTGAGTCTTGAATCTTGATAACCTGAAATCAAGAAATACTATATTTGGATGGTTACAACTGTGTGCTGAGTCAAGTGATTGCACTATGTCCTTAAGGCAAGATTGCCCCGTATATATGCTTTTACGTTAGCGGGCAATAGTCTTCCAAGATAAAACAACGCTTTAATCTCAACGCTACAAAGCAAATAGGTTGAGTCTGACGAAGAAAACAAATACGAATCGACTTGCTGAAGAAATGGAAAAGGAAGGAAGAGTTTCTATTTTCGTCCAACGTTTTTGGACTAACTTTCTCTTCTGTTTTGTCTCTGTGTATATAGTGTGTCTCTGTTGTATATATCTTGTGTATATGTGTGTCTTTCCTCACTGTTTTTCGTCACTGTATGTGCAACACAATTGAGCCAAAAGGCATCAATATATAGCATGGAGGAGGGACTCCTCAACTGCCACAAACAAGGCTGTTAATAGCCATTAGTGAGGGTTGTTAATGGCCATTTGAGAGGGCTGTTAATGGTTATTAGAGAGGCTGATTATGGTCATTGAAGGAGGGTTATTTATGGAGGAGTTAACAGCCAAGTAATGGCTGGTTAATGCTCCAAAAAATAGCCCAAACGGTAGGTAGAAAGTTTCTGCCTTCCGTCATTCCCAAAATCAATTTTCCAGAAATTCTAGGGACCAAACTGTAAATATTAAGCAATTTAGGGTCCAAAAAGATAATATCAGAAAGTTCTCATAGCCCACAGCACAGCCCGGACCGGACGGGCGGGCGGCGGCGGCGCGCTTGTGGGCTTAGCCTTGAACCCAAACACATCTAGATTCTCCCTCCTTTAAACACATGGGATACCCCTTGGGATCACAAACCCTTAACCACTTTAGAGACTTATAAAGAGAGCAATTCTTCCTTTTTCCACCGATGTGGTAGATTTGTCCCACACCATATTTTCATGCCTCAAACACCTTACTTCATGGACCAATATCTCTTTCATTTCTCAACGAAATTTGACGATTCGTGGCCCTACGGTCATCTACTCACTTAGTAGATTATGCATGTGAGAAGAGACAAAGCCTCCAACATGCGGAACACTAGTGTTTAATTTATTAAACATGGGTGAACGCACCTCCCCGCCAAAGGTAAATTTCCAACCGAAAGTTGGCCTTTTGGTCTAAATAAGAAATAATACACACACTAATTCATGGAAGAACTATTTCTTTAAAGCAGATAAACTCTAAAATTTCGCAAACTTTGGAAGCAGAAATGTCAACGAAGAGCTGCCTGCTTCAGCTGCTCACTGTAACTTCTTATATAGAAAAATATTATTATTTTATATTCTATCTATTAAAAAATATTAACTTTTTTCAAATCAAAAGCAATACTTACAGAATAGTTGTATTAATAATGTAAATGTTTTAAGTATCTATTTAGAGGTGTATCTCACATGAACTAATCTCTAACTTTCACATTATTTGAAGTTCACTTAGTGAAATCCACTGAGGTTTCCCTACCCAAAATCAAAATTGTGTAATTTTGATATATTTGAATTACTGCAATAGATTCTTATATTGGGTCAAAATTGTAAATAACTTAACTAGGTACTCAAGTTTTTCGCTTCAGACAAATATCATAGAATGGAGACACATATGAATAGGTAGATCTAGGGTATATTAACGCAAATATCGCATGCAAGTAAATTGTAATTATCATTATTAGTGATATTTGCACATAATTACCTAATATAGCAAGATTTTTAAAATATAACAACTTAAAAATTTATGAATTCTAATATTTCCTATTCTCTCTCTCTTTCTCTCTTTATGCGAGTCATTCCCCAACTTAAATTTCTGCATTTTAATATCAAAATCTACACCCAAGAAGAAAACGAGCATTTTTTCTTTTATTTTATTGTAAATTTTGTTGAACGACATATTAATACAATTACTCCAATTTTTTCTTTGCTAGAGAAATGTTTCTGTAGCAGCTCAATTTTTTTTGAATTAATTAGTTTAATACTCTAAAGTGAACTAATATAATTGAAAAAAATATTTTACGTGCCAGGAATAGATATGGACAAAAAAAAATGAATGTGTTATTATGCATATACAGTAAAACCTCTATAAATTAATAAACTCTCTAAAATAATAAAATCTTCCGGTCCCGACTTGGGCCTTTGTAAAAAAATCATCAAATTCGATAAGATAATAAGATAATAATTTTTTGGAAAATTCCTTTATAAATATTAGGTCCCATTAAAACTCTAAATTAATAATTCATAAATATTACAATTATAAATATTATGGTAATTTGCTAAAATATGAATCTATTGTTACTTGATTTTTCTTAAAATTTAAATCTAATTGGATTTTATCCCTAACTTCTTTAATTGCAGCCAAGAGTTCCGGTGTCGAGTTCTCTAGCTGCAACAAAAAAATTTGAAGAGTTGTTGTCGCGCTCAAAGCCTCCTTTCTCGTGACTGGTTCCAACGGTATTGAATCATCTTCAGCTTCATCATTAGTAGGATCTTCAATAATATCAGCAACAATTTCCTCTAAACTTTGAACCATTGAACATTCATCATTTTCACCCGGATAGTCCACCAATTTGTTGACGTCCATTTCATCGCGATAACCAACATCCTTGACCATATTCTCAAGCTCATGTAGGCTTTCTTCAAAGTTTGTCTCACTTGAGATTTCTTCATTTGAATGGATTTTGCAGTGCCGAAAGCAATTTGCTATTGTCACTTGAGAAACATTGGTTGTCCAAGCGGAGACTGCAAAATTGATGGCATCTAAAACATTAATCTTTTCAGGATTAGGTAGCCCCAACTCATGATCTTCCAGTAGATTTTTGTAGAATCTCCTACGATAGTGCATCTTGAAAGCTCTAATTATTCCTGCATCATATGGTTGGATCTTTGATGTCATGTTAGGTGGCAAAAAAAACAACTCAACATTCCGTAACCCTTCAATATTTTCTGGATGGGCTGGACAATTGTCAACCATCAACAAGATTCTTCTGCCATTCATTTTGTGATCAAACCAGCGAACATATTCATCAAAAGTTGGCTGAAATGTACTCCGATGATCTTTTGAGAGTGTTTGATATTGTACCTTGACTAACTTTCAAACGATATTTTTTATCAACCCACTCTTGTAAATCTTTTTGAGTGCATGTGGGATGGTCTCTCTTATACTCACATAATGCTTTACGCATTTGATCATTCATGGATGATTTTGCGATGCCTTTTAGATGAGAAGACATGGTTGGGTGTTATGAATTATTTTATTTCCATATTGAGATTTATATAGTATATGTTTCATTCATCATGCATGAATATATTTAATTGGCTATAATAGTTATTTAAGTGCCACGAATTAATGTAAATATGTATACATTATTTAAGTAATTCCAATGAATTGTGCGTCCATGAATATAATAGTTAATTGTATACAATGAATTGATATTATACATGAATATATTTAATTAGTTACAAAGAATTGGTTGATGCATGAATATAATCAATGAAACATATATGAATTCATTTATTTTCAATACATATGTATGTACTAAATTTGCTGAATTTAAAAAGTCTCTCTGTTAATTAATAAAATATTAATTTATCGATATATTAATATCTCTCTAAATTAATAAAATTTCATGGTCCCAAGATTATTAATTTATAGAGGTTTTGCTGTATTAAGATTTGGAAACGTATTATAAGGGTAAAATGGTTAAAAGACGTCAAAGGCCTAAGTAGAAGATAAGAATCAGCTTCAGGTCATCCGTGGCACAGTTTTGCCTCACAATGATTGAAATTACGTTAAGCCCAAATCACGCATAAAACAAGGAGCAAAAGTTGGTGCCTAGATATTCATGCTACGTACTTGCTTGACACTAGATAGTAAGTTGTAACCTATAAATAGTTGAAGCGGGTAGCCCATTTTCTTGTTCAGATTTTTTTATTCTTAAAGGTAAAATTCTTGAATATTTTTTTGTTAGATACAAGTTTTAATATCATTATTAGTCCTAATCAGTATGAAATTTTCTCGATTTCAAAAGAATATTTCAAGAACTTTGAAAGGAGAATATGAATCTTCAAGAGGTAATTCTAAATCATTCTATTGATTTTTATGAGTTACTAGTGAACATTTATGATGGAAAATAAATCTTAGAAGTTGGTTGTAGGTAATTGAAGACCATAAATGATTAACCCTAATTTTGTCATTAATGTTGTTGGTTATTAGTTGGAAGAGAAGATGTTTGAGTTTCTAATGAAGCGACTGTTAGAGTTTGTCCTAATTTTTATACCTTATTAGGAATTATTTAGCATAATTGTACTTCAATTCTAAAAGAAAAACTAATCATTTTCTCGGAGGAAAATGCTTTGGACTTCTCTAAATTAAGGATCTTCCTTCATACAACAACACAATATCCGCGATGTAGTCATTAAAAAAATATTGTTTAGGGGAGATTTTTCTCTCTATAGTTTTTATATTTTTTTAGATTAATTTTATCATATGTAGGTTAATTGATCAAATCATATTAAAGATTATGCATCTTTTAGTATATTTCTTTTTTGTTTTCTGATTTATCGACTTTCAATTTTGTAAATGTTAGATTTCACACGACGCCTTGTTGTTTTGATTCCAACAAGTGGTATCAGAGCGAGTTTGAAGACAGATTCAGAGTGGTGTAAATAAAGTTGCAGCCAATTTGACGATAATGAAGATTTTGATTATACAAAAACATTGTCTAAAGTATTACATGTGAAAATAAAATTTCAATAATCATATTGCTCCATCTTTAAGAACAAAAAATAATTTTCAACACATGGTTACTTTTAACTAGGGCTGTCCAACGGGGCGGTTCTCGGTGGACGAGGGGGGGGACGGTACGGGACGCGGGTTTCGGCGGGCCAGGTGGGCCGGGAAGAGGTCTTGTCCCATCCCACATCCCGCCGGTAGAGGGGCCGGAATTTGGGGGGACAGGTCGAGATCGGGATTTGGGATTTTTTTGTCACTTAATTTTAAAAAATAATATATATAAATACTTCAATAATTGAACAAGATAGTGCAATAAAAACATCCCAAGACTATTTTTGTGCCTCTTATATTATTTAATAGAAATATGATTATTTTGTAATACAAGTTCAAAAGTTGCGAATTACATAGTAAAATTACAATTAAAAATTTACAGAGTTAACCATACTTTTTCTAATTTCCTCACAATGTCTTGAGGATCTTCGGTTGGAATTAGAATTTGTAGGTCAAATTGTTCGACATCGCTTCATGTTTCCTCAGATAAAAATTTGTTGTAGTTGTTGTCTTCTTCTTCGTTGATCTCCGGTTGACCGCACCTGCTACGCTCCACTCGAATCCAATCTCTGAATAAAACTGCAATCTCCAATGCGTCTCCCGCCAATGAATGACTGTGCTCTCCTATTTGAAATCTTCCAGCAGAAAAGGCTCTTTCAGACGCTGTTGATGACGCTTGAATGTTCAACACATCTCGGGCCATCTTTGCTAGTGTCGAAAATGTATTCTCATTCTGCCTCCAGTATTTCATCAAGTCTTTATGTCCTTCATCATTGACAATTAATTCGTACGATACAACACCTTGCAAAACATAAACACCAAATTCGTTAACTTGAACCGCTAAACATTTTATTTCTAAGGCCTTGAATACTAGCAGCAGGAACCGCATATTTTTTATAAGGTTGCAGCGAAGTAGTAGAAGATGGTACAGATGTCGGCTGATTATTTGCACTTTGTTGTTGGTAATGCATATATATTTGTTTGCATTCAGTGTGTATGCTAGACGAAACATTTTTAGTTGGTTTGTGAGTTGGTTCTTCAGTTGGGTATGTTAGAAGTAGTTTTATACAATCATAAATCGTTTCTATTAGTGTTTTACAACCGTCTACTTTAATAGTCGAATTTAATACCGCACAAATAATATAAATAGTGGAAATAGGAAAAAAGTATTTTTTAAAAAATATTTTTTCAATAGATGCCTTATAAGTTGGTTTTGTATATATTCATTAAGTAACAAAAATATTAGAGCTATATAAAATAACATATTTGAAATAGTAGGATAATAAATACCGAAAAATTCTTTAGTAGCTTGAAAAAATTTCTCTAGAAATTCATTAAGTTCTAAAAAAGTTCCCAATCATTATCTACAAACATATCCCTTAGATTTTTATTATGAGCGTTAAATAATAAAGTTATAGGTTGTCTATAATTGTAAGCAGTAAGTAGTTGCCAACTTCTCCCCTAATTTTTTAACTTTGATATAAATGAGCAAAAAATATATAATATTTAGTAGGTAATGTAGAATTGTAGAGATATAAATTGAGATATTAGAGAGATTGTAGGAAAATTTGTGAGAAAAATTAAGAGAAAAATGAGATATTTATAATTGAGAAATATGGTTAAAGAGTAAATATAGTAACTTAGGAGTTAAAAATAAATATTAAGGGGTAGGGGGTTTATGCGGTGGGGTGGGATGGGGGAGGGGGAGGGGGCAAAAATGACTGTTATAGCCGTTGCACTGGACAACCCTACTTTTAACACACAAGCCAAAACTTTCAATCCTTATTGACATTTAACACTTAGGTCTACTTTCAACACTGCTCACTTTTAGTTTAAGACTTCAATATTATTAACTCGTGCTCACTTTTAATGCACAATACTTTAATTTTTAATTCATACCTACTTTTAATCATGACAAGTAATAATGATAAATGAAAATTATTTTGTCAAGAAATTTATGCCAAAGGAAGAATTGTTAGGGTTTGCCCTAATTTTTTTACTTTATTATTTTTTATAGCACAATTGTGCGTTAATTATAGAAGAAAACTAATTTAGGCTTTGAACTTCTATAAATTGAGGATTTTTCATTTATATAACAATTCAATAGCATTCACAATGTAGTTATTAAATTTATTTATTTAAGGGGAGATTATTTTTTCTATATGTTAAAT
The DNA here is from genome assembly GCA_029783415.1 of Anisodus acutangulus. Taxonomy (NCBI): domain Eukaryota; kingdom Viridiplantae; phylum Streptophyta; class Magnoliopsida; order Solanales; family Solanaceae; genus Anisodus; species Anisodus acutangulus. Next base: position 20,124,011 of record CM056497.1, on the reverse strand, counting down.
ACAAATTTTTACTATATAGGTCAATTGACCAAATCACATTAAAAATTATGCATCTTTTAGTATATTTATTATTGTATAATTTATCATCTTTTAAAATTTATAATTATTAGCTTCCGCACGGACTCCAACAACGATTAGATTTCATAACACATGTTTGGAGTTAAAATTCACAAAATCAACTTCAACTAATGTGAAGATGAATTTTTGCTAAACTAATGAAGGTGGACCTAGGTGCTAGATATGTGGCGTAGATTGCAAATTGTTGGCATGATTGGAATATTTTGGGATAAAATACGAAAAGCAAAGTGAGGCATGTTGAAATGTAATACTCTTCGGAGTTTCTATCCAAATTCATATTAAAAGTAATTTTGAAATAAATTTTAACTATGGTTCCTAGCTTGTGGGGATGAGTGAATTGGGAATTCTTGAAATGAAAGATTTTGTTTTGATTTTGTACAAAAACTAAATGAGAAAGGACTACGATTTGTACTATTTTGCTAAATGGAGTACATGATTTGAAAGGTTTTTTACACTCAATCATTCTCAAATGGTCGGATTGTCTATGAACGATGAAAAAAGAAATTATAAAATATTTTGGGAATTATCTGAAATTGATCGAGATTGGCCTTGGACATTTTTGCGTAATAGGTCATGAAACTTCATGTGATGGAGTAGGGGTGGAACCTATTTAATGGTTTGAAATAACAACCAGGTATTCACGTGAGAGGGTACTATTATGCTACTTTGTTATCATGACTGAGTCGATACATACATCACTAAGATGAGATGACTTGAGCAAATATTCTATATGATAATTGCCTCTAGGTATATAACCTATTTGACCTTTTAGTTGTGTGGATGATGTAGTACTCTCGATAAATGAAAGACTTTACTTAATTTTGTTAAATCTCAATGTTCAAAAACGATCTTGAAATACGTTTTATATTATTGTATTATTTCATAATCTAAATTGTTAATTGACATACATGTTCCTTTATTATATCAATTGTTTATGTATGTATCATATTTTCTGTAAATGTTATCTCACTTTTTGGGAAAGCGATTACAACACATACTAGGCACGTGGAGTTTAGCATCATTAGCCAAACTTTTATTTTTATTTTCAGGGATTGGATCTGTGCAGCTCGAGTTACATGGATAGGACAACTCTACATCGTCTGTATTTTTGGTGAGGCACACTTGTCATTATTGGGGATTTTTGTTACTGTTCGTTTGAGTCACCGACGCATATCCTGGTTGATTATTTCATTTTGTGTTATGAAGATTTCATAGACAGTTATGATTGTTATTTTTGAATTGTAATGATATTGTCACTCATAAGGCATGTATGACTAAAATCCTTTCTTTATGTAAATTTTATTTATTGAAAATTTCGGCTTACAGTTGTATTCATGTATTTATTTGATCTTTTAAAATATTGTACGTTGAGAAGGTTTTCATATACATTTAATAAGCATATAAATGAGTAGTTTTCTACGGGGTTGGTTCATTTGGGTCAGGTAGCATAGCATGCCTGGTGTTAGTCACGTGGATCTGGGCCTTGACATTTGATTTTGTTATGGTGAATGAAATGACGGTTATGGTGATTCTGCTGATGGATATGATGGCTTTTTTAGTGGTGGAATAGCTGTATGTCAGTCAGATATATGATGTCTGTATGCTCAATATTTCACTGGACATATAATGACATACACACTACATACAAAGTATATATAAATGATATACAAAACAATATATCAACATAATTATATGTTTTGTGCATGTCGTGTATATTTTTACTGTGATGTATACACTATAATTATATATTTTGTATATATTATATCATATATATATATATATATATATATATATATATATATATTCTACCGTGATTATATATATTTTATTAGAAAACTTGCTACCTTTTGAAAAATCGATTCTTCCGTTAAAACTAATAATCAGGGGTCTAATTTTATATTTGAAAATGCTCAATTATACCATCGAACTATCGAAAATGACTTATTTATGCCATTCGTAAATAGTTTGGCTCATTTATGCCATTCGTAAATAGTTTTGTTCATTTATGTCATCACTGTTACCGAAATGACTCATCAATGTCATTTTTCGTTAACTTACAATACCAGATATGAAACGTGACCTACAACTAGATTATGATTGTGGTGGGTCAAATGTACGAGTCAGATTTTTTATTAATTTAAAATTTAAAATTATCTTGATTTAATTAAATGACATGTATCTCTAATTGGAGTCCACATGTCATATATGCTATTGTAAAATTAATGTTAATGAAAAATGACATGAATTAATCATTTTTGTAACAATGATGACATAAATAACCAAACTATTAACGAGTGACATAAATGAGTAATTTTTCATAGTTCACATGTTTTGAGTAAAGTTTCTTTTTTTTTCTTTTTTTTGTCAAGTGAACTTTATTTTCAAAAAATAATTAAATTTTCACGAAAAAGTTTCAACTTCACATCAAATACTTTTTTATTCCAGAACTTGACCTCCCAATATTGTCACTGATATTTGAAAGAAGTGATATCCCAGATAAAGACAAAATATTAGTCTCTCCCACAGTAATAGCTCAGTCGTCAAGGATTTGTTGCTCTTTTTTTTTTTTGAACTTTTCAGTCCTCTTGAAAAACCCCCAAATCCGAGACGAGACGCTACTCAAGGTACAACATTTTATTCCCTCACTCCCATCATCTAAACCATTCTCGATTCAAACTTTCTATTGACCTTCATTTTACTATTTCTTACTTCTAGGGTTTCCTTAGGTCGATTTTATCTTTGTTTTTCCGTTTTTAGGGTTTTGAGTAAAGCGGGAAGGAGTTGGCGATTCGTGAATGGAGGTGTCGGCCGCCGCACGCGGTGTTGCTCTTCCGGCGGCTTCTCGCAAAGAGTGGCGTGCTGTCTCCGAGCAATCTGTTCGAAATTCCAGTAACGAGGTAACTTATCGATGATGTTCAAAAGTTCTTACTCACATTGCCTTTGTTTCTGATCTAGGCGTTACGTTTTTTTTGTTATTAATCTCATTTTACGTTGTTTGTGGATGTATCAAATGTAGGAAACGGAACATTCCAGATTAAGTCAAACGGATGAGAGACTGATATACGAGGTAACAATTTTAAATTAAGAGAAAAGCATTAGAGATAATGGTAAAAAACACACCTGAACTATCTCTTTTCGTGAGTTTCACGCCCTAACTACCAGTTGTTCCCTTTTTCTACCTGAAGTATCACCATCGATGTATTAAAACACATCTCAACTATCCGGTGTTCCCTTTTCCTACCTGATAGGGGGTTTTCAGGTAAGAAAAAGTTGTTACAACTAATAGTTTGGGTGTGAAACGCGCGAAAAAGCGATAGTTGAGGTGTGTTTTTGACCATTAACTCAAAACATTATCCGTAAACTTAGGAATACGAGAAGAAGTATTTGCCTTAGTATTTTTGGGGTTTGTAACCTGAATGTGAGTATAATGAAGGTGATTTGATTTTGTCAAAGGTGCAGCAAGGGAGAGAGCCGGTTGATGTTGACTTCTGTTCAATTAGTATTGATGGAAGTTCAAACAATGATATTCTGCAACAGAGACTACTTAGTGTGGTAAAACAAAAAGAAGAGTTGCAGCAAATGGAGTCTGAGCTACGGGCTCAGCTCATTGCGAGATCAAAGATTATGGAAATACGGAATAGTTTTGATACTCAGATAAAAGAGCATACTAATGCCAGTGTTAAGCTTCAGGTACTATAGTCTTTGACAAATATTTTATCTGCTGCTTAGTACATTAATGGGTTTACTGATTAAGTTGTTGGGTTAATGCTTCTTAAGGAGCAAATACATGAAAGGGACCAGAAGAATTATGAGTTGGAAAGGAGGATGGAAGAGAAAGAAAGGGAACTTCATGCAATTAGACTGGACAATGAAGCGGTTGTTTGATAATTCTAACTCTTATATATCTTATTTCTTGTTTCTTTTGAAGTGTAGTTGATGTTCTATTGATCTAATCCTTTTCATTGCTTTACCAGGCATGGGCAAAAGAGGATCTCCTTAGAGAACAGAGTAAAGAACTACAAACTTACAGGTTGCTTGATTTTGTGCAAATGAGGAACAACTTCTACTTTTTCGGATTGTGGTTGTCTTACAGTAGTACTCAAGTTATCTTCTGTCGTTCTGTATTGTTCAGTAATTGAAGTTTAGAAATGATTTTACATCTATCTGTTTTTGGCTTGATATTGTAATATCAATCTCATAATCTGAATAAGACTTATCAATTTTAGGAGAGAGAGGGACAACTCTGAAGCAGAAAGAGCTCAGCATATTAAACAAATTCATGAACTTCAAGAGCATATTCAAGAGAAGGAGCGTCAGTTCATGGAACTGCAGGAACAGGTTCATTTTTCTCTGTTACACTGATGGATAATGAAGATTATCTTATTTTCCTTCTAACTCTTCACTTTTTAAATTGGTAATGAGGACCTGTGTTTATCTTTTGATGTTATTAATAAAGTTTCATCTTTGTGCCTTGTTGAGTGCATTTCTCTGTTGTTTGTGAATATTATTCATGTTTTGTGATTTGTGAAATTTAACATAAACTCTGGTTTAGTTAGGTTCAGTTGACCAAACATGGTGGTTTAATTGTGTTTGAATGCAATAAAACTAGGCTCGGACGAGTGAAACAGTATTAAGTTGAAGTTCACACAGTTTTTGGATCAAGAAAAAAAAATATGACAATAAATCATAGAATATGCATCATCTTAGTGCAATTTATCAATGCAAGCTTCACTTATGAAACAAACCAATAAATCATAGAATATGACATAATCTCAACTAAACTAACCAAGCTCTTCTGGAGATTTGTGTGGTGAGAAATACAGTTCCATAGACATTAAGTTTTTTTTTTTGTTACTTCTGTTTTTGCAACTTGTGTTTGGTTCAAGAACTAGCTAAAAGGTGAAATTGTTTTTTTTTGCAACAAATTGAAGATAAATTTGAACTTTGAAATACTGCTTTGTCAAGTTCTTCTTCAACTTTTATTGAAGTTCTGTTTTTCATGTTCTGTAGTTTTTAACATATTTTCATTTTCAAAGAACAAAGAGTTGATTTTAACTCTTTGTTTTGTTTTAGAAAAGTGAAAGATATACAATCCTACCTGAAAGAATGATTTTAAGTTTTCCTTATACTTCCATCTTATTGGTTTTCCTCAAGTGTACTCTCTTGTAGTTTAAGTTCTCTTCGTGGAATTCTTTATTCGTTTTCATAAATTTATCAAGTACCAACCAGTTTCAACTTTATAATTCTCAAAGTAACATAAGTTCAAAATCGCAGCTTCTTAAAATTGTGCTAGGCTTGGGGGATCAACAATGTTTCTTCAACTCTATATTACTTGAATGTTTAGTCCACTTTCTCTGTGTAAAATTTGTTAATGCCTTGCAAACATTGTTTTTAAATTTATGAAATGTTTTACTCAATAGTACTGGAGCTGCGGTATTCCGTTTTTTATTTTTAAAATTTTATTTTGCGTTGGAGGCTTTTCATTTGTTGTAGCATAAGAAGACCATGGTTACAATGTCATTTCTGACTTTCTTTTTGAAACTGTCATTTTCTGACTAGTGGTCGCCGCTGCTATTTTCAGAACAGGATAGCTCAGGAAACAATCCTGTTCAAAGATGAACAAATAAGGGAGGCCCAGGCTTGGATTACTCGTGTTCAGGAAGTCGATGCCTTACAGCAAGCTGAATTACGGGAGCGCACAGAACAATATAACCAGCTTTGGCTTGCTTGTCAAAGACAGGTGCTTCAGCGATAAATGATTCATGGACTTTAGTTGATTTACTTGCTCTAACTAGGAATATCCTTGATTATATGGTCCTAGTATGACTTATTATGCTCCTAATTGGAGGTGCTGAATATATTGCAGTTACTTCTACTGACAAGATTTCTTTTATTTTTTCCATTAGTTTGGTGAGATGGAGCGCATGCATATGCACATGCAACAGCTCCAACTTGAATTGGCTGAGGCAAGAGGTGGAACTTACTCTGATGGTTCACAAGTCTCCAATCTGAATTCTAAAGATGCTAATCATCTTGGGCAGAGCAATGGAAGCCAACTTAATGCTAGTGGAAGCAGTACACCTGGTGAAAGTTCCATAGGCCTACAAAATGGAAATGTTGAAAATGCTCCATATTTTGCTTCAACGGGAAACACGTCAGCTCAGGTACAAATGACCGTTCTGTTCACATTTTTCTTTTGACCAGAGCTGCATTTTCTAGGGCTATGTTGGTTATCAATGTTATAGGCACTGTAAATAAGAGATATGGTAAGGGTTTGATGTTCTGCTATAGAAGTATTATGCAAGTGCCTCATGTGTCTGTTTTCTTCGTCATTCATGAGGTTATTTTGTTTTATGAAGAGGTTAGTTGGAGATAATGGTCTGAAATTGGAAAATGGGTGCTTATTCTCATCTTTGGTCATATTATATTGTATTTGAATTAACACTGAGCGCGGTCAAATATTATGCTGTAGTTTTTATGAGTCACTATGATGCAACAACTAATTAGTTATAGCTGCTTTTGGTCTATAGCATTTAGTTTCATCATTTCTTTTTCTTTGAGCACAATGAATTTTTGTATAGTCTGTAAAAATCCACCCAAGATTGCCCAAGAACTAGAAAATTTAACTTGATGAACAGAATTTCAAAGTTCTCATTGCCCATAAAGCTTGTTTTATCAATAACTAAGTTTGATTGCTTTTTTGATAATTGAACCGTGAATTATGCTTTGGAAAGAAAACCATGAATTATGTCTAGGCTGTAGGTACACGAGCTTCTAAATTGGTCAACGGATACCCATGAGAGGTGTAATCTTGTTTGTCAAGGCTTACTTAATTAGCTTAAGAAAAGAGAGCAAAACTTTATCAATGTTTCTTGTAATCTGAAAAAAGTTTTTTTCCGCGAATCTTGCCAAGAGTTTGTGTTTAAATAGAAACTATATGACACTATATTTGGATGTTATCTGGAGCTGCTGCTGGCTATGGATGTTGTGACACTAAATGTGTAAGAACTAACCTAACTCCACTTCCACACCCTCATAAAGAAAAAAAAGAGATGGAAAATACATTGTTCTAAGTCTCTTTTGATTGTCCTTGCTTCTGTGCTCACAACATTTAATATTTTCTTTTTTGGGGTTCCACCAGTCGGATCATGTACATGGTATGCCAGTTGCTCCTTCGTCCTTGCTTGGGATGACAACCTATCTTCAACCTGGACAAATTGCCGCTATGCATCCATATGTAATGCATCAACAGGGTATTCCTCCTTTACCATCACATGTTCCTCAATCTCATGTTGGGCATTTTCACTCATTACCGGCAGTATCATCTCTTCAGCATTGGCCAAACCAACAGGTGAAGTAGAGAATCTTGGTCTTGTTCTCACTGTTACTTTTGCTTACGCTATATAAATTGCTATTCCTGTGGTTTTTCAAGGCTGTACCAGAGGGTTCACATATCTCTAGTCACAATCAGTACTCTTTGCAACCTCAGTCAACCTTGCCAAGATCAGATTCTCAGTATGATGATGAAACAACTGTCAATGGGCAAACTCTTCGTTCAGATTACGGTGATGTCAATGTGAACCAAGGAATTGAAACTCAGGATCCAGTGGTTCCAGCTTCAAGTGAAGAGGGACAGGTTGAGCAACCAACATCTATTGCTTGCAGTTACCTGCATCTTTCTCCTGTTTTGTATGCCTAATTTCTTGATCAACTGTAATTTCGTAGGCACTTCAGTCCGTGGATAAGAATTACCTCTCGGGTGTCCAGACTCAGCAGACTTTGCATCAGATTTCTTCGCAATTCAATGGTGCTTTAAGATTGGATTCACATGAACATAACAATGAAACGGAGGTACTCCTAACTTTCTTTGAAAGGGCAGCCATCACAATTATTTTTGGTTGCTACTTGTGTTTGAGTTGTTTATGTTTGGCGGAAGGGTTGTTTCATTTCTTTTTTGTTGGGGGGGGGGGATGTTTAGACTTTAGACTATGCGAACAAGCACAATCATCTTGCACTCGTTGTCAATGCTGCAGGTGAACAATGTCAACTCTTCAGCTAATTACATGCTAGAGACTCAAGGGTTAAGAATGGGAGAATTTAGTTTGAATGCTGATAAGTCATCAACCGAAGTTCCAAATAATGCTTATAATTCAATTGAGTCAGCGACGGATACCGTGTCAGGTGCTGTTTTGACAGAAACATATGTTGCCGGAGGACAGAAAAATGCATATGCAGTTGGTAAATCAGTAGAGGTTAATCTCCTGGACGAAAAGGCCTTGTTGGCTTGCATTGTCCGCACAATTCCTCCTGGTTCTGGTGGTAGAATCAGAATTAGTTCTACGGTTAGTAATACTTAAATAGCGTGAAAGCTTTTTTTGGCTTCTGTGACTTCTTGTCTATAGCCGTTCTTTTGTTTCTATTTATGATTCCATTTCCTAATGCATGGCCTGATGTGCAGCTTCCTAATAGACTTGGTAAAATGCTTGCCCCCTTGCACTGGCATGACTACAAAAAGAAGTATGGAAAACTTGATGAATTTGTGGCAAACCATCCTGAAGTATGTATATCTTTATGTTTTGTTTAGTGGATCTGTAATGAGCTGGTGTGCTTTATCAGCTTTATCGGTAACTAATTTGCTCTTTCTGCGTTTTTAGTTATTTGTAATTGATGGAGACTTCATTCAACTTCGAGAAGGTGCTCAAGAAATCATAGCAGCAACAGCTGCAGCTGCTAAAGTGGCTGCTGCAGCTGCAGCGCCTTCATCATACTCCTCTCTTATGCCTCCTATTGCAGTCACCCCTATGCCACAAAATCACCGTTTGAAGAGGGTACCATCAGTTGAACCAACATCTGAGAAGGCAGTTTTCAAAGACTATGCTGTCGTCAGACCTGCAAATTCTAGTGACAACCTTCAAAGTCAGATTTCCAATGGGGCCTCTTTCAACGTTACTGGGGGAATCTCAAATGTAAAGATTTTGACAAAGCCAAGAGATCAGATGGAGCTAAATGCATCTGAATCTAGGGCTGCCTCATCTGTACAATTGACCCTTGGAAATGAAACTACTGCTAACAAAAATGACTTGGGTAGTTCACAAAACAAGGTTTCATCTCACGGGAGACCTGGCACAAGTTTAGTCAGTAAGGGCAGGTATCTTATTATCATAAAGTTCTGAACTTTGAAGAGCTGTTTTGTTTCCAGTGCCATCATTAAGAGAATCTCATACAAAGTGTTTTTTTATTTAATTTTTATGTTTTCAGGAATGCTGGGATTTCATCAGGCTCTAGAAGATAGTAAGTGTTCATATAAATTTTGGACAACATTTTACATGTATTCTTTATAAATCTATGAGCTGTTGCCTGTTTATATTGTTACTGATAAGCCTGCCATCCTTTGAGTACTTCACTTTCCTTTTAGATTGAAAAGGAAAGCTGAAAGATTCAGCGTTGAAGAGAAATATAGAGAGAGCTCTATTATATTCAGATAATGAAAATGATTAGAGGTTGAATGACAGTTCTTCTGTATCAGCAGAACTTTTGCTTTCGTATTTTCGTCCTACCCCCTGCAAATTTTTCTGCACATTTGACTTGGAATTGATGGTGAGCGCTTGAAGGTTTAATAGAACAATCAAAACTTACAAACTTCAAGTTCTGATGTGAATGTTACTCTTGAGTGAAATTTCCTACTATATATTGTCTGAATTGTGTTTTCAAGTAAAGTTTTGCCAGCTGACTGTGGTGTTGAAATAGAAATCTCTCGAGTTACTGTTGGCCCATAAAATATTTTTTCTTCATTTATGGTTGCTGAAAGCTAGCTACTTGCGTTGGTTCCTTCAGTTTATTTGGTGATTAACAAGTCATCTTTGGGCTTGGCAGGGCAGATATTGGATGCTGATGAGTATGGTTGGACATATAATTGGCTGCTGAAGGGCGTGGCAGGACAGATTTTGGATATTGGATGCTGATCATTTACATTTGAAATTATTCAGAGGGATGAATTTTATTAAACTTCAAATTGGAATGTAGCTTAATGTTCCCTTTCACATCAAGTGGAAACAGTTGTTCGTCTAAGTATACATCCTCCGTTTTGTTGGAAATTTTGCTGCCTGCTTCATGGCCACTGATCATAGATTAGGGGAATGTTCACTTAAATTGTCCACAATGGCTTTGGTGTGCAAATTGCATCTCGTGGAACTGATATCTGCATGGCCCAGGTTAATTACTGGACTCGGCTAGGGGTGTCAAAAAATGCGTTGTGCCATTACCCGCCTAATGTTTGCTTCGGTCAAGATGAGTGGGTCATTTGGGTTAAATGAGTCATAACCTAATTAATCTAATTCAAAGTCTTATTTAATTTGTTCATTATCTAATAATTTGTTTGATTATCAATTCAAACTAATATAAACTTTTTCTTACATTTGTCATCGATATATCAAACAAAACAAACTCAAAAGAAATTATTTTTCTATGTTTTATTAAATTTCAATGGGTTGTAGTCAGAGTCCAAAATGGATCAAGCTTTTAATGGGCTAAATAGATTATGCCCATTGCCTAGAATTATCAGTATTATGTCTGTAAAAATATAAAATACAATTATTATTGCTATTATTATATATTTAATTCATTTTTATTTGGTATGATAATGACATAAGTTGGAGTTATAATAAACAAATATGATTAGTTATGATATAGATAATGTTATAGATCCTGTTAACCTGTTTGAAATTGAAGAACAATTATTATTGCTTAGAATGACCTATTAATGAATATATATTCAGTACGAGCTAAGTCTGGGTGGACTTGGTGGATCATGTTTTCATTGCTAAATTCGACTAATTTGGATCACCTTGAAAATCATACGGAAATTGAAAAATGCGTTCACATCCCTGAGTTTCCGGGAAAACAAATTAAGTCTCAGCCGTGTAACAAGGAGTCAAGATTTTGTCTCGAGGAATGCAATGTTTAGTGTTTTCAGTATGGAAGATGGCCTGAACGAAGTTGGTGAAATTGGGTGTAGAAGATTCTTCCTTTCTTTCCGCTCAGAGTCATTAGAATTTGAAACTTGTGGGTTCTGGATTCTATTTTTTTTTAAGATACTGAGTTTTAAATTTCTACATATTCTAAGACAAATACAGTTCGAACCAAAGCATGCGGATTCGGCTGAACCCGTAGCTGACACCCTAGCTCTGCCCCTACTTCCCAACTATTTCGCCGGAAACTTCAGGAAGAAAGTTTTCTGGAAAAGAAATTGACAAATAATTTGTGCCACATGAAAACACCAGGATAGCTACTGTTTGTTGAACTTCTCTGCGTTAAGAGTACTCCTATATCTTATTTCACAGTATCTCAAGGTACTTTTCATACTCGATTTTTTATGAAAGTATATTTTTTTTAAGAAACTTTAACCAAACAAGTTTGTGACGATGAGAACTGAAAGGTGTTTTTTTTAATTTTAGAGCAATTACCAACAAGGGTAAGTCGAATATGTTTACAATGCAGTAATAGAATTGTTACTTTTTTTGGTCCAGGCAATTTTAGTATAGTACGATGCATTTATAGGTATTCCTAGTTATGACAGTGAACTTCAGGTTACACATCTGAGGGCATTTTGACTTTACCATTTATTTATTTTTTTAAAAAAATAACTACTCCAAAAGGAAAAGAATTGATATGGCGAAAAGATAACTTGAACAGGAAGTTCCAGTTGTCACTTTACATCCTTTCTTTATCTTATTCCAAAAGGTGGAATCTCTCACCCCAGGAGCCCCCACACCCCGGTCCGACAGGTTTGTGAAGGAGGTAAATCATGGTGACTCAATTGATTTCAAAGGTTAGACCAGTACCACGCTGCGCACAGGGGGCCCTCCTTTATTTCAAGAAGAAACCCCCACACTGCCGCTGACGGGATTCGATCCTTGGTCTCTTATTCCAAATATCCCCCTTGAAACCAATTGAGCTGCCCAAGCGGACAAAACTAAGGTAGGGTAAACTTTTTTTAAAGTGACTGGTCCCACCGCATTACGGCCCCATACCCCAGAAAACCCCACCTCCGGCCTGGCCCTACGGATTAGTATACACCGCTTGGCCCTACGCTGGCGTATGGAGGGATTTTTAGGGAACACAGCTTCACTCTCACGATCGAGAGGACTCGAACACGGAACCTCGTGACAAAGAATACCTAATGTATTGGCCACTTTGGGCCAAACACTTTGGATAAAACTAAGGTAGGGTAAACTTTTTAAAGTGGTGGTCCCACCGCATTACAGCCCATACCCCAGAAAACCCCACCTCCGGACTGGCCCTACGGATTAGTATACACCGCTTGGCCCTACGCGTATGGCTGGATTTTTTGGGGAACACAGTTCCACTCGCCGATCAGAGGACTCGAACACTAACCTCAGACAAAGAATACCTAATGTATTGGCCTTGGGCCAAACACTTTGGATGAAAAACTAAGGTAGGGTAAACTTTTAAAGTGGTGGTCCCACCGCATTACGCCCCATACCCAGAAACCCCACCTCCTACCGGCCCTACGGATTAGTATACACCGCTTGGCCCTACGCGTATGGAGGGATTTTTTTTGGGGAACACAGTTCCACTCTCGCTGATCAGAGGACTCGAACACGGAACCTCAGACAGCAATACCTTAATGTATTGGCCACTGGGCCAAACACTTTGGATACATCCTTTCTTTATCTAATAATACTAACTTTTGTCTAAAACTTTAAAAATTTGAATGCTTCTAATATATTCAAATGGTAACTTTAATCATCCTTTTGTCTAAACTGTGTCAATGCCAATTTATTTACTCTTTCTTTCACCATTGTCAAATAATACAAAAGTAGCTTAAATTTCATGCTCAATCAAATGACATCAAGTATAATTTTTCTTTTATAACGAGTAATTTTTTTTAGAGCAAACTGATGCATAGTTTAAAGCTCGACTAATAATAAACTCGCTCATCTACATGTCTCCATTTAGATACCAAGTTTTTCAGTCCCCTACAAAATTTGAAGTTGTAATGCGCGCTTAATCCACATATCATGCTTTGAAGGCATGACATTATTTCAATTGAACGAAGAAAGAATGATCACATTTTTTTGATCAAGTAAATATGATCACATATCTTTAAAGTAACTACTCCAAAAAGGAGATACTTTGTTCGTCTGAATTTCAAAAGATTTAACTTTTTGTACAACTATTTAAAAACTTGCTTGAGTAACCACACTTCCATGAAGTCAGCTTTGATTCTTGGTCATTACGCTCTCAATCAGACAGCCCCATATAAAATTATGATAAATGTGATGATTAAGAGAATGGTCCACTATGTAGACTACACAAAGGCAAGTTCTAGCTATGAGCTCTGAAATCTTGCTGGTGCCTTTTGATATTTATGGGAAACATAAAAAGAGAGTCACTAGTCATGATGCAAAGAGGAAACTCAAAACATGAATTCAAAAGATCATGCTATCATAGGAACCATACTAGCATCATACCATCAAACTGCAAGACCTTATCTCTTTCTTCTCAGTATTCCACAAGCAGCAGTGATCTATGATCCTAAAACCTAATTTGACCATGCGAAAAGACTGGCTCGGCTGTGGAAGGGGGGAGGAGTGTTCAAAGGAAAGTGATACTTTCTGGTATTTCAACCAAAATCCTGCCTGTGGAAGGTAAACTTGATGCCAGTAGGTCATGATTTAAAAACTTAACAAAGTTTTCCCACGAATTGCCTTTGATGACACAATTTTAGGTGTTCCTCAGTTTAAAACATCCTTATCAAACATACCTACAAAGATAAAATAGGGCGCATAATCACTTGACAGGAAATAGAAAATTAAAAGCCTATTCCCTCTCACTATTAACATGTCTTGCAGCTGATTTTCCAAGGCCATCACTAGGATTACCTTCTAAGCTGCCTTGCTTATTTCCTCGTACATCCAGCGCTCCTGAGCTGCTTAGTCCAGGTTGCATAAGTTGACGCATCGCATTGTTGGCAGTAGGTCCAAAGCCATATTGGCCTTGGAATTGTTGTTGCTGCTGCTGAAACTGGAGCATTTGCTGTTGCTGCTCCTGCGACGGAATGGCGTTGAGCTGGAAAGGCAATTTGGAAACAGAGACACCTTGTTGATGTTGCATAGTAGCAGCCTGAGCCTGCTGCATCTGGTTTCCAAGTTGGGGAGCAGATGGAGCCTGAAGTTATTTATATATTAGGGATAGACAAGTAAATTCACAAGAAACGCTAAATCAATAATCAAATCCACCTGTGAGGTTGCTGGTGATTGTTGTGGTTGGGCATCAGCAATAGCAGCTAAATACATCAAATTCTTCTGAAGTATGGCTTGATACCTGACATAATATTTATTATTTACTTTTGAATAGTGTCTGATAGAAAGTGAATATGCGATGAGATTTGACGATGCAAAGCAAACAGAGTCCGTAAGATAGAAAGTGAATATGCAATGAGATTTAACGATGCAAAGCAAACAGAGTCCATAAGATAGGAGTATGCAATGAGATTTGACAATGCAAATCAAACAGAGTCCATAAGATATGAGTATGCAATGAGATTTGACAATGCAAATCAAACAGAGTCCATAAGATAGACGTGAATATGCAATGAGATTTGACGATGCAAATCAAACGGAGTCCACAAGATAGAAGTGAATATGCAATTATATTGCTGTTAGCAACACTACAGGTTTTTCCTGATCCAACTTCAAGGAAGGGCCAAGTGCTCACCTTCTAAACACGCAAAATCAACTTCTAAGTATATGTATCATGAAAAGACTCATTATTGAACAAAATTACATAGTGCATTTTCTAACGCGTAGTACTAAACAAAAAGTAGAGAACATGATTGTAAATCCCAATGGCATGTCAGAATTAATAAATTGTCTATTCAAAATTTCATTCATATCAAGTCATTTTGGAATTTATGAATACTTTCACTAGAACACGTCCTGAGGTGTGAAGATGGATAACCCAGTAAGCTGAGTGGTCTAATCAAACTTGGGGCAATTTTAATTATTTTCCTTATGCAGCACCATCGTGCAGAATAGATCAACTGTAGTCGGTGCAGAATATATTTCCCCTATGCTTTTGATAATGGGGTAGAAGGCTAGTAAGTAGTCTCGCTTATCCTTCCATATTAGTAGTCGCAGTATTGCTCTATAGTTTATTGTGCTTTGATTTCTGCTACTATCTGTTATTTCTTGTACTTCGATTATCCTATTTTATCTGTGGTAGCTATTGCCCCTTTTTCAAACTGCTTTATCATGGCTTAGTCGCTTTGGTTATTTTCATTTCTATACTGTTTTTACTTGCTTTGAATTTCTTATCCTTATCTGACCTCTTTTTATGCTTTCTCTTGAGCCATGGTCTTTCGGAAACAACCTCCCTACCTTGGTAGGGGTAAGGTCTGCGTACACTCTACCTCCTCAGACCCCACGTTGTGGGATTTCACTGAGTATGTTGTTTTTTTGATAATGTAGCTATCTGTTCACAAACTGCTGTTTCTTCTATATTAAACTTCTGCTTCAAGTCTGGATGCCTGAACTATTTTCCTCCCGCAACTTTCACAATTGTTTTCCCAAAGTAACTAACCTAGGGCAAGGGTGCTTTCCTCTATCAATTTTCTCATTTTGAAAGTAAATATTTTGTTAGAAAAGCTTCCAGAAATGCAACAAGTGCAGAAACTAGTATACACAACTAGCATATGGTGTTCATTGACTTGGAGAAAGCATACAACAAAGTCCCAAGAGAGGTCCTATAGAGATGTTTGAAGGCTAGAGGGGTTCCAGTAGCATACATTAGGGCGATCAAGGATATATATGATGGAGCTAAGACCCGGATACGGACAATAGGAGGAGACTCAGGAAAGTGTCCTGTTGTAGGGATCAAGTCTTAGCCCGTTTCTATTTGCTCTGGCGTTGGATGTTTTAATGAGTCACATTCAGGGGATGTGCTATGGTGTATGTTATTTGCGGATGATATTGTATTGATCGACGAGACGCGAAGCGGGGTGAAAGCTAGGTTGGAGGTCTGGAGATAGACCCTGGAGTCTAAAGGTTGAGTATGACTAAGACTGAGCAGGGATGTTTTGACGAGTCACATTCCAGAGCAACGTTATTCCACTTAATTTTAATTGTAGAGCACCACTTTAGCAAAACATTAAGTCTTCGAATTCAAATAGGGATAGTGCTTTTTATATAAGGAAATAGGGATAGATTTTGATATTTGATTATTAAAAAGTCCAAAAGAACACAGGAATCGGAAAATTACAAAAACAATCAGAGTCAATTTACTCAAACACACTGATCACACTTTAGTGCTGCCAACGACACATCAAGTGTTTCATGACGAGGACGTGATATTCCAAAATGAGCTTAGAAATCCAATTCCTTTGCCTCTAGGCCCTTTAATTGCAGTTAGGGTTTTACAACTGGAAAACCAAATCATCTTTATGGCAATCTATAGAACTCATCAAGCTGTAAAACTTGTGATTAAGAAAAAGAAATCAAATGAAGTACCATACTTGAACTGATAAAAGAGATTATCCAGCGAAGAACCTGCGTCAAACATCCTTGATCATCGAACAACAAAGAGTGCTTGATGAGTAATGATGCATTCAGTAGTTTCAAAGAGAGCACATTTCTTTATGTAGAAGCAATGATGCATTACAATAGGAAAACAATATGACCAAAAAATGCCACCTTGAAATGTAAGATACACAACACTAATCACCTCCTTCTATATTGTACAAAAATGATATATCTGAATGTTACAGTAGAAGTATTTATGTTTTAACTTACTGGGCACATTCTGAGAGTTTTCCAAGATTCTGGTTTTCCAGTATTGCAAGAATCAAATTTTTGTTCTCATCCAAGAACTGTATTAACAAAAAATCCATAGTATTAGACAGAACATATTACAGTCCAAACATAATATACATGTGTATTCCAGCTGAGGTACATTGGGTAGTAAAAAATCCAGGTTCTTCACAATAAAAAGAGTAGACCCTTAGGGAGTGTTTGGTACGAAGGAAAATGTTATCTTGGAAAACAAGTGGTTTCTCACTTATTTTCTAGTGTTTGGTAAGTTGGCAAAAAAAATATTATCCCAAGAACCTATCTAGCAAAACACTGTGGGGTGAGATGGGGTGGGGAGTGGGAGTTCGGGGGTGGCTGGGGGTGTGATGGTCAAGGGGTGGGGGTTGGGGGCGTTGGCTGGAGACAATAAACTTGGAATGTTACTTATGAAACTTGTTTTCCCTACTTCGAATTTCTTCATTTTCAAGGAACTTATTTTCCTAGAGAAAATATTTTCCAAAATATTTTGGCTTAAACCTCCAATTTTCCAGAAAATGTTTTCCTCCATACCAACACACCCTTAGTTGTCCACTCTAACAAATTACTTTAAGTAGTTGTATTTATAAATGTCAAAACACAAACAAATAAGAATATGTTAACATTTTCTGCAAACATATAGCAATAATAGCCCTGACTGGGAAATCAGAAAACAAATATGGGCTAAAGACGCTTTCAAGAAAGAATCTTTTTTTTTCAACTAACCACGTTTGGCCTCAGTTGGGATAAAAAATGAAGAGCAAATACATTTTCAGATATTACAGTAAAAAATAGAAGAAAAAAAAGAGAAAAAAGATGTACCTTTTGAATCTGCTCAGTGGTAATGGCATTTAGAGGCAACGGAGGAGCAGAGTTCAACACTGGGGGTTGTGGCTGTTGTTGCATTTTTGCTAAAGAAAATAAACCCCAGAAGAAGAAGAAGAAGCAGCAGCAGCTTAAACCCTTTACTTCTGATTTTTCTGAAAGAAGCAAATAATGGAAGAGGGAGGGATGAGAGTAAAAGGAGGATTTGTCTGACTAAAAGGGACAAAGACAAAAGAGAAACAGACTAGTTTTTTTTTTTGTTTGGCGTAAGCCACGAGACAGTATTACGGATCGTCAATGCTACTATCAGTAAATTCCAATATGTATCTAAATGATTAGATTTGATAACAGAATAAATAATACAGAGCAAAGTGCGAGACGAGTTCTTTCTTCGGATTGAGTGGGTTGTAGACAAAATCAAAATACCTGTATGCTTGGCACTTTGATTTTTGAATAAATATCCCAATATAATTATTTATGGAATAAGCAGCTCAATTATTTGGTACAAAATTGCAAGACCAAGGCGGCAGTTACGGGCGAAAACGCAAGAATGCAAAATTAGTATTAGTACGACCAGGGTCACAAGACATCTTGCGGGCAAGTTGTTCCTCGTGACCCGAAATAATAAAGACAAGAAGGGACATTTACCGAGTTACTTTCACCTTGAAGCACATTTTTACAGTGTCATTTAAAACATACTCCGTTACCTTTATTAAATTTGTATACGGTGAATTTCGACATGACACATGGCGAGATCGGAAAGAGAGTTTGGGGGAGATGGATAGACTTGGAGTCGAGTGCGATTTGTGACCGAGACGAGGTTGTATACAATGAAAATTGGCACGACATTTGGCTTGGTTTAGGTATGGAGTTCGAGGGAGGCGGCAAATATCTGCATCAAATGAGAGTTGCACCGAGACACGTCCGGGTGTCCAGGCAAGACCGGGTAGTGACCGAACCAGGTGACACCATGTGAAGAATCGGAGGAGCCCATTGCGTACTCGTTCCGGATATGACGCCAATCGTTACTCCTTGCTCATTAAGAGACCATTATTGTCATTTAATTGCAGTTAATTGGAGAATGATTCTCGGGCGTTAATGCCATGTATTCATAGCTGTAAAAGGAGCCCAACTTTCATGTTGGAGGGGCATCTCATTCACATTATTCATACTTGCACAATTTACTTACAACAATTATAGTTATCAGTAATCATTGTTGGCCCGGACCCGAAGCAAAACAACTAAGGATCAGACCAATCTTGCTAAATAATTTCAATCAAGATTACGACACTACATACTAATTTTCTCACTTACTATTTTCATTTGCTTACTTATTGTTAATTGCTTATTACTCTTTATTGCAAATCGATCCACGTATCATTAAAATCACTTACAAATTTAATTGTACCTTTTTTGGGATAAATAATTTGGCGCCCACCGTGGGGCTAAGGATAATAGTGGTAATTTGTTCAAACTCAAATTTCACTTATTTCTTTTGAGATTTGTGAAAATAGGTCAATACTGAGTACTTGCAGAATTGCTAGTGACATTCAAGTTGAGGTTAGCAACTACGATGACAACAACAACGGTGACAATGGCGCTAACAATATCAACAACGACGTTCCGCCCATTGATTTAGTAACATGCGAGCATCAAAATAACCCTTTGATTTCACCATAGGGGTCTACAAGGTCATGAGAGAAAACACCAGATGACGATGAGGATGACGAAATAAATTTGACTAGGATCTTTGACATGTTGAAGGAGCAAGAAGAGGCTATAACTCAGTTGAAGAAAAAAAGCAGCGGAGCAAGTGCGACGGATGAAGCTCGTCCCATCCGCAATGAAGATCCAGGCTGAGTGGAGGATCGAGTTAATGAAAATGGCAATGGATCGGTGACTACTAAGTCATCAGAGATTTTGAGGTTGCTCCAAGCTTTGATCAAGCGGGTGGATACTAATGAAAAGAAGGTTGAAACTTATAATTCACGAGTAGCCCAGATTCATGGAGCACCTCCGATCCTAAAGGGACCAGACTCAAAGAGATACATTCAGTTGTCATTCCCACAAAGCGCAGCTCCGAAGTTAATACCGAAAAGGTTCAAAATGCATGATCTCCCGAAGTACGATAGGACTACGGATATACATGAGCATGTGACATCGTACACTTGTGCGGTGAAGGGAAATGACATGCACATAGATGAGATCGCACCGATGTTGCTAAAAATATTTGGCGAAACACTGTCCAAAAGAGCAATAACATAGTACTCTATATTGCCTGAATATTCTATTAATTCATTTAAAATGCTTGCAGATATTTTTATAAAGGCTCACGCCGGAGCACGAATGGTCCAAGCAAAAAAGCAGACATATTCAAAATTGCTCAGAAGGACACAAAGTTGTTGTATGAATTCGTGACAAGGTTTCAAAAGGAACGAATGCTCCTTCCCCCGATACTTGATGAATGGGTAGCTGAACCTTTCACCCAGGGGTTAAATCCTAAGAGCTCCAGCGCCTCATTTAAATTAAATGAGAACTTGTTGAAATTCCCGGTGGTAACTTGGACAGACGTACATAATATGTACGAGTCCAAAATCCGGGTGGAGGATGATTAGCTCAAACTTTCCCCGGGGTCAGCAGGCCGAAACAAAAGTTTTGATAAATCAAAGAAGGTAGCTGAGTTGGAATGAAATCTTTAAAAGATAGGTATCAACCCTACGAGCAACCAAAAAGATCAAACTTCAGATCGGATAGGGGTCACAACAATCGCAACTTCCCATCAGACATAGGACATATGCGTAATGATCGAGGGTCTACCAGTAAGGGTTTGCAATTTAAAAATGATACCGATGTAGCTTTTTCTAACGGTGTGTAAAGCTCGAGGCTTTCGAATATAATTTGAACATTGATACGACAGGACTTTCGAAACAAGATGGTCGAGTCCACTCCGTACAGATCCGGCTAAAAAAGATCCAAATTTCATTTGTGATTACCATGGAGCTCATGGTCATTGAATGGAAGATTGTCGTCAGTTGAGGGATGAAATGGAATGGTTGTTGAAAAATGACCATGTACGCGAATTTCTGAGTGATCGAGCAAATGGAAACTACAGAATAGAGAAGCAAACAAGCAAGCAGATCCGGTTGAGCCCCAGTATATCATAAACATAATTATCGGAGGAATGGATGTTCCGAAGGGGTCCATCATGACCGCAAAGAAGATGAAAGTTTCAATAACTCAGGAGAGGAGATCCAGAGATTTCATACCGGAGGAAATAATATCTTTCAACGATGAAGACGTAGAGGGCATTATTTAACCTCACAATGATGCACTGATAATTTCTATCTTTATTAATAAATTTCAGATTAAGCGAATTTTAATTGATCCGGGTAGCTTGACCAACATCATCCAGTAGAAGGTGGTGGAGCAATTGGAGTTGTTGGATCAAATTGTACCGGCAGCTCGAATTCTAAACGGATTCAACATGGCAAGCGAGACTACGAAGGGATAAATCACTCTTCTAGTCAATGCAATGAAGGTAATTCAGTAGACAAAGTTTTATGTCATGGAAGATGAAATGAGGTACAAAACCCTATTTGACAGGCCTTGGATACATGACATGAAGGCCGTACCTTCGACATTACATATGATGCTTAAATTCCCAACTCCAGAGGGAATTAAGACAATTTAAGGAGAGCAACTGGCAGCGAGGGAGATGTTTGCGGTAGAAGATTCGGTACAAGAGTCGAAAGAATTGAAGGATGCAAATAAAGGCAAAAAGGTTAAATAGTAATCACAGGGTTTGGGCCCGTCGAATCTGAAAAAAGAAGAGGGACAGAAAATAAATTACGAGGAAGAAAAAGATTACTATCGCGTCCCGATGTCATTTGTGTTGCCGGATGACTCAGATGCCACGAATTCAACTATAGAAGAACTAGAGCATGTCATTTTGTTTGTGCATCTCCAGGATAGAAATGTATACCTGAGCACCGGGTATCCCCAGAGCTCAAGCTTAAATTAATTGAATTTCTTAAAGCTAATACCAATTTCTTTGCATGGTCCCACTTAGACATGACAGGTATTCCACCGGAGATTACAACTCACAAATTGAGTTTGGACTCGAGTTTCCCTTCGATAAAGCAAAAGACGAGGTCAATTGCCGACTATAAGCATAAGTTTATTAAGGAGAAGGTAATCATTGAAGGCAAAATAAGGTACACCGCACTATTCAGCATGCCTTGGATACATGACATGAAGGTCGTACCTTCGACATTGCACATGATACTTAAATTCCTAACTCCGGAGGGAATTAAGATAATCCGAGGAAAGCAACCGGTAGCAAGGGAGATGTTTGTGGTAGAAGAGTTGGTACAAGTGCCGAAAGAAGTGAAGAATGTGAATAAAGGCAAATATGTTAAAATGAAATCATAGGGTTCGGGCTCGTCGAGTCCGAATAAAGAAGAGGGAGGTAAAATAAATTATGAGGAAGAAGAAGATTACTATCGCGTCCCGAGGTCGTTTGTGTTGCCGGATGACTTAGACGCCACGAAGTTAACTATAGAAGAACTAGAGCAAGTCATTTTGTTCATGCATCTCTCGGATAGAAAGGTATACCTGAACACCGAGTTATCCCCGGAGCTCAAACTTAAATTAATTAAATTTCTTAAAGCTAACGCTGACTGCTTTGCTTAGTCCCACATAGATATGACATGTATTCCACCGGAGATTACGACTCACAAATTGAGTTTGGACTCGAGTTTTCCTTTGGTAAAGAAAAAGAGGAGGTCAATGGCCAACTACAAGCATAAGTTTGTCAAGGAGGAGGTAACAAAGCTTTAAAATATAGGTTCCATCCGTGAGGTAGAGTATCCAGATTGGTTAGAAAACGTAGCTGTCATACCTAAGAAAGGCAATAAATTGAGAATGTGCATAGATTTTAAAGATTTAAATGAAGCATTCCCAAAAGATTCTTTTCCTTTACAGCACATCGATCGAATGACTGATGCTATGGTGGGGCATGAGATGTTGAGTTTTCTTGACACTTATTCCAGATACAACCAAATCATGATGAATTCGGAGGATCAAGAGAAAACCTCTTTTATAACTAGATACGGGACTTACTGCTATAATGTAATGCCATTTGGTTTAAAAAATGCTAGAACAATATATCAATGTCTAGTTAATCACATATTTGAGGACCAAATAGGTAACAAAGTGAAGGTTTATATTGATGATATGTTAGTTAAGTCCCTGGAATCAGAGGACCATTTAAAGCATTTACAGGAAACATTTGATATACTCCGAAAGTACAACATGAAACTAAACCCAGAGAAGTGTGCTTTTGGAGTTGGGTCAGGCATGTTTATGGTTTTTTTGGTCTCAAATCGAGGAATTGAGATCAATCCAGGAAAGATCAAGGCTATCGAAGAAATACCGGAGGTGTTTGAAGATGTGAAGGCGGTGCAAAGACTTACCGGAAGGTTGGCCGCTCTGAGTAGATTTATCTAGCCTTCGGAGAAAAGTCATAGGTTCTTCTCTTTGCTAAAAAGGAAGAATGACTTCGAATGGACTCCGAAATGTCAACAAGCTTTGAGGGATTTGAAGAAGTACTTGTCTAGTCCGTCGCTGTTGCATGCACCAAAGGTAGATGAGCAGCTGTTCATGTATCTGGCAGTGTTCGAAGTAGCTATAAGTGCAGTTTTGGTTCGAGAAGAGAAAGATACACAATTTCCTATTTATTATGTGAGTAGAACATTACTAGTGCAAAAACTAGATACCCTCACTTAGGAAAATTAACATTAGCATTAATAACGACTGCTAAAAACTGAGACCATCTTTTCAATGTCATCTCATATGCGTTGTAATAACTTATCTGTTAAAAAATGTAATGCATAAACAAGAACTGTCCGGCAGGTTAGCCGAATGGACAATAGAAATTAGTGGGCATGCCATAGAATATAAGCCAAGAACAACTATAAAGTCTCAGGTTTTAGCAGACTTGATAGTGAATTTTACACCTGAATATATTCCCGAGGTGGAAAGAGAACTTATAATAACCTCGGGAGCAACTTTAAGGATCTGGACCTTATACACAGATAGAGCTTCAAACGTGAAAGGGTCTGAACTCAGGGTAGTGCTTAAGACACTTGTGGGAGATGTCATTATGCAATCAATAAGAACTGTGAAACTGACTAACAATGAAGCCGAGTATGAGGCTATGATTGCAGGTCTCGAACTGGCAATGAGTTTGGGAACAGAAGTCATCGAAGGAAAATGTGACTCATTTCTAGTTGTTAATCAAGTGAACGGTGTGTTCGAAGTGAAAGAGGAAAGGATGCAAAAATACTTTGAGAAAATTCAAGTGCTATTGTATCGATTCAAAGAATGGACCATGGAACATGTTTCTTGAGAGCAAAACAATGAGACGGATGCATTAGCAAATTTAGGTCTTCCACGGAAGTTGAGGGGTTTAACTTCGGTACCCTGGTGCAGTTGTTGAACTCCGTAATTGACAGTGGCCACACGGAGGTGAACACCGCAAGTTTAACTTGGGACTAGCGGAATAAGTAGATTGATTACCTGCGGGATAGAAAGTTTTCTTCCAATCTAAAGGAGTCAAGGGCTCTTCGTACGAAGGCAACTAGATTTTGCATGGTCGATGGCCAGTTGTACCGAATGTCCTTTTATGGTCCTTTAGCAAAATGCTTAGGACCCGGGGAGACTGAGTACGTGATGCATGAGGTCCATGAAGGAACTTGTGGCAATCACTCAGGAGCAAAATTGTTAGTTCAGAAACTGATCAGGGCCGAGTATTATTGGTCTCAATTGGAAGAAGACACAAAGAACTTTGTTTTGAAGTGTGATGAATGTCAAAGGCATGCACCAATAATTCATCAACCGGTGTAATTAATGCATCTGATTTTGTATCCATGGCTATTCATGAAATGAGGGATGGATATTGTAGGGCCACTCCCATGGGCACCTAGAAAGGTACGCTTCATTTTGTTTATAACTGACTATTTTTCTAAGTGGGTTGAAGCAAAGACCTTCAAAAATGTTAGAGAGAAGGAAGTCATCAATTTTATTTGGGATCACATCATTTGTCGGTTCGGCATACCGACGGAGATTACTTGCGACAATGGTCATCAGTTCATTGGGAAGAAGGTGATGATTTTCTCAACGGACTGAAAATCAAGAAGATATCGTCGACTCCGTACCACCCAAGTGCAAATGGGAAAGTGGAGTCAACAAACAAAACCACCATTCATAACTTGTGGAGGAGGTTAAAAGAATCAAAAGGCAAGTGGAGAGAAATTCTACTTGAGGTGTTGTGGGTGTACAGAACGACACCAAAATCAAGCACTGGGGAGACATCATTCTCTTTGGTTTACAGTGCATAAGTGCTAATTCCAGTGGAAATAGTGGTGCCAAGTTTAAGGTTCAGCCTTCCAACCGAAGAGTCGAACAACAAAACTATGGCAGTCAAGTTGGACTTAACGGATGAACACCGTAAGTTGGCATTGTTATGGCTAGTGGCTCAAAAGAAAAGTATGGGAAGATATTACAATCGCCGAACTAATCTTAGACACTTTTAAGTAGGGAACTTGGTTATTTGAAAAGTGACCATCAACACCAAAAATCCCAAAGAAGGGAAATTGGGCCCGAACTGAGAGGGACCCTACAGAGTGTCAGGAATAACTGGTAAAGGCTCGTACCAATTGAAAGCCGAAGATGTACAAAAAATGCCAAAAAAACTAGAACATTATGCACTTGAAATGATATTATTGCTAAGGTATGTGTTCAGTTAATTATTTAAACTTTATTTGTTTCGATATTGCTAACCTTTGCAGGGGTAATATCGGAGTCATATGCAAAGTCTGTAGAGTAATAATTAAATATGTGTTGCACTCTTTTCCCTTAGTACGATTTTTATCTTCAAAAGGGTTTTTCCGGCAAGGTTTTTAATAACCCAACAATGTAAAGCATGTTACTAAGTGAATGTGAATGGGACAAGAACACTGAGGACTGCCCGACAGGAGAGAGCAAGTAGTGTTTGGATTCTCATGCTTCGAGTACAAACACTAGGGTACTGCTCATTTCCCTAAACTGCTCTACCAACCTCCTAATAAGATGAATAACTTCTGTGGTTGAACGTCCCTACATGAATCCAAATTGGTTCTCGGAAATAGACACGTCTCTTCTCACCCTCATCTGCACGACCCTTTCCTAAAATTTCATAGTGTGACTTAGCAGCTTGATACCCCTATAGTTGTTGCAACTCTGGATATCACCTTTGTTCTTGTACAAATGGATCATTGTATTCCACCTCCATTCTTCGGGCATTCTCGCCGTCTTAAAATGACATTAAACAACTCAGTCAGCTACTCCAAACATGCCCTGCCTGCGCTCTTCCAAAATAAAATCAATATCAATATTGAATCCAAATTCCATAGAAAGATTCATGTAAGGATATTATCGATAGCTTTGAATACCTCAGATTCTTAAATTCCTTTACAAAGAATTCTCATATAATTCAATCTCACAGCTCCAATCCAAAAATAGAATTTCCATAAAAACTCAGTTAGGTGTTCTTCAACAATTCTAGTATATATGATTCCTTAGGCTTTTCTTATACGATAAGTCTTATGCGATTCAGCCGCACGATTCCTTAAACTATACTTTCCTTAATCCAAAACATACACAATCAATTCCATCATTCAATTCAACTCATATGTAGAGTAAAACAACCCAACAATTCATATTACGGAGATTTCACAAATTTTGCGAAGTTTTAATCATGAAAGCTTTTTCATAACTTCCTCCAAATCATTAATTAACCATAAACATAGATGAAGGAGGGTGAATCTTACCTCAAAGCATCAAAGCCTTCTCAAAATAGCAACTTGCCCAAAATTCGAGGGTTTCCAAACCCGATTCAATATGGAGGAGATAGTTCTTATAATTATCACGGGATTAGTAGTGTTAATCTTACGTAATCAACCTTTGAATTGCTCTTAGGATGACTTGGAATCTTGGAGAGAGGTTGGGGAGAGGTCTAGGTTTGTTTGGGATAAAAATAGCAAGAAAATCACAAGACCCAATTATAAACCCATCACAAAATTTCCACCGCCGCAATTCAACGGTAGGATGACGGTCCGCCAACCATGTTCATGGTCCGTCAATCTGGCCGTCAACTTGCCTTCTGAGATTTCACAATCTCAGGGAATTTTGACGGTTTAGTCTGCACTTTAACGGTCCGTCAATGCACTTTGACGGTCCGTCAATGCACTTTGACGGTGCGTCAACTCCGCCGTCAAAATACATAGTTTTTCGATTTCATCGAAACATATTTCCTTTGATCCGTTTACCTTCCAAACACTCTGAAACTTCCATACTCAAGCCATAAACCTTCATTACCTTTTCATAAGGTCCTACCTCTTCTTAGAACATCGATATCCTATCAATGTCACGACGGAACGCGAAACTACGGGGTGTAACAAAGTCCTCATTTTCCTCGAGGCAACATATGAAGACTTCCCCGACCAAAATGGATGACTGCAAAAAATATATATTGCTCGAGTTAGACTAAGTCAAAAAGGAAAAAGGAAAAAGGAAATGAGGAAGTGCGAATTTAATTAAGAGAATTCAGAAAATATACCCAATTAGATGCATGCATTCCTTCGTTTATGAGGCACTTCCATGAGACCTCATTCATTTTGTCCTTATCAGACTCTGATATCAAAAGCCTCAGTTAGCTTGAAACCCCGACTGGTCAGGATAAGGAGTTTGTATCATCGGGAAAAGAGAGGGTTGCAATCCTTAGCTTATTCGGATTCGCACTCATAGCCGCGAACATATTCACCAGCTTGGACTGGGAAGAAGAGTGATTTCTCGGATTCTGAAAAGACAAGGAGAGCCTCTGAGGAAGTGATAGGTGAGCGAATCCGGAAGAGTTAACAGGAGGTACCAGATCTGTAGTGTTCTCAGCTTTACCAAAAAGATGATCGAAGTCATATTGCCCAAAGATGGGGATGGGGTTTGATAGTTCAGGTGGAGTAGATGAAGTCATCAAATTTGATGATTCAAGAGGAGGAGATGAAGTCCTCAACTTTTTTAATGAAACTTCTTTGTCTGTTTCCTCGTTATCATCTTCAATGATGACAGGAGATTTCTCAGTAAGAGTTGGCATAGTGCCGGGAGTTGGCATGGTGCTAGGAGGTGGCATCAACAGTTGAGGTTTTCTTAACTCCAGAAGAGCCACCTTCTTTCAGGTTCCTTTTTCTCTTTGAAGGAGTCGATGGAGACCTTGGGGGGTTTGGTAGATTTCTTCTTTCTTGGTACTTGAGTAATACAAGCGAGTAGAAGCAGCCAAATCGAGTACCGAGTTGGTAAGTACCGGGGCGGTCAAATCTATCCTCGGGAAATAGGAGCCTTTTGGCAGACCTATTTATCAGAAGAACAAAAAATGGTGAGAATACGCATGTGAAGAAATAATGATGAAGGGTGAGTCTGGGAAATGCTAACCATGATTTTACGCTTTCCATCGATCTTTGGAAATTACTTTTCATGACCGGTCTTTGTGCAAAGAGTACTTAAGATCCCTTGGACCCATTCGTGAAGGGTCGTGATAATAGTTGGAATTTAGGGGGTAGCTGAAAAAAGGGAGCGGAAGAAATTTTAAACAAAAAACAGTCGAATGAATTATAGAGTAGCAAGAAGAAGAGTTTTACTTACGGTTCAAATTCTATGTCTTCGAAAAAGGCATGAACTTTTCTGGAATAATTTCAGCAGTAGGAACTGCTACAAAACATTCCATCCAGCCTCGATCGCGATCTTCATCGGTGTTGGAGAGAATGATAAATTTTCCTCGCTTGGATATAATGATGATTCCACTGCGAAAATTTGTTGGAATATATAAACGGATCAAGTGATCCAAAGTAAATTCAAGTTTGTCCTCTTTAGTCAAAAATTGGAGTCAAGCAACAACCCTCTAGACTGATAGACCAATTTTTGCAAGACATACGTTGTAAGTTTTGCATATCTCTAAAATTATGTCATCTATCGAAGGATTGAATCTAAGAGTAAAGGGATAGGTATAAACGTTAGAATATCTCAGCCTGTGAGTGGTAATGTCCTCATTGAGACCAGGGATAATAATCTCAGAGAGCTTTTGCCAACCGTGATCAGTCTAAACTTTGTCTAGAACGGAAGGCTTGATGGAAGTCAAATAGTTCTTTGCCATTTCACCTTGATCACTTTTAGAAGTAGGAGCACGAACAAAAAATTCGCTATCAAAGCAAAAAGTGGATGTAATCATGTTGAAGGCTCTGGGCTCAGGGGAGTCTAAGTTTCAGAGGGCTCGCCGGTACCGACAGCTTCAGCGATGGCCAACGGAGATGAAGGTGATAGAGAAGAGTTCCTCAAAACGGATGAAGAATAGCCGGTGGAAGATTTATCCATAATAATGAAGTCAAAGAGAATTTTTTGGCGATTCAGGTGAGCGGAAAATGGAAAAGCGAGAATGGAAATTTGAACAAGAGCGAAAGGAATTTGAGAAAGAAATTTTTGCAGAAAGTTGAAGTGGAGAAGAGAGGAAGGATTTTATAGTGCACAAGTCATCATTACGAAGATATTTCGGTATACGAACCGATGGGGTGGTTCAATTAGAGTGTGACACATGTCCGGATTTTCAAAAGGATGGGACGTGAGTCAGAGTTTGGAGAAGAGGAAGCGTTTCGTTTTTCCACTTTTCTCGGAGTAATTTGAATAGAAACTTCCAACAGAAGACAATAAAGGGATCATTTTCACTTTCCGTCACTACGGTAAACTTTGATCCGGGAAGTGTGGGGACTATTTATATATGGTGAAATTCGACATGACACGTGGCGAGATTGGAACGAGAGTTTGGGGGAGATGGATAGACTTGGAGCCAGATGCAATTCGTGATCGGGATGAGGTAGCAGTTGAGGCGAGTCCGGATATGACCGAGCTAGTTGATACCATATGAAGTTCCGGAAGCATCCAACATATATCCAATCCGAATATGGCGCAAGCTATTACTCTTTAGTCATTAATAGGTCATTATTAGCTTTAATGACATTTAATTTGAGAGGAATTTTCGGGTATTAATATCTATATTTTATAGCTATAAAAGTAGCCCAACATTCATGTTGGAAGGGCATCCAATTCTCATTATTTGTACTCTTACCATCCATTTCTCATTATTTGTACTCTTACGCTCTAAATTACATCAGTTCTATACATTACTCTTATTCTCTGTTGATAACCGAAGCTATTTCATTAAAGATCGTCGTTAGTTGAGACCAATCTTGCTCAGATGATTCATCCGAGTTTAAGGAGATTTCAGGGTAATTCTTTACTTATTTCTCTATTATTTACTATTTGCTAATTATTCATTATATTATACCACAAATCAGTCCATGTATTCTTAAAGCCACTAACAAATTTAACTGTACTTTTTTGGGGTAAATAAAATTTTTGCACCTATAGCTAGTAAAGAGTTTTTAATATTAAAATTATTATTATTATTATTACAAACTTGAGTTGAATTTTGAATATGAGAATTTTGTTAAATTAAGTAAATGTCGTTGAAAATGTTTAGAAATATAGATAGGGATAAAGATTGGTAATTCAAACTTTAAAAAATTACTTTCAGGCTCGAATATATATATATATATAAAATTTCAAGCACGATTGTCAGAAGTTTGACCTTGACAAACCAAACTTCAAAGTAAAAATGTTTGAAAGTTTGCTACCAAATCTTAGACATCAATTTTTGTTAACTTTAATCGAGTATGTTTGAAGTTGATTATGAAGTGACTAAATTTATATTTTTATTACAATTTAATTATAATTTAAATAATGTTTTTCAAAATCGTCTATTTGTGCATGTGCGTATGCCCAGATTGCCAAAAGAAGATTACGCAAGAATGCTTATTTTAAAAAGTATATACA
The DNA here is from genome assembly GCA_029783415.1 of Anisodus acutangulus. NCBI lineage: Eukaryota > Viridiplantae > Streptophyta > Magnoliopsida > Solanales > Solanaceae > Anisodus > Anisodus acutangulus. The sequence goes on along the minus strand of CM056497.1, from coordinate 20,093,289 downwards.
CTTCATATTTATAGTATGTTTAACCAAACTTCTAAAATTTGTTTATTTTAAAAAATATTTTTTTCAAAAATGCTTTTCAAATTAGTAAATTGGAAAAACATATTTTGTTACTTATTTTTTGCTAACTGAATCAACAACAAACAACATAGTACCAACTACCAAATAATCATGCTAAATAGAACTCAAAATTTTCAAGTTCATAAGTTGCTAAGTAATTAACTTCATTGAGAAACAAGGAAACTTTGTTTTTGATTTTTCACTAGTGTCTTCAGTAATTACTTTGGGATTCTGATTTGAGTCGCATAAGACATAAGGTCCATTAAAAAAAGGAAAACCCACACCAACGGTCCATGCAGTACAAAGTAATTATCACTTTTTATCCCATCTATATATTTATTGCACAAATTAGGGGTGGACGTATATCAGTTCGGTTCGGTTTTATATAAAAAGTATGAACCGAATAAAATTTGTTTTTTTAAATAAAAACCAAATCAAACTTTAAAAAAAATGATATATCGGTTTATATCGCCGAACGTATCGATTTATATCGATTTTTTTCAATTCAAATATAAAGTCCAAATGATTTATATTTTTTTAAACATCAACAACAAATGCAGCAGCAGATTAGTAGCAACAACAACAATCAATTTTAACAGGAACATACATACACTGATTTTTTAAACAACAACATCAAATTCTAGCAGCAGCAACAACATTTTCAGCAAGAATTTCAGTTGTTTCAGCAGCAGGCAGCAACAATAGCATCAACAAGAATTTCAGCAGTTTCAACAGAAATTCCAGCAACAACAACATCAAATTTCAGCAACAACATAGGAATTTCAGCAGTTTCAACTGCTCCAACAACATCAAAAGGAATTTTAGCAGAAATTTCAGCAACAACAATAACATCAAATTTCAGCATCAACAATAGCAACAACGTTTCTGCAGCAAAAAATAAACTTTCATCAGCAGCCAAAAATAAACTAAGACTGCTTATGAGTCAAATATAGATAGTTACTAACAACAAAAACTAATTTGAAGGATTGTAGATTTGAGAACTTTACCATTATGACGCAAATATCAATCCATTGTCAAGTCATCAACTGCTTGTGTTTGTTCTATTTCTTGTGATTGCAGTACGATTGAGAGTTTCTCAAAGTCTACATACAATTTGCCGAAGCGTCAATATAATAAACAAAATGTTAAAGTATAATCATTCTATTAAAAAGTAAAAATAATAAATAAAAAATAGTATTGTTACCAAATTCAACATCTTCATAAAACTGAGTTTCTTCTTCAGTTGGTTGCACAATTTGTTCTCCTATAAGAGTTGAGCGAAACCAATTCTGTGTGCAAATTAATGCTTCAGTTGTCTTATGAGTTAATGTTGGGAGTTCTTTCTCTATTGTACTTTATAATGCAGTACGGAAAGTATATTACTATTACAAGTATTCGAAAGGATAAACAAAGATTCAATAATTCAACTAGAAATCTGAAATTACAATTGTTGAACAAGAAAAATTGAAAACTGTTTTTGCTGAGTCGAGTGTGGCACTCTGTCCTTAAGACAATATTGCCCCGTATGTATCCTTTATACGTCGTGGACAATTTGTCTCCCAAGATAAAATAGCAATGGAACACTTGAGCAAAGGAAACTCAAGTGCTACCGTGAAGAATATTGAGTAACGAAATGATGCTTGAAAGTTGTAGAAAGAAGAGTTTTCTGCTTGTGTATGCTTCTGTATTTTCGTGTATATGTGAGTCTTAGTGTAAGTTCTCAACAATGGTGTAAGGGGGTGTTTATATAGGTGAGGGAGGGACTGAAAACTGCCTCCATAACAGCCAAATAATGGCCATTATGGAGGTAGTAAAGTCACCAACATAAATGGTGAAAGACCAACGGATTGGCCATTATGGGAGGAGTAATTCAGCCAAAATAAATGGCTGAATTGAGTGCTTGGCGTTTCTGCTTTGACTGTCCAAATTCTGACTTTCTGGAAACTTCAGGGACCAAACTGTACATCTTGAAACTTCAGGGATCAAACTGTACATCTGAAAGAATTCTAGTCCAAACTGTACATCTGAAACTTCTGGGATCAAACTGTACTTCTGGCAAAGTTTTTTGGCCCACAAAGATAATATCAGAAGACCCACAACCCACAACCCACAACCCACAGCCCACAGAACCCGAGAACCCGGAACAGGACGGGACGGGCGAGGGCGGCGGCGCGCGTGTGGCCTTTCCTCGAACCGAAGCACATCTAGGTCCTCCCTCCTTTAAACTAGGAGTGGCCAGCCGGGCTTCTGGCGGGTGCAGCGGGTCGGTGGTCGGGCTGACGGAGAAGCGGGCGGATCGGTCTGGCTGCTCTGGCGGGATCTGAGCAAGTCCGTCGATCCCGATCCCGTCGGGCTCGCCGAGCCTGCTCGGGTCGGGCTCGGTCGGGCGGGCTCGCCTGGGTCGGGCTCGGGTCGGGATACGGCGGGTTTTCATTTTTTTTTAAATAACATATGTATAAAAAAACTCAATAAACAAAATAAGATAGTGTAATAAAAACATCCCAAGGCTGTTTTTGTGCCTCTTATATTATTTAATAGACATATGATTTTTTTGTAATACAAATACAATTGTCTAAAATCTAAATTAGAGAGATTGTAGGAAGATTTGTGAGAAAGATGAAGAAAAAATGAGTTATTTATAGTTGAAAAATTGGGTTAAAGTGTAAATATAATAACTTATGGGTTAAAAATAAATATTAAGGGGTAGGGGGTTGGGGGAAGGGGGGGCTAAAATGGCCGTTGGCCAACGGCCATTTTAGATTATGGTCGTTGGTGCAACGACCATTTTTGCAAAGGGGCGGGGTCGGGGTCGGGGTCGGGGTCAGGGCGGGCTCGGGTCTCGCGGGCCTAGGGCGGGCTCGGGTCTCGCGGGACGATACATCGTCCCGTCCCGAGTTCGAGTCCCGCCCCCGTAATTTTTTTTTTGGCGGGGTCGGGGCGGGACCGGGGCGGGTTCGGGAGGGGCTCGGGTCGGGGTCGAGCTGTCCCGGCCCACTGGCCAGCCCTACTTTAAACACACGGGATACCCCTTGGGGTCCCAAACCCCAAACCAATTTCGAGTCTTATATACACAACAATTCTTTCTTCCTCTACCGATGAGGGAGAATTGAACACAATACCACACTTTTCCATGCTTCAAACACCTCACTTCGTGAACCAATATCTCTTTCATTTCTCAATGAAATTTGACGATTCTTGGCCCTACGGTTATCTACGTACTTAGTAGATCATGCATGTGTGAAGAACCAGATTCTCCAACATACGTAATACTAGTGTTTAAGCCGTTAAAGTTGGTCGGTCGCAATTCCCGCCAAAGGCTAATTTTCAACAATCCCCTCTTGAAAGAGATTTTGGCGCACTCACATGGTGTCTTTTCATTTCCAACAATATTTCAGCGCACCGATGTTGCATAAGGAGAGGTAGCTTCAGCTTTGAACCTTCCATAGTTAAATACCATCGGACTTACTTACTGCGCGGTGAACGTGATGTCTTGAACCGTCAGTGTTTAGTGTAAGCCAAGTCAATGGTACCAACACAACAAATTCCCTTACTCTCTTCTTCTTAATGTTTTGTCCGTTTTGGCCATGGACAACGTATTGGATTCTTAAGTGCGTTAATTTGAGGCGGCCCGTCCTCGCACTTAAATAAGTGGTCTCCTACAAGGTATCATGCTATACCCCACTTCACAAGTGTTAGAAACCATTAAAAGTTTCCCAAAGACCTAACCTCAACTTGTTGAGGATCATTACAGGTTTTGAAAACTTAACCTTTACCCACACTGAAGATAACACTTAACATTTATCGCGGGAACGACTTTGGATTTGGTGTTTCTTTTCAGAAATCACTATACGAAGTGCTCATGCTTCCACTGAAGCGATCAACTGAACCTTTACAACTTAGTTTTCCCATTGAACCAAATTACTGGGATCTCCAGTTAGTAAGGTTGGGTTACCACTGTATTGGTCCGTATATTTTGGGTTTTAAGCCCATTCCCCAAACGAGCAGAACACTTGATCTCAGGGTAGTCCCTTAGTTAGTAAATAAGGAAGTGACACCGTGATGATCAAGCGCCATCTGATCTTATGTCTCCGACCGATCCTGACAGATATGTCCAGACGTCGTCATCCGTGTCCTTCCTGAAGCCGACCGGCTAGCCATAGTGTATAACTGCTGAAGGCACGGGTTTCTCCCAATAAGGGACGTCCTCTAAGGAGTCATGAAGTTACTCAACTTCTTTCATGCTTTGTATAAAGCGATAAACTCCGATACCATCATGAATCGGTCGATGCAAGTTTGCTTAGAGGATTTTCCAAGACCCACCATACACATTTACTTGTGACTTTGGTGTTTTCCAGATCTGATGTTCGGTTTGCATCACTGTGTTCTCCCAGAACCGCTGGACATCCAGAATACTATAATCCGAAGATAAGCGAATAATTCAGATATCATTATATCCGACTTAACGCCTTCTATTGATCATGTCTTAAGATCATCAGTGAACCTTAGTTCAATTGATCTGTTTGTAGGACGATACCAGGTCGGTTGTAGTGTGTACAATACATTGAACTACACATGACCTGTGCATATCGCTCCTTGTCTATGGGTGCACCATGATTCCAATCAGTTCTATGATTCATATCCATTGGTGGCTTCAACAAGACTGTCAACTATCGACCAGTCCGTTAGATATCTTAAAAATCCAATTTCTAAGATGTCATCTGTGATACCCATATCTTTCATATCGAGACTTTGTTTCAATATGACTTTTACTTTCAGACTGTTGATTCTCCAACTGTTGGCTTTCTAACTTTGGAGTCAATGTTTCTGTGGTCAGATTCATTGTTTCTATTTTATCTGAAACTTTCAGGACCAAAATGTAAATATTTCAGGGACCAAGATGAAAGTTCAGGAAGAAGCCCAACAGTCCAGAAAACCAACTCTGATTCTCTTCTTCCAACTCTCCGGTTGGGAAGGTTGTTTCAACATTCATGCCATGCAAGACTGCAATGGCCCATGATGTTAAGCTACTCCCAGGGGAGCACATGTAAAAGTAGCCGAGGCTTTGAACTCGTCAGTAGATCCATCTACTTTGTACTCACTTTTGAGTATCCTTTTTCACAACCCAAAGGTTCTTTTTCTGGAGGAAGATCAACCATTACGCAAGTATGGTTCTATATGAGGAAAACTATTTCTCTCTTTGTAGCTTCTTTCCAAAGCAGCGCTTTTGAAGATGACAATTATTTGTTAATTGTCCATGGTTCATTCTCAACCATACAAGCTAGAAGGACTGGAACAAGTCTTTGTCCCCTTCTTTGCTCCGTCTTGGTTCAACATCTAGAATCCCCGAGTTCTGCAGATCTGAAATATTATGTTTCGGATAGCCATCAACTTTCGAGTTCCGTAGATACGGAACGTCTAGTTCCGGACACTCAGGCCTTCGCGGGTTCTTGTTAACCTTGAGCAATTACTCCTTTTTCCTTTCCGAGGAAAGTTATCTCCAAAGAATTCAGCATTCTTTGACGTCAAGAGGCGATAAACACTACTGTTATTTGCAGATCCAGTGGATATGCAATCTACAGTCTTAGGTATGAAGCCACCCCACATCACAATGTGAGATCCTTTCCATGTCTCACACGGAGGGTTACCCTTATCCTTATGAGAAGTTCTATTGAGAATTGCATTAGCGGTAAAAATCGTCGTGCCCCACATAATTTGGGCATACGACTTTGTGCTTGGCTAACACTGTTAGACTGAGGTGAGTAATGAGCAGTCATTTAATAAACGATCCTTCAAATTCTCCCCCTCTATCACTACGAATTTCTCAATTCGTAGGCTTAGTTGATTTTCAACTTCTGCTTTGTAGCGCTTATCCGCTTCAACAACTTCATCTTTGCTTTTCAACAAACAAAGGATTACATATGTTGTATCATCATCAATGAAGGTCATAAAGTACTTGTCTCCCTCCTCTATTTTGTATGAACTTTAAATCACCCAAGTAGGTGTGACTAAGTTCTAGAGGAGCGGTGCTTCTTTCGCTATTCCCTTGACGGAATTTGAAAAGGTGATTTTTCCTCTTCATCTACCTCACATTTATTTTGAGGGTTTATGTCGACAGAAGGCAACAATCTCAACATCGTTAGCTTTTGAATGACTTGTTATTTAACGTGTCTTAATCTATGATGGCATAGATGCACAGATTACAAATATATCATTCATATGGCTACAGACATATTGTACCATTCTTAGTTGTTACAGACCTGTTGGACTAGTCTCAAACCAGCTTGACCAACATCGTCCCTTTAACCAAGTTTGGGACATGTATCACCTCATCTTAGAGTGATCCCATTCCCTGAAGTCCTATTGAGGACAACCTCTTCAACCTCTTCTACTTTAGAGGTGGCGTTGCTTCACACGAACAACCTTTTGCCCGTGGTTAGGGCGTAACCGGATCATATGTGATCTCGATACTCGGGCCCACTCTAGTTGCTTTGGCAGACTGAGTGTCCAATTTCTTTACAGCCTTTCTTTAGGCCTTCAGATCATTTAGGACCTGGAAACTCTGGCCCACCTTACTAGGTGTCCATTACTTTTCCTATGAAATGAATTCTGGCCCCACTCCTTCGCCCGGAGGCTTTGTATGACTGAGTGTCCAATATCATCATATCAAAGGAATTTTGGCCCACTCCAGTCGCCCGGAGGCTTTGTATGACTGAGTGTCCAATATCATCCTATCAAAGGAATTTTGGCCCACTCCAGTCGCCTGGAGGCTTTGTATGACTGAGTGTCCAATATCATCCTATGAAGGATCTTCTGCCAAATAATATGACAGGCTCAACGTCATTAACTTTTAGACTTCTTCCGTTATGATTGGTGCCCAGATAATTCTTGGCGCTTACTTAAGTGTGGTAACAGTTTTTGCACAGTCAGTGGATATTTCTCCCTCGTATGTGCGAACATACTTTACACACTTTAATAATTACACTTAAAAGAACGGATCTTCTTAAGTCGTTTACAAAATCCAATCTTTAAACGGAAAAGAAGATGAGATTAAACTTCTGATTTGTTAAAGCGTAAGAAATATAAATTATTTTCATATTCCTCCTTACTTTAATCCATTTTTAATCAGACATCATTTAATATTTATTCTTGACAAGTAAGAAAAATACTTATCATTTAATCTTTATTCTTGACAAGTAAGAAAAATACTTATCCCAATTTCGGATTCTGGCTCACTTCAGTCACTTCATCAGACTGAGTGTTCATTTTCTTCTCACCATTATTCGGATCTTTTTTTTCTGGGACAGATATAGGCCTTCTGCTGCAAGATAGAATAACATCTTCAGTCTTCTCCTCTTGTCCCAGTTGACATCCTCAGGCTCTCGAGAGCGCTTGTTCCCACCAGTCTTGGTAGTGGTGACACCATGAACACGTTCATCATCATCACTCTCTTCTACCAGAAAACCATTGTCATATCCAGATTTGGTCACACAACTTTTGACCGACATCTTTCGAACACTAATAGTAATACAATACCATATTGTCTTAAGTTGTTGGGAGTTCTTTCTCTATTGTACTTTATAATGCAGTACGGGAAGTATATTACTATTACAAGTATTCGAAAGGATAAACAAAGATTCAATAATACAACTAGAAATCTGAAATTACAATTGTTGAACAAGAAAAATTGGAAACTGTTTTTGCTGAGTCGAGTGTGGCACTCTGTCCTTAAGACAATATTGCCCCGTATGTATCCTTTATACGTCCTGGACAATTTGTCTCCCAAGATAAAACAACAATGAAACACTTGAGCAAAGAAAACTCAAGTGCTACCGTGAAGAATATTGAGTAACGAAATGATGCTTGGAAGTTGTAGGAAGAAGAGTTTTCTGCTTGTGTATGCTTCTATATTTTCGTGTATATGTGAGTCTTAGTGTAAGTTCTCAACAATGGTGTAAGGGGGTGTTTATATAGGTGAGGGAGGGACTGAATCGCCTCCATATGACCAAATAATGGCCATTATGGAGGTAGTAAAGTCACCAACATAAATGGTGAAAGACCAACGGATTGGCCATTATGGGAGGAGTAATTCAGCCAAAATAAATTGCTGAATTGAGTGCTTGGCGTTTCTGCTTTGACTGTCCAAATTCTGACTTTCTGGAAACTTCAGGGACCAAACTGTACATCTTGAAACTTCAGGGATCAAACTGTACATCTGAAAGAATTCTAGTCCAAACTGTACATCTGAAACTTCTTGGATCAAACTGTACTTCTGGCAAATTTTTCTGGCCCAAAAAGATAATATCAGAAGACCCACAACCCACAGCCCACAGAACCCGAGAACCCGGAACCGGACGGGACGGGCGGGGGCGGCGGCGCGCGTGTGGTCTTTCCTCGAACCAAAGCACATCTAGGTCCTCCCTCCTTTAAACACACGGGATACCCCTTGGGGTCCCAAACCCCAAACCAATTTTGAGTCTTATATACACAACAATTCTTTCTTCCTCTACCGATGAGGGATAATTGAACACAATACCACACTTTTCCATGCTTCAAACACCTCACTTCGTGAACCAATATCTCTTTCATTTCTCAATGAAATTTGACGATTCTTGGCCCTACGGTTATCTATGTACTTAGTAGATCATGCATGTGTGAAGAACCGGATTCTCCAACATACGTAACACTAGTGTTTAAGCCGTTAAAGTTGATCGGTCGCAACTCCCGCCAAAGGCTAATTTCCAATAGTTAATGTACTCCTAAAAGGGTCAAGAATGCCCCCCTCCCCCCGTGCTAAATGCAGATTCGGAAGCCACGGTAGACACAGGAATTGCCAAAATATCTTTGGCAATCTTTGACAAAGTCGAATATCTAGATGAATACATCTTCCACCAACTCAAAAGATCAAAATTCGGATCATTAGGACTTTCATTCCGCTCTGACAAATAAGGGATCAATTGATTCATTTTTACTGCTGCCACTATCACAAACTTCACTTAACTGAGCAATTGAATTACTACCCACACCACTATTTGGGCTAACATCATTATAACTTTCAAATAACCGTAACAACAACTCTTTTATATCGGCTTTAATTTCATCAATCTTCCTACTATCAAATATACTTCCAAAACACCAGTTTATAAATTTAAATTTACACCGAGGATCAAACACATTTGCTAAAATTAATAACTTATTCACCTTTTCTATAGAAGTACCCCAATATTTTACAAAATTATCTCTCATGCCATTAACAATTTTTTTCACCAACAAATCAGTAGATTCCGATAGTGAGCTAAGATGCAGATAAACTTTCTACAACTCATTCAAAGAAGTCACACATTTTGTACTGCTGAATTTTAATGTCACATCACAAAAAACTGACAAAAATGTACTAACCTCTTAGCATTATCCCAATCCATAAAAATTGGAGGCCCAATCCTTTTTCTTCCATTCTCATCTTCGTTAAATCAACTTTTGTAGTGGCCATCGTCCTCATCTAACCTATCAAACGCTTTTTCAAATATCACACCTTTTTTCAACATTAAGTATGTCGAATTTCATATGGTTTGCACATCCAAAACCATAAGTCCCTTATATGATATTTTCTCTCGCTCAACACATGTCTTGAATTTTTGCAACCTTGTCGGAGAAGATCTTACATACTTCACCACATTTCGAACAACAGTTATTGAGTCCTTCGCTTCTACCAACCCATCCTGAACAATCAAGTTCACTATATGTGCAGCACACCTCACATGCATATGATTACCATTTAAAACCATCGCCTTAGGACTCCAATTTGTCAGTTTCTTCTTCACATAAGCAATTGCAACTTGATTAACACTTGCGTTGTCCACAGTAATTGTGAATAGCCTATCAATACCCCAATCCAATAAGCATTAATCTAAAATATTTCCAATACCATCTCCTTTATGATTAGAAATTGGTGTAAAAGCAAGTATCTTTTTATGCAACACCTACTCACAGTCAATAAAATGCTCAGTTATTACCATGTAGCTACTAATTTGAATTGATGTCCATGTGTCTGTTGTAATACAAATTCTCTGCTGGTTTTAGTTCATGATTCTTTTAATCAAAGCCTTCTCAGTCTGATACAGCTGAAGAATATCCCGTGCAATCGTTCTTCCTGAAGGCACCTCAAATCTGGGACAACAAACTCTCATATACTCCACAAAGTTCTGACTCTCCACAAATCTAAAAGCTAACTCATCTTTAATAATCAATTTCACAAGTGCGACTCTACAAGCCTCTTGATTAAACCCCACAAATACAACTTTATCATTGTCCTTACCTTTGTCACGAGTTAATACTTTTTGATTCTTATCCTTTTCAAGCTTTGATTTCTTGTACACTTTGCATCTAGCCAAGTGGTTCCTTAAATTAGTTGTCCCAACTAACGAGCTATCGCAAGCATAATCTTTTCGGCAAAAATTACATTTGGCTTTCTGCCCTCCAGGTAACTTAGTAAAAAAATTCCAAAATTTTTATCTCAATTTTCCCTCGTCGGTTCGTTTCACCACTTTTGTTCCATCATCCAAAATGTCTTACATTCTACAATATTAGAGAGTTCACGAGCATTTTGTCAAATACACCGTGAATACAAAATATCAAACAAATGTTTCAACAAACATGGTTCAACCTAAAACAAAGCATGAAACATATGAGAATAATCAGAAAATTAACATAATACACAACCTAATACACAGTCGAACATGACTTTAACAACATCAACGAAACAATGAATACAAAACACCTAATTCATAACTTCTCCATAATTGTTAACAAACTATTATTACGGATTCATTTCTAAGAAAAAATGACTTTAAATCCCACAACATAAAGGTAAAGAACTAAAATTAGTATCATTATGAAATTATAGATTGAATATGCTTCCTTCTTTACAGAAATTACTTTAGTAACTTCATTTTATAATTCAAACAAATGCTTCGACAAACATGGTTCAAACTGAAACAAAGCATGAAACATATGAGAATAATCAAAAAATTAATATAACACACAACCTAATACACAGTCGAACATGACTTTAACAACACCAGTGAATAAAAAATGCCTAATTCATAGATTCTCCATAATGTTTCGACAAACATAGTTCAAATAAAGCATGAAACATATGAGAATAATAGGAAAATTAACATAACACACAGCCTAATAGGCTAATACACAGTCGAACATGACTTTAACAACATCAGTGAATACAAAATGCCTAATTCATAGCTTCTCCATAATGTTTTCACAAACATGGTTCAAACATAGCATGAAACAGATGAGAAATCAGACCGAGAGAAAGAAATGAGTAAAGGGATCAGATAACCTTTTGTGGTGGCACTGGCAGTAACGGGACGTCAGGTCCTCTGATGAAGCTTCGAGATCGAGAGAAAGAGATCGAAATCGAGCAGAAGAGAAAAGAGAAAAGACGCAAAATTGTTGATTCTCTGATGAAGCTTGAAGATTTATGGGTTAGGGCTTGAAATCGATTTGATTAAATGTTGAAGCTTGAAGATTTATGGGTTATGGCTTGAAGAGAAATCGAAATCGAGCCGAAGATTTATGGGTTAACTGTTGAATGTTGATTCTCTGATAATCGAAATTGACTCGCTTATCGAAATCGAAATCGAGCAGAAGATTAACCGAAATCGACTCGATTAGGAATTAGGATTAACTGGTTAGGGATTTAATTTATATAGGGGTATGATTAATTACAAGAATAACCCCGGTTTTTCGGTTCGGTATATCAATAAATCATATGAACAGAACCGAATCAATTTAAAAAATTTGCACCGATTTTTGCTGAAATCGATTTTATAACCATTTTTAACCGAACCAAAACCGAACCGAATCGACAATTCGATTCGATTTTTTTGGTGCTCCGAATTTTTTGCCCACCCATAGCGCAAATTGTCTTTACGGCTCAAAATAATTACCCGCATTGGCCATAGCATTGCCCATTGATGTGGGCCGTTTATTCTTGGCTATTTCATTTCATTATTATCTTTGTCTTCTTTTCTTTTTCTTTTTCTTTTTAATTTTAATTTTTTTTCTGTATTTGCTGCAGCTTTTTCTTGTGAAAGCAAAATAAACAGTAATTTGGAGATTTGATCATTGCTCTTTATTTTGTCATTTTTCCTTTAGTTTCTTTGATATTGTTCCATTTTTGTTTCCAAATATAAAAATAAAATTATTAGTTAATTATTCTACGACTAATAAAAATATAAAAAATTAAATAGTTAGACTACAACAAGAAGTAACTACGAAAAATATTAAAGTCACAAGCATATTTTTTATATTTAAATTAATAGAAAAAATATTTTTATATGTCTGTTTATTTATTTTTCCCATTTATATGTATGTTTGCAGTAGGTTGTGTGTTATGTTTTGGTTTGGTATTTTTCTATTTTATCCTTTCCCTTTTTTGTATTTTTTTCTTTTAAAGGATAAAAATATAGAAATAAATAAATAATAAGATTACAAAAATAAATAATTAAGAAAAATACTAAAGTCACTAGCTTACTTATTAAAGTCTAAATTAATAAAATATAGATTAATTTTTAAAAGAATGAACATATCCTTTATGATACCATGTAGTATATATCATATACTATGTGAGTATCATAAAAGATTAAGGAGTTTCTTTAAGGAATGAATCAATTATTTATGATACCTCGTCAGTATATGATATATACAACGTGTGTATCATAGAAGATTGAGAAGTGTTTTTTAGTGTTTAAGGCATGAAATAGTCTCTATGATACCATGTTAGTATATGATATCAAGTATGTATCATAGATGATCATGATATATACATTCTCAGTATATTTTTATACCATGATGGTATCATGGAGGACTGTTGAAGAGTGTTTCATTGAAGGACTGCAACAGTCCTGCATGATACCATCTCAGTATATTTTTATGATGGTATCATGAAGGACTATTGAAGAGTATTTCGTTGAAGGATTGCAACAATACTGCATGATATTATCTCAGTATTTTTTAGACCGTGATGGTATATGAAGGATTTAGGACTTTTATTCAAGGACTTCAGCAGTCCTTCATGATATCATCATGGTATATACTATCTCAGTATATTTTAATACCATGATGGTATCATGGAGGACTGTTTGAAGAGTGTTTCATTGAAGGAGTGTAGCAGTCCTGCATGATACCATCTAAGTATATTTTTATACCATGACGGTATTATAGAGGACCGAAGACTGTTTCATTCAAGGACTTCAGCAGTCTTTCATGATACCATCATGGTATATATCATGTGTGGCATTCATTTATGATACCCTGCTAGTATGTGATATATACTATGTAGATATCATATATGATTGCGTTGTGTTTTTATTGAAGGAATGAACCAATCCTCTATGATACTTTCTCAGTATATGATATACTATGTGAGTATCATAAATGATTGATTAGTATTTTTTGAAGGAATGAATCAATCTAATATGATACCATGTCAGTATATGATATATATCATGTGGGTATCATAGATGATTGAATTGTGTTTGTATTGAAGGGATGAATTAGTCCTCCTCTATGATATTTTATCTGTATATGGTATATATCAGATTGACATCATAGAAGACTAACTGCTTATCTTGAACGAATGAACCACAAGTCATGTATGGTACCATCTCAGTATATAATAAATACCATGTGAGTATCATAATACACTGTAACAATATACTTCAACTGCTACTAATTTGATATATCATATGCTAGAATAAATTATTTTTTGAGATATAAAAAAATAAAATAAATAGAAAAGATAATATATCAGTTATCCTTTTTATATAAAGGATAAAGGAGCCAAAAAGTTTGTAAAATTATATTATGAAAAAAATAAAAATTAAAGAAAAGATAATTAAAAAAAATTAGAAAAGGAAAAAATAATGAAAATCACCTGAAATTTAAAAAGATAAATAAATAAAATAGCAAAAAGGTAAATGAAATTAGATTATGGAGATAATTTTTTTTAAAATAATTAAAAAGGAATAAAAAATAGAAAAAAATGAAAAGAAAGAAGTTAGAATTAAATATGAAATAAGACTATGGTAAAAAAGAAAATAAAATATAGTATGAAAAAATAATGAACAAAAAAAGAGAAAAGGAAAAGAATAAAAGAAAGAAAAGAAGTAGAGAAATAAAAAAGAGAGAAGAAAAAATAGATAACTACCTACAAAAGCTATAACGTGTATTAAGATTAAATAGTTTTTTTGGATATGAAAGAAAGGGGGCATGAACGAGTAATTATTTTTTGTTTAGTGGCATGGATGTTCTTTCCGATAAAAAAAGTAAAAAACTATGTTAATATTAAATCAAACAAGTTAATCGTAACTATTAATATTTTAAACGAAAAAGGGCCTAAAATACTCTTGAACTATTAGATTCGGTGCAAAAATATCCTTCATCCCCCTTTCCGGCCTCAAATACCCTTGTGGTTAATATTTGGGCTCTAAAATGTCTTTATTTTTAACAACCCATCTCATTAATGATGTGGCAACCTCTCATTGATTAACAATATAATTAACTTAAATTAATTAATCACTCCATTTAATCTGATCCACCCTAATTAAAATCTCCATTTATCTGTAGTAAAAAAAATCAACAAACTCAATTCATTTCATCGATATACGGTGATGCATCAATGCGATTTCGGCTAAATCCCTCGTTGGTGATTCTCTGCCGTCGTGGGTCAAAATATCAGCATTTCTGTTTATAATCTACCTAAAAGTCCATAAACATTATGGAGAGAACTTAGTATTTGAAACTTAGCACTAAGCAACCACAAGAAACTGGAAATACCCATGGAATAAACAAGAAAACAAAACAACTAGGAGCAACATAAAATCGCACTGGTGTAAACAACAGCAATTGCATAAGGCCTTTGAGCATTTGAATGAAGGAACACCAACGAGAGGATTTTACTGGAAAAATCGCACTGATGCACCATCGTATACGGATGAAATGAATTAGGTTTGTTGGTTTTTTATTACTACAGATAAATGAGGATTTTAATTGGGGTGGGTAGGGTTTAATGTGTTAGATCGGATTAAATGGGAGGTGATTAATTAATTTAAGTTAATTATATTATTAATCAATGAGATGCTGCCACGTCATTAATGAGATAACCCAAATGTTAACCACATGGGTATTTGGAAGTTGAAAGGTGAATATTTTCCGTATTTTAAATAAAAATTCATATCAATTAACTAATATATAATGAAACAAAGAAACTGTCATCAAAGATGCGTCGAGGGATATCGAAATTGAAGTTTGTAATTGAAAGTGAAACTAAACACTATATATTCTGCCCCCTTCTGCATGGCAGCTTCTGACCTCCACCCTAAGATTATTATCCCTTCCTTTAATTTACTTCCCATGCTTGATTTCCCCTCATTGTCACTACCCACAAACAAATTGGAAACAAACTTAAAAGGATTCCACAAAATTATGTCAATCCAATCTAGTCTATGTTCAGAAATGAAAAGTACTAAGTGATTGTAATTTCTATGCATTGTCTTTGATAATTTGAGTTGCTTTTGATTCCCATGACTCCATGAATCAACAGGTACAATGCTGTTCCCAATTTCACCATATCAAATTAAATGGATATTTGACCATCCAGTGCAATGTTAGTTTTCTAATGCGTGGAGTAAATTGATATTGAGTGTTGTTCAATTTCAATTAGAAGATCTTTATTTTTCTGTCATTTATTGTACTCTAAATGCACATGATTATGAGATAGTGAGATGACTTGATGTTGAATGTCTAGGTGAAAAGGATAGATACAGTATATTAATGAATATATATCAGCTCTTGAAAAATTAAAAGAATTTGGCGCTGCAAGTCAAGTGGAAAACAACCACATAGATGGCTTATTATGACTGTGACTGAAGTCTGATGTTGCTGCAATCTCTTGTGTGCTCTAGGCTCATAACTTTGCTATCAATTAATGCTTTCGATCTCCCTATATCACTGTTTAGCTGGTTCGACAATTAAAAAAAACCTTTTGAAATCTCCAGTTTTGGAACTCATCTAGTAGACTTGGTAATTAAATTCTCAGTATACTGAAATACGAATCTAAAAGATGCCAAGTCACGATTATTGTCTTCCTAATATTTCTCCTATTTAATCATATGCAGGCGAGTCAATGATTGTGCTATTATTTATGTTTACTGATTAGTCTAGTTAATAGTTTTCTCAAATTTCAGTTTTACTTTGTAAGAACACACATTTCCTGACTTTTATAAAGTATCCATAAGGGGAGCAATGGACTTCAATAAGCTGGTGGGGAGACGACGAGAGGTTTAGTTGGTTCCATATTTTACATAGGCTTTATTTGCCTGTGTCCAATTGTCCATCAACTAGGCATTGATCCTGTGTCCAATTGTCCATCAACTAGGCATTGATCCTTCATGATCATATGCAAAAGAGTGGTGTATTTCATATTGTCCTTTAAGGTTGTCCTTCTTGTCATGTATAAGTTATATTGGTATTGATTGGCAAAAAGAGTTTAGGTAAAAAGATGTGGTACAGAACTGATGATAGATTGTCTGGTAACCTGACTTTTAGGTCCCTTATTTTGATTTAACATATGTACAATCAAATGACAAAAATATGATCCATTAAAATATTCATGTGGAGAAAATATAAATAGATTGTACAACTTGAGCTTTTTGCAGAAGTTAATATTGTTTAGTGTTAATCAAACAGATTTGCAAGCTCCATGAGGTATCTGATTCTTTATGACGTGATTGAGGACATCCTGTTGCTCCGTGCCTCAGTCAATAGACCATGTTATATTAATGAATTATAACCCAAGAACACCATGTCTATGCACATTGAGCTGTTAATTTAATCTAGTTAGCTGTAGGTAGCATAGCCAGTAATGGAGCAGTTCTCTAAATTCTTATGGTCTCTTCAAAGTAGACAAACTCCTGAACCCTGCTTTATTGGACCGAGGAAGCAGACAAGTTTAACCTTGTTTTAATATTTCACCTTGAGGCTATTTCGAAAAGCTTTTCAGTAATTTGAATTTTTTCTTGGACCGTTTTATAGCTACATGTTTCTATTAACCCTATCTTTGGACACTAGGGTTTTCAAACATTTATCTATACTCTTAACTTCAGCAATGTGATTAGATGTAGGATATGATCAACTCTTTTGGAGAAATCTCACCCGTTCTCTTAGGAGAAACTATGTGGAACTTTTTCCTCTTCAATTTTGGTTTTCGCTTATCCTAGCTATTCTTTAACTTGGAAAGTGTTTTACATTTTCACTTTTGAGCTGCTTGGAACTTTGGTACTAGAGCAAGCACCAAATTCCTGGAGTTCGTCTCAAACCTCTTGGCACAAAAGTGCACTTACTAAGAGCCGAAGTTTGGGAATTTAGTGGATCTGATTCAGAATGGAAGCTTTATTATTAGAAGTCCGAAACTTGTCAGCATATGTGGTGTTGATGCACTAGCTAAGAGCAGAATCTTGGGAATTTAGTGGATCTGATTCAAAATGGAAGCTCTATTACCAGAAGTCTGAGACTTGTCAGCTTATGTGGTGTTGCAATGTGAATATGTCCACTGCAAATTCTAGTGAATATTTTAACAAAAAGAGTACTCAAATTTTTGTGAGGATTGGCTTGAAATGCACATCGAAGTCAACTAGATAAAAAATACGAAAAATGACTCTGGAATGTTTTATTGGGCTACTCCTACTCTGATGATTATTTAGATGCATATTATATTATGTTCTGATGTTTCAGTTTTTGTAACTGAGGTATGTCCTAGTTTATTCTTGCACCTCTTGTATATTTCCTTTCTACTGAATTCTGATTAATTCTCCAAGGACTATTATTGTACTTCCCTGATCTGATTTTCCTATGTATTTGCTATTCCTCTGCCAAGTCTTGTTAGAAGTCCTGTTGGTAACCCATATCTGAGGTATATCGACCTTATTTAATTATCTGTATTTGCATGAAATAAAATGATTGTCCACAAGCCATTTCTATTGATCATATCTATTTTTTTTAATTTTCTTTTCTGAAATAATTCAGTCACTGGAAGTTTGGAATACAAAGAAAGACCGGTAAGGTGGACGTCATCTATTCTTGCATTCTTTTGCAGGAGCCATACAACCAAATCCAACAAAAACTTATCTTTTTCTGCTGGTGTGAAGTGCTGCTCCCCCCCCTCTTTTGGGGGTGGGAGGGGGGGCACTCTATTTTTAATTTTGATACCTGAAAACTGTTCAGATTTGGAGAACCGCTTTTACCAAAAATTGATTTGAAACATCATGCATTTTCTTAGTCTATGTTGTTGCATTGGATGTCGCAGAGTTAAACTGAAACACCCAGGATCACAATTATGTTAAACTGAAACATCATGCATTTTCTTAGTCCAAATTTTTTATGCAAGCAAAAACAGAAAAAACTGTTGGAAAAGTTGATCACGGGTTTCACTGCTAAAAGTTTCATTGTTTCTCTTTACATCTATTATTTAACTCGTCAAGAGACCTTACTACATCCCTCATTGCAGGCCTGGTGCTTGCCTCGGGTTGAGCACATTGAAGCGCCAAATCCATTATTTTCAGGGCCTTCCATTGTTCTTCTGTATCCCAGAGACTAATTTCTTCATCAAGAAAAGAAAGGAAATTGTTGCTTCTCTGCAAGTTCTTCCTCACCCAGAAAACAATGTCTAATCCTTCTTCAAAGCTTGGGTCTACTGGCATTTTTCTGCAGAAGAGCTCCAATAGAAGAACTCCGTAGCTATAGACATCACTTTTCTCTGTCAATTGAACTGAGTATGCGTTCTCTGAATAGATGGAGGGACAAGAAGAGGAAGGGGGGCCAGGGAAGAAAGCAGTAGAAGTTTATTAGTTCATCAAAGTAATCTGCCAACTGAATTATACTGAAAATTAGCATAGTAATGTGTGACTAACCTGGAGCAATGTATCCTAGAGTCCCAACAATTTTGGAGTTTGTTGAGTTTTCATCAGAATCTGATACTATTTTAGCAATTCCGAAGTCTCCAATCTTTGGCACCATCTCAGAATCCAGCATTACATTATCTGATTTGAGATCTCTGTGAATAATTTGAGGGACAGAATCGTGGTGAAGGTATGATAGGCCTTGAGCGACACCAAGCGCAATACGATGGCGGGACTCCCAGTCCAGGACTACATGTGGTTTTCTTTGGTGAAGGACATCATGAAGAGTCCCTCCAGGGATAAATTCTGTTAGAATGAAGCCATATCCATGCCTCATGCAGTATCCTCCCAATCTTACCAAATTGCGGTGCCTGACAGAATTTAGGCTTCTCATTTCATCGTTGAATGCTCTATGAGCTAAGTCAACCTTCTTGACAGCCCAAAGCTTTTCAGATTTCGCAGATTCCATCTTATAAACAGTTCCATGCTTGCCTCTTCCAATAACATATTTTTCGCTCCAGCCTTCTGTTGCATGTACAATGTCCTCAAAATTTATACCATCAGGTAGATCTTCAATTCCTGATTGACACTTGACGAGGCGATTTTTATTGGATGGGTGCAAAATCCAAGTCACTAGGAAGTACATTGCAGCAACTATGATTGCAATGGAAAGCACACATCCACTAATTACACCAGCCAAGGTCTTCCTTTTTACATGTGATTTTTTCACATGCTTGCAGTTGCTACCTTCAGTTCCTGATAAGCAGAGTTCTGGATTTCCTAGGGCAGATCCTGGATATGAACTTAATAGTTTTTCCCACGTATTGGGTATCTTTCCTGACAAGTTATTAAATGATATGTTGAGATATGAAAGGGACCTCATCTTTCCCATTTCAATTGGTATTGCACCAGACAAGTTGTTGCTTGATAAATCAAGGATCTCCAATTTGTCTAGATTGCCTAGGCACCTAGGAATTTCACCAGTAAACTTATTCATGCTCAGATTTAGTGCAAACCCTGGTTGCATAAGCTTACTCAGACTGCATGGAATTGGGCCTTCGAGCAAGTTGTTCCCCAGCTGCAGCTTTACAAGCTTTTGTGAGGAGGAGAAAGTGTCTGGAAGAGCACCAGAAAGTTTGTTGTCCTGAAGTAGAAGATCTGTCAATACTGAAGATGATGCAATTTCTTTAGGAATTCTTCCTGAGAGATTGTTGTTGCTGAGATCCAACTCTGCAAGTTTAGGAGAGTTACTCAACTGAAAGGGAATTTCTCCTGTCAGCCTGTTTGAAGAAATGCTCAGCCTTTCAAGATTTTGAAGCTTTCCAAGTTCTGCAGGTATGGTGCCATAAAACATATTTTCTGAAATATCTATCGTTGAAAGATTGGTCCAGTAACCAAATGCTGCTGGAATCCTTCCAACAAGCATATTCTGTCGAACATCCAAGTAAGAAATGTTCTCATTCTTTTCGATATCATCAGGAATATTCCCCTGCAGATGGTTATTGAGAAGGTTCACCCTATATACAGATTTGCATTTTGCTATATTTGTTGGGAAGCTTCCGTTGAAACGGTTGTTTTCAAGAGTCAGGACTGCAAGCCGGTTGCCATTACACAGTTCAGAAGGAATTTGTCCACTGAAGTTATTATAACCTAAATCAACCTTAACTAAGCCAGGAAAATTATTTTTTCCTAGGTCAGGTGGCACCTCCCCCGTAAGGTTATTATGAGCCAAAGAAAGAAACACAAGTTTCGTCATATTTGTAATTCCAGGTGGTATCTTACCGGTCAATCGGTTCTCATAAAGAGCTAGCTCCTGCAGCTCAATTATTCTGCCAATGCATTCTGGAATTTGGCCCTGAATTTTATTTTTAAATGCATTAAATGTTGCTAGGGTTTGAAGGTTGCAAAGTTCTGAAGGAATTTCCCCACTGATGAAGTTACTGACGAGACTGATCTCAACAAGAGAAGTGCAGTTTCCAAGTTCTGCTGGTAATGAACCACTAAGCATGTTATCATACAGAAGAAGATTGTTCAAATTCTTCAGACGTCCAACTGACTTGGGAATCTGACCACTTAATTTGTTAACTGACAAATCAATGTAAGTTATCTGATCACAACCACCAATCTTTTCGGATATACTTCCATTAAACTTGTTCGTGGAAAGAATTAACTCTTGTAAACTCCCATTGCATAAGGTCTCAGGAATTTCCCCTTCAAAGTTGTTATCATCTAAAGAGAGAAATTTGAGATTAGAAAGGCCCCTAAAAACCTCTGGGGAAATGACTCCTCCAAGATGAGCAGATGTTGCATAGAATCCGGTGAGGTTGTGACAATTACCTAATGAAATTGGCAAAGAACCTAAGAAGCGATTCTGATGAATAAGAAGCAGGGAAAGTGAGCACGAGGATGGGAAGTCCGGCAGAGGTCCCGTTAGATTATTTGTGTGGATGTAGAGATGTGTCAAGTTTGGCAAATCAAAGAGCTCTTTTGGAATATTTCCACTAAGGAAATTGTTCCACAGCCCAAGATATTGAAGGCTTGTAGAAAGGCCTACCTCAGAAGGAATGGTGCCATTGAGCTGATTGAAACCCAAATCAAGTTCTATAAGCTTGCTTGATTTGAAAATCTCTGGTGGGATGGATCCTGAAAATTTGTTGTCATTGAGGAGAATCGTGTCAAGTTGGCTGCAGTTTGCAAGCATAGCGGGGATGCCACCAGTGAAATGGTTGCCACTGAGATCAAGGGAGACCAAGCGAGGAAGACGGCAAAGATTGGGAAAAGCCTTGTCCAAGGTTCCGGATAGAAGGAAGTCTCTGAAATACAATGATTCGACATGAGAAGTTCCGTCTGAATAGCAGGTAACACCTTTCCATTGGCAGTGTGAGACAGACTGATTCCAAGGAAGCAATTGTTGAGAGGGCTCTGGAAGACTGCTTCGAAAACCAATAAGATGAACAGCATCTTGAGGCAATGAGGCCGAAAAGACTGTTAAGATGCTGACTAAGAAGATAAAAGAATGAACAAGAAACAAGAACATTTCTGACCTCTTACACACTTCCTTAAAGAAGCTGCATCCAGTTAGCACCTAATGCGGTAGAGTAAGGAGCTAGTTTAAGATTGTTGTTTATGTTTAAGTTGAAAGCCTGTTATTCGAAGACACTTGTCGGCAGCTAATGATGCTTAGTGGGGTAGTACGTAATGAATGTCTGAGGAAACGACCAAAATAGGAGAATATTTTAAGTAGTGCTTAGGTTGGTTTTTTTAATAGTACTTTGAATAGCTTTCAAAGGTCATATAATAATGAATAGGTGGTAAAATGAAGCTTCAAATGAAAGCGAAGTATTTATATTTAGTTATTTCAACACTAGGGGGCGTCGGAGATTCCATTCCATAAAGGTAGACGATAATGCTTTGAAAAATGTCAGCCCCATGTTTTTCACGCATTTTGATATCTCTTGAGATCCATGCATGGGATTATTTTTATATGGCTGTCGGGCGATAATTCTATATTTCAGGTCAAAAACTACTCAAGAGAGACACCACTTCAGATTAGGACTAGCAACTAGCAACTAGCAACTAGCAACAAGCAACAAGCAAGTGGGCGCTAGTGCGTCTCATCCAACTTCACATTTCCGAAATATCATACACCACTTGAGAGTGAAAGGCACGGTAAGCTAAAAACACCACTTGAGAGTGAAAGGCACGGTAAGCTAAAAACCATTTATCCGCTTAGTGAGTTCAATTTTGTACAATGATGATATATATAGTTTTGGAGATAAGTATTAAAAACACACTATCACTTTTTTTTAGTTTCTTAGCTGAATTATTAGATATGAGAATTTCATACCTAAACTATCACAAACTAGTTAGCAAAACACATCTCAACTATTTGTTTACTTTTTCTAGATAATTTTTCATAGTAAGCTTGATATTAGTACATGAAAATAAGATAATAATTTGCTATTATTGATTAAATTCACTCGTAATGTGAATTTATACTGTCAACTTATATAATTGAAATCTTTTCATCAATTTTATGTTTCAATTCTACAAATTAACAAATTAACGGTGGGTTGGGGACATTGGGTTGGATATTTAATCTCATGGGTTGGCTTATGGGTATGAGTAATTTATTTGGGTGAAGCTCTTTAACTTTAAGATAATATTATTTTTTAATAAGTGGTTGTAATTTTCGATGAAATTGACCTGAAAATGGCAAGAATTGTATTATTATATAAAATAAAGTGAAAGTTGGTGATTGTGGTTAGAAAACTACTGATAGTTTTATTGCAATAACAAGTTGAATGACTAAAACCGCCCTCTTTTTTATCTGGTTGTCCTCCAAAAAGGCCCCGCTTTCAGATTGTCCTTCCCATTTTCATTGAGATGTGGATTGGCGTAGGGCCGTCAATTGCCCCACTGCAAATAATATGACGTGTTATTTATGTCATATTATGTTATATGTGATACATTATCATGTCAATTCGTTTTTGGTATATTGGAAATATTAAAAGGCAAAATTTGAGCTATATTGCTGAAATACAAAGAGCAAGAACTCCATATCTTTAAATGCTTAGTGATTTTCATTATCAAATATATCCTTCATTCCCCGGGGTAAAAGGTGTTTTGGTGGATATGTCTAAATAAGATGGTTGGCTTTGCAACATCGTACTAAGTTAGAGTGTCAATTTGTATATAAAATCTGATGCTTATGACAAGACTAGATTTAGTGTACGCCTGTCCCTCGTATTAATGACAATAAACTTTTAAAAATAATAAAATAATATTTAAAAAATCTATTTGTGTTACATTAGTATAGAAAAGAATTACAAGTTTTAAAATGATAAATGTTAGCGATCATATGTTTAGGTGTCTTCCTTCAGTTTGTTCTACTTATACTTGCTTCATTGTTCAAACATATCATAGAAATAGTGTTTGATTGGAAAAAAGATTGTGCATTACATGAGTATTTCATGTTGCTTATAACAAATTTTGTGTCTGATAGTTAACCAATTACTTCAAAATTCTTTACTCACATTTCACTCATTTTGTGAAAGTGCAAAAACTCATACTGTTATACTATTCATATCTTAGTAATCACTTAGGCATCCAACTTGACAATTATTTGTTGGAAATTTTTCTTTGGTGGGAGTTGCGTTCACCCATCTTTAATGACTTAAACACTAGGGTTTCGCATGTTGGAGACTTTGATTCTTCACACGTGCATAATCTACTAAGTGAGTAGATGACCGTAGGGTTAAGGATCGTCAAATTTCGTTGAGAAATGAAAAAGATATTGGTCCACGAAGTGAGGGGTTTGAAACATGAAAATGTGGTATATACCAATTCTCCCTCATCGGTGGGGGAAGGAAGATTTGTGTAGTTTATAAGTCTCAAAATTGGCTAAGGGTTTGGCACCCCAAGGGGTAAACCATGTGTTTGAAGAAGGGAGGATCTAAATATGCTTTGGTTCAAGGCTAAGTTCACACGCGCGCCGCCCGTTCGGGCTCGGGTGGCAGGCCTTGGACTTTGGGCTTCTTCTGATATTATCTTTTTGGACCCAAATTATTTTCTATTTACAGTTTGGTCTCTGAAGTTTCAGGTAAGATAAAATTGGAGAGAGGACTAGTGCTGTTTGCGTTGTTTTTTTTAACGTTAAACCTCCATTAATATGCACATCAATCCAGTCATTTAGTTGACTGAATAACTCCTCACTAAAGCTCTAATACGTTGCACATTTAATTCAGTCATTTACTTCTGAATTACTCCTCACTAATTGCCATTAACAACAATTAGTTGGGCAGTTGACAAGTCCCATTCATGCACTATATATTGAAGCCTTTGGCTCAATTGTTGAGACTACACACAAACGAAAAACAGAAATCTTCCTACTACTTTCCAGCATCATTTCATTACACTAAGTTCTTCAAAGTAACGCTTGAGTTTCTTTGCTCATTTGTTGAGTTGCTGTTTTATCTTGGGAGACTATTGTCCAGAACGTAAAAGGATATATACGGGGCAATCTTGTCTTAAAGACAGAGTGTCATCACTCGATCCAGCAAATCAAAGTGCTTGTAATCTCAGTTTCTTGTTCCAGTTTATTGAAATTTCAGTTTGTTGTAATTTCATTTTGTTGTAATACTTAGCAGTTACTTATTTCCCGTTTCCTGCAACCATTATAATCAACATTATTACAGGTGTTATAAATTTTTAGCTCGATTGTTATCTTATTCTATCTATGAGTTCTTTCTAAAGTATTTTATTTACACACGATCATGAATTATATAAATACATCATTTTCCTATGTATATCTCATTGTACATAATATTAATCAATCTTTTTACCCTTTTAAAATAAGTTTCACATTAGAAAAAAATATTATTTAATTATTTTCTAATATTTATAATTTAAAAATTAATTCCATTTGATAATAACAGTGGACAAAAAAAATTGAATGTACGGTACTTCCAATACTAATCTTTACATTGTTCAAGGGAAAAAACGTTATAATTTTCCTTTGAAGTTTTAAATTCATGTTCACCTCCTACCCTGTATGAATTATCATAAATGTTTCATTACTTTTTATCAAAATCATGTTTTAGGTGACCTTTTAAATATTGGGCATAAAAATTGCAGGATTTATTAATTACTTTAATTTTATTAAAAAGACACACTTATTTTACTCTTTCCTCCACAGAATATACATCCATGAAAGGAATTATAAATATATTACATATATGGTTCTACTAAAAAAATTATATAAGGTAAAATCTCAATTGATTTGAATAATCAAGATTTTAGTATATTTAAAAGTTTTAAATATTAATTAAAATAATTAAATAACTATTTTATCTAGTACAAAATTAATTTATTAAATAGTAAATAAGGATATTTGTATACACCTTCAAAATACATGAAAACACCGTCTTTTGTCACATCGAGTTGATGTTTAATGATGATCGACATAACTCTTTTTTTCTGAAATCGGGTAACCAACATATCATCTCTAGTCATGATAATATAACTTATTTTGACCATAAGCGGTCAATCAAATTTCAAGCATATATATAATTTTAATGATTGATTCGGGAAAAACATATAAAGTAATAAAACAAAAATGTTAATCAAATACATCTGAGCCTTCAAAACGACAACTTGCTAGGGAATTTTGTACTTTGATATATAACAATGCAAAACTAAAAGCAATTATATTGACAAAAAAAAAAAAGATAGCTAGTTTATGTTCTCAGTTCGTCATATTCAGAGTTAAACACAATTTTAAAAGTAATTTATTAAATAGTAAATTTGAATATACATGAGTACTATTTTTTTTTATATGTGTCTTGATTTCTCGAACTTCTTGGCATCTAAAATATTCTTATCGAATTTATGAGATACACCTGCTATCCTGCGGAAGAAAGATAAAGGTGAAAAGTAAGTGAATTGAGAATTAAGTTTCAGGAGTATAGTCATGAATTATATTCAAAGCATCAACATCAAGAAAATTGAAGAGGAAGCCTATTAATTCCTACAACTGAAATTAAACTTATAAATTTAAATAACATAAGTATAAATTTCATTTTCATAATGAAAAGTAGAGGTGTTTAATATTAATTGTCTCTTTAGACGATACAACGTTTGTGCTCTAAAATTATTCGACGGTTATGTCACCAAATATATTCTGTAAGAATTGTCTTTGAGTTGAAGTCTTAACCTAATCAATTTAAATAGGAATCGATTTTGTCTATTTACCATAATTTTAGCTGGTACAATTTTAGTAGATATCAAAGTGAAATAAAGAAAAATATAATAATTAATTTTCTTATTAAGTTCTCAATATATTTAATGTATGAGTCGTGTCTTTGAGCAAAGTTTTCCTAAAACAAAGGCTAAACATTGGACACAAAACTTTTAAGTTACACAAATTTTCTAAAAAAAAGAGCACGGACTCTTAAAGGGGGAAAAAGGAGAATTCTATAAGATTTGTACTTGCCAATGACTTTAGGATTTAATAATCAAAATTTAGTTGGTTTTGAAATATTAAATATTAGGGGAATAATTAAATATTAATTTATAAATAAGTATTTAAAAATAATAAATGATAATTTTGTCTATTATAGTCTTTTAATGAATGACAAAAAGTTCAATCAACATTTCTAAAGCCCTTCGTGCTTTTAATATAACTAGTCGCTATAAATGTGCAGTTGCACGTTATTTTTCGACAGACTCAGTCATAGTAAATAATATTAGATAATATTATTTGTAATTATATATTTTACAAAAGTCCTATTGTATAGAATTGTATTTACTTAATACTTCTTAGAAATTAATATTCTTGGTACTTATTCTTTTTCTTCTTTTTTCTCATACATAAAACATGTTACAACTAAGATAATCCAATATTAGAGATTAAGTGATCATATATTTATTTATTATCATTTACAGATATAAAAGTGTTGAAAATATTACTAATCAAAATTATACTATAAAAATATCAATCAGTTTTAAGAATATTTGGTTATTTATTTGTTAAAAAAAAATAAAGTTGTTCACAAAAAGATTTAATAATATTTTTATAAAAAATAAAAAAAATCATAACGAAAAAAAACAGAATTTAGAGGCTAATCCACCTCATTGTTTTTAACTTTTTGTTTCGGTACTGCCTATTGTGATTACATATATGTCTGACTAATCAATCTAGAATTGATATGACTTTTAAACTTCAAATATAGGTAGAATACCATATGTCAAGTATTTCAAACGTGAACTCCATGAGAATTAGAAGTCAATGCAAATTCATATTACACCTAACTTTATAATTTTATCCTACGTAAATTATCTTTTCAAAGGGCATAAAGACTGTTCAATATTAATTTCAATTATTTGTCTTGATGTTCTTGATATTAGATTCTAATTTGGACTCTAAAAATAAGTAACCTAATTTTTGGCCATCAAAATCTTCTATTACTTGGGCTCTGACAAATAAGACGCCATTCAGTTTGCCAAATCTACATTTTGATTTGGACTCTCCAACTAATAAAAAAGGCAGTCTGATGCACTAAGCTCCCGCTATGCGTGAGATCCGTGGAAGGGCCGGACCATAATGGTCTGTTGTACGCAACCTTACCTTGCATTTCTGCCAGAGGCTATTTCCACGGCTTGAACCCATGACCTCCTGGTCACATGGCAACAACTTTACCAGTTGCTGAACTAAATTACATTTTTGTACATTAATATAATCAAGATATTTAATTGTAAAGGGTATAAAAGTCGTTTAATATTTAAAAGATTTTGGTCAATCACCATTTATAATCATGCTTTTAAAATTGTTAAATATACAATATACACACAATATACATGTGTATATTGTCTCGGATTTGCTGCTCTCGGTTTAGCTAGTTTTAAGTAATATAATTTATGGTAAATATTTAGTATCCTAGTTTAGGTAATGTTGTAATATAATTAGTAGTGTATTACCATAATTAGTGTATTACCATAAATGTATAGAATAAGGTTTTAGGAATAGAATATGAATATGATTTGCTGCTCTCGGTTTAGCTAGTTTTAGGTAATATAATTTATGGTAAATATTTAGTATCCTAGTTTAGGTAATGTTGTAATATAATTAGTAGTGTATTACCATAAATGTATAGAATAAGGTTTTAGGAATATGATTCTCCTATTTTGTAACTTGTATATATACCTTTCAATTAATGAAAATAATCAAGGGGATTATTTCTTTAAAAAATAATAGTTTCTACGAACGTACGTTGTACGTTAGTAATTGAACGTCGATATTTAGATGGTTATAATTGCACGTACATATGAGCGTGTAACGCATGACAAATAATTAGTTTTGTTCATAGACATACCTCTCTATAACAACATCTGCATGTAACAACACCTCTCTATATCATCTAATTTTTTTCTAAATCGACTTTTTATGTTATATTTTACTTCTCTATAACATAATTTTATCTGTAACAACAACGACCATCATTATAACAGTACACTCTTTGTAAAATTACCCACAATATAACAACTATCTTCTTTTATTGGTAATATAATAATTAGTCATCTTATAAAAATAGAATATCCATACAACAACAACAACAACATGCACAATGTAGTCCTTCGAAGTGGGAAAAATAGAATATCCATGATTACCGATAATAAGTATATATATTTTGATAAAATATTTTGATACTTTAATACACTATTTGTGACAAAGAATATTATATGAATATACATTTTCATCATTAAAATTTATCTTAGTTGTACAAAGTGTAATTAAGCTTAGGATTTGACAACTAAAAATGAAAACTTAGATTTATGTATCTTTTTTTGGCGCCTATAATAACGAAATATCATTTAAATGTTAATGTTGTTATAGATGTATAACAATTATTCTCTACCGCAGCTAAAAAACTTTGGACCCAACAATGATATTATAGAGGTTTGACTGTATAATACTTACACGTATTTATCAAAATTATATGTTTAAAGAAAGAATAAAAGCTTTTAAAGGTATACATCTGTTGAGACCATGGAGACAACAGTTAATCAGAATCCATATCCTTCTTTTAAAAATTGTTCCCATTATTTATATTCAAATAATATTCTTCACATACCCCTTAAATATCTATAAGTGAATAATTACCAAAATAATATAAGCATGGCGCATACCTCCAATATTTTCAAAATATTATACATTTTATTAAAAGAAGTATAAAATTTGTACCATTTTTAAAGGAAACACGAGAAATTATCATAGACCGTCTAAGTATGATATTTGATAGGTTCCCTATATTTGATATACTCTTGAATTAACATATCTCCAAGAATAGAAAATAAAATAATCTTCATCTAGAACCTTGCAGAAATTCATTTTTAACCGGAGAGTTCACTTAATCTTCATCTTCCTAAATTCTCCTTTTAATCCAAGTCTGGTATAAATTATCTGATAATGAGAAGGAAGAGTCCTGGACTAACTTAAACTTTTAAAAAATAAGCCAAGTACGCTTAGCTTTAGGATTCTATATTTTCGTTGAACTCAACGTCAAAACATTTAAAGACTTCAAGTATTACAATTTCATTCCACATGTAATTTGTTATTTGAAGGAAAAATTAGTATATGAAGGGTATACCAATCATTCAATATTTAAAGGATATTTTGATCAACCAATAATTATATTCATGCTTTTATTTTAGATATAGATATAGATATAGATATAGATATAGATATAGATATAGATAGATTACCCACTAAACCTTTAACCCTCTTTTTAGTTTTTGGTTTGTATATACTTCTTATATTTTTTTTTAACTTACTCCGTCTGTGGAGATCGAACTCACGACCATTATATACATCTTATATATTTACAGAGTTGCGTTATAAAATTATTTACACAATTTATATAATTTGACTTGTTCTAATAGGAGTACACTTTATTTTCAACATAATCAATTCATATTTTTAGTGAAGACGCTCATTTACAACAATTGGTTTTAAGCAACTTAATTGTATGAACACTTTTTAGATTTTTGTACTTTTTATTTAAGTAATAATTTGGATGAACGTTTTGGAACAAATTGTGGCTTTATATCAATCACCCAAACGTGAGACAACCCTCGACGCCTTTAGTTATGTACATTGTACTAAAGTAAGTAGAAATGATTTTCGATCAAGTGAGTATTGGTAAATGTTTTGCAAGAATTTTTAGGTTAAGTAGAGGGATTTTTTTCAAGAATACATATGCGGGTAAAATTATTTACTCGTATATATCCATTCACAGATAAATAATAAATGGAAGCTTCACTTTTAGCTCGCCATTGGTCATAATTGATAGAAACCGTGTATATTTGTGAATATTTAGGTTACTTGTCATATTTTGTAGAATTCGTGTACAAGTGTAATTATGATATTAGTATTATAGTAGGAATATAATTTTCCATATTTAGAGATTGTATATTGTATATATAGACTTCTTCATTAATGAAATTAATCAAGGGATTATTCTCTTACATGGTATCGAAATCAAAGGAAAACTTTCCTTCTCCCAACTACACTTCCGCTGCCTAGCACCTCGAAATCCGCGATTCCGACACCTTTTTCTTCTAAAACTTTTATCCTCTTCCCAAATTCTCCTCTTGTTCTTTCATTATGTCTACCTCAAAGAACACGTTTCATCTTGCTTACCTTCTCCAACATCAAGAACGACATCCCTATCGTTCTTGAGATGGAAAACGTCCAATACGCAACGTGGACATAATTATTTAAAGTTCACGCACTCTCGCATCAAGTCCTTCACCACATCATCCCCGCGGATACATGCAAGGAGAAAGTGTCTACCGCCAATGATGACCTTGTGTTATGGACGACTGTTGATGCTACCGTACTCCAGTGGATATATTACACTATCTCTACAGACCTTTTTGCAGACGATTATTGAATCCGACGCCACGACGATGTACACTTCGAATATGGTGTGTGATATATTCCAAGATAACAAAAATTCTCGTGCCATCACTCTTAAGCAAGAATTCTCCCATGTCACTATGGCGGATTTTCCGAATATCTAAGGCTGAAGGAATTGGCGGATCAACTCAAGAACGCTGGTGCACCTGTCACGAATGATTGTCTTGTTCTTCAAATGGTTGTCGGCCTATATTAGTGTTGGGAATCTTCTTCGTCAAAGCAGCCCTCTTCCGCCATTTTATCAATCCCAGTCTATGATCACCCTTGAAGAGGTAGGATTGGCTAAAAAGGCCGCAATTGGAGCAACTTTCGCCATGATGGCGACCTCGCCACAAAATTCCTACTCTCCGTCATCTTCGGCTAATTCCACTATAAATTGGAAAACGAGATCAAAATCGGAAGTTCAGTAGAAAAGGCGGCAACCGCGGCGGCGGCAGCCACAACGACAACGGTGGTGGCAGCAGTAGTTAGGGTGGCAGCCGGCAGGGAAAACCGCAGCTTGGGCTAGGGCAGTGGGCCAACAGTGCTGCTGGCTATTGGACTTGGTAGTGGCCCAACTGGCCCAGTTACCCCTTTCCAGTTCCATCAGTTTACCCAGCGAGTCGGGCCAGCCAGCAGAGGCCCAATTCGCAGCCAGTTCCATCAGTCCAATTAACCAGATGTTGGGCCTTGTTAGCATACCTTCACGGCTGCGGGCCCAGCAGCAGTTCCGACACCTCACGGATATCGAGGTCGCGATGCATACACGTGGATTAAATCTCCCGGACACAAATTGGTACATTGACACCAGAGCCACTTCTCATATGACGTCCGCGCAAGGTAATCTCTCGTCTTATTTCAATTTGAGCAAAAATCGTGACATAATTGTTGGTAATCGCAATTCAATTCTAATTCGTGGTTATGGTCACACAAATTTGTCCCTCCCCCCCCCCCCCCCACATCCACCTCTCATCCTCAAGAATGTTCTTCATGCCCCTCACTTAATTAAAAATTTGATGTCTGTCCGAGTCAAGCGACACCTTCTACATTTGCCGCTCTTGTTCATTCCTTGTGGCATGCACGTTTGGGTCATCTGTGATCGTCTATTATTTCTTCTCTTAAAAATAATAATTTCATTGATTGTACGAGTACGCGTAATACTCATATTTTTCCTTCTTGTCCTCTAGGGAAACATGTTAGATTATCGTTTGTCACATCTACTTCCAGTACGTTGATGCCTTTTGACATTATTTATGGTGATTTATGGACATCTCCCATTTTGAGTTCTTTGGGCCATCGTTATTATGTTTTATTTTTGGATGATTATTCTAATTTTTTGTGGACCTTTCCTTTGTCTAAAAAATCTCATGTTTTTTTCACATTCTTAAAATATAGAGCTTTCATATGTACCCAATTTGCATCGAAAATTAAAATATTCAATGTGATAACGGTAGGGAATATGATAATGGGCAATTTCGGGAATTTTGTGACACTCATGGCATATATTTTCGATTTTCTTGTCCTCATACGTCCTCACAAAATGGGAAGGCCGAAAGAAAAATTCGTACCATTAATAATATTGTCCGAACCTTACTAGCCCATGCTTCATTACCCCTATATTTTTGACATCATGCGTTACAAATGACGACCTACCTCCTTAACATTCTCCCAAACAAAGGTTAGCATATCAATCCCCACTTAAATTTCTTTACAATAAAGATCCCTCGTATTCTCATCTTAGGGTGTTTGAGTGCTTGTGCTATCCACTTTTTCCGTCCAATACAATAAATAAACTTAAAGCTTGGTCTACCGCTTGTGTATTTTTGGGTTTTCCGTCTAATCATCGTGGTTACAAATATTTTGATTTATCTTCTAATAAAATCATAATTAGTCGCCATGCTATTTTTGATGAAACTCAATTTCCGTTTGCTCAAGTGTCTAAATTCGTGTTGAGTGCTTATAATTTTTTTGGACGATGCTCTCTCCCCGTATATTCTACAACAGTGTGTCCGAGAGTCAAATCTGCCAGCAGGCCCACTGCCTGCTGGCCCAAACAATCTCGCCAATGTTCCAGCCTCTCAGTCCAGTTCCGAGACCCGGCCCAAGGGTGATCTTGGCCCAGTTTCTGGTTCCGAGACTCAGTCCAGTCTCGGTCCAATTTCTGGCCCAAATTTTTCTCCTTCTCCTCCGGGTCGTCAGCCAACCGCTATTGGGCCAGCAGGCCCACTGCCTGCTGGCCAGTCCACCACTGACCCAATAATTATCCAAATCTAGTCGAATTCTATCTCAAGTCAAGAACCCGTTACGCGTAGCCAACAGGGTATTTTAAAACCAAAATGACATTTTAATCTTAATTCTAACGTCACTAAATCACCCCTTCCACGTAACCCAATACATGTTCTTCATGACCCAAATTGGAAAATGACAATGGTTGATGAATATAATGCTCTTATTGAAAATAAGACGTGGGATTTGGTGCCCCGTTTGCCTGGTGTTAATATTATTCGGTCTATGTGGATTTTTACTCATAAATAAAATTATGACGGTTCTTTTGAGAGGCATAAGACCCGTCTTGTAGGTGATGGCAAAATACAACAGGTTGGCGTAGATTGTTGAGAGACATTTAGCCCAGTGGTCAAACTGACAACTATTCGCACTGTGCTTAGTCTGAGTCTCTAAAAAACATGACCCATTCATCAGGTAGAAGTGAAAAATGTTTTCTTACACTGTGATCTTAAGGAGATAATATACATGCATCAGCCCTTGGGTTTTAAGGACCCCAATTATCCTCACCATGTCTGTTTGCTGAAGAAGTTCTTATATGGGCTTAAACAGGCCCCACAGGTTTGGTATAAGAGGTTTGCAGATTATGTGTCTACTATTGGGTTTTCTCACAGTAGGTCTAATCATTCTCTGTTCATCTATGGTCGTGTTACTTCTTTAGCATACATTCTATTATATGTGGATGATATTATTTTGACTGCCTCCTCTGATAATTTGCGCAAGTCTATCATGACTCTTCTTAGTTCAAAATTTGCTATGAAAGACTTGGGGCCCTTGAGTTAGTTTTTGGGAATAATTGTCACTCATCATGCATGTAGTCTGTTTTTATCACAGATAAAGTATGCGTCTGAGATTATTGACATGTCATCTTGTAAGTCCTCTTCTACTTCGATTGATACCAAACCAAAGCTTAGTGCTACGTCTAGCACACCATATGAGGATCCCACCCACTATCGTAGTCTTGCAGGGGCTCTTCAGTATCTTACATTCACAAGACCATATATTACTTATGCAGTTCAGCAGGTGTGTTTATTTATGCATGATCCGCGGATTGAGCACTTGTATGCGCTCAAATGCATTATACGATACATACAAGGCATGCTTGATTATGGGTTGCATTTATATCCATCATCCATCTCTACTCTCGTATCTTATACAGATGCTGATTGGGGTGGATGTCCAGATACCAGACGTTCAACTTCTGGTTATTGTATGTTTCTTGGTGATAACTTGGTCTCTTGGTCGGCAAAATGCCAAGCTACTTTATCGTGATCCAGTGCAGAGGCCGAGTATCGAGGCATAGCCAATGTGGTGTCTGAGTCATGTTAGTTGCGTAATCTTTTATTAGAGCTTCACTTTCCTATTTAAAAAGGTACATTGGTCTACTGTGATAATGTTAGTGCCGTATATATCTCTGGAAATTCGGTCCAACATCAACGCACTAATCATATCGAGATGTATATTCACTTTGTTCGCGAAAAGGTAGCTCGTGGATAAGTACGTGTCTTACATGTCCCTTCAAGGTACCAAATTGCTGAGATCTTTACTAAGGGTCTTCCTTTGGTTCTGTTTGAAGATTTTAGGAACAGTCTCAACGTACGACAACCACCCGTTATGACTGCGGGGGTGTGATAGAAATCGTGTATAGTTGTGAATATTTAGGTTATTTATCATATTTTGTAGAATTCGTGTACAAGTGTAATTAGGATATTAGTATTATAGTAGGAATATAATTTTTCATATTTAGAGATTATATATTATATATATATATATATAGACTTCTTCATTAATGAAAATAATTAAAAGATTATTCTCTTACAATAATCATCATCAGTTTTCTCATACTTCTCCTTTTAAATTCTAATCATCACTCTAATTTTGTTCTCTCTTTTCTGGTTTCAGTAAGGGTATCTCAGCTTCGGCTCTTCCTTACAAAGAACTCCTTCCAGTTGACTTAAGATCTCCGCTCCAATTACAAATCATCAATTACTTACTCCTATTTTTAATTTCTTAATATATATTTGATTATTCCATCAATGAAGAACATAGCTCCAAGGCTTGAAGTAAAAGAAATTGAAATTCAAAGGAATTAGAAAGTATTAACAAATATTTTTTTAAAAAGCGACAAATTTGAAGAAAAAAAAACTACTGAAATTTCGATTATTGCACCGTATGAATATAGCTTCACTGAACTTATAACATGCAGTTGAAGTATGTAGTTGTAGTAAACCGTGTACTGTAACATTATACTATTGCAGAATCATAAAATATGATATGAATAGTTGAATCACATTATTTTACACTGAAGTGTACAAATATTTAAATTGTATACCACCAAAGTATACAATGCGTATACCTACTAGTATTTCCCCCTAAAAACATACGCAATACTTTGTTCACACAATCTAAATGTCCCTCAAGTAAAATTACAATGAGGTAGCTTGTAACACCTTGATTATTCTATCAAATATTTGCTATTTCTCAATAGACCCAAAAAGGTGACTCTTGTCCAAAATCGAGGTTTTATGAGGAATATAAAAGAAACTAGGAATTTACATATTCTGCAAAGCAGAAGTTAACAAAGTTATATGAGTCCAATCTATTTTGTGTTCAGAAATGATTCTATAAAATGTAGTAAGCAGGAGTAATTGATATTGCTGTAAATTGTCTTCTATAATTTGAGTTGCTTTTGATTCCCATGACTCCATCGATCATCAGGTACGATGCCGTTCCTAATTTCACCTTACTTTTGTTTACTCTGTTTTTAAAAGTTTCTGTATGGAGTATTGATCTTTAAGGACAATATTAGTTTTCTAATGAGCGGACAGTTCCTTTATTATCTTACTATAATTTCAAAATTTGATGTTGCTGGAGTGCGGAGTATATTGGATTTTGAGTTTTCTTCAATTTCAATGAGAATGAGAAGGCCTTTATCTTATGTTTGTTGAGCTAGGCAGATATTTTGCCATCGAATATTGTTGGGATCGAAATAATCAGGGTGTCATGCAAAAACTAATAATTGCAAATTTTGGAGTCGATAAATCAGACACAAAAGAAAAGTATAATAAAGAAGTATAATATTGATATGATTTGGTCAATTGATCTATATATGAAAAACTAATATTAAAAAAAAAATTAAAATTATAGAGAGAATAACCTCTCTCTAAACAAGATTTTTTAGTTACTACACTGTAGATGCTATTGTGTTTTTGTCATGAGAAGAAGTCTTCCATTTATTGATGTCCAAAACTTTTCCTCGAAGAAAAGAAATAGCCAAATATATATAGAAGAGAATTATATTTTCCTTTCAGGAAAATTACAAGCAATTACAGTAATACTTTAACTTTCCTTCAAGAGAAAAATAAGACTAAAACATGGTAATAGAATCAGCGAAAAAACCCTAACATATATTACCATCACCCAGTATCAAAAAGAATTTTCACGTGCTTGTCCATGAAAAGTGAATCAGGCCCGCATTTGACGGAGTGTTGCGAATATAATTTAATAATAAAAGTATGGTCTCTTTAACAACTTAAACTTTTAGATAACATCACACTTCAATAATTTTTTTAGGTTGAAAGCGATATGAACGTATATTAGCTCTTGAAAATTTACAAGAATGTTGAAGCAGCAAAGCAAGTGGAAAACAACCAAAAGATATGGCTTTTTATGACCGTGACTTTTGTGAGATTTTCCTGTTCTCCTTATTCCTTGCTTAGTTCTTTCACTAGTAAGTTGGTTAAATAATTAAGAAACCTTTTGACATCTCCAAGTTTGAACTCATCTGTAGACTTGGTAACTAAATACTCAGTATACTGAAATAGGAATTTAAAAGATGGCAAGTTCAGTGGGGAGAGGACTATTGCTTTTCCTAATATCTCTACTACTCAATCAATGTTTGTGAGTCAATGATTGTGCTGTTATCTATGTTTTCTTGTTAGTCTAGTTAATTGTTTCCTCAAATTTCAGTTTTACTTTTGAAAGAAGAACTGGGATTGCTGAGAGGACACATTTCCTGACTTTTATTGAGTACCCCATTATGGGGGCAATGTACTTCAATAAGCTACTGGGAATTGGTTTAGTTGGTTCCGTATCTCACCAACTAGGCGTTGATCCTTGATCATATGCGTATCATATTTTCCTTTAATTTTGTCCCGTTGTCATGTATAATAATATTGATTGACAAAAAGAGTTTTGAGGTAAAACGATAGATTGCCTGGTAACCTGACTATTAGGTTCCGTAATTCATTTAACGTAGGCCCTATTAAATGACAAAAGATATGTTACATTGAGATATTCATGTAGAGAGATATTTATCATTCTCATAATTGGCTGGAACAATTCTTTTGAAGATAATGTGA
Organism: Anisodus acutangulus; assembly: GCA_029783415.1. Taxonomy (NCBI): domain Eukaryota; kingdom Viridiplantae; phylum Streptophyta; class Magnoliopsida; order Solanales; family Solanaceae; genus Anisodus; species Anisodus acutangulus. Next base: position 20,055,160 of record CM056497.1, on the reverse strand, counting down.
ACATGTTGTAGAATTCGAGCTTTTTGCAAAAAATTAGATTTATTCAGTGTTAATCAAACAGATTGGCATCCGTTAGGCAATTCCTTATAATGTGATTGAGGACATTCTGTACTCCTAATTGTTCTTCCTCCGTCCCATAATACTTGTCCACTTTTCTTTTTACACGCCCCTTAAGAAATCATAAATAAAAGTGTATCTTTACTACATTACTCTTATCTCTCTCTAATAAATTGCATTCTAATTAATATTGGTTACTTTAGAAAATAATTAATGTTAAAGACAAAATAGGAAAGAATTAATTAATTCCATCTTGGTTTTTGTAAATTAATAAATATTTTGGGACGGATATTTTTAATAATGTGGACAATTAATATGGAACGGAGGAAATAATTTCTTACTTGAATACTTTCATTGAAGATATTCTCCTGGTGCTCTGCACCGTGCCTCAGTCCATATACCATGTATATATGAATTATTCTTCAATTTAGCAGGTCTTAAGTATCCAATACCCAAGAACACCATGTCTATGTATATTGCGCTGTTAATTTAATCAAGTTAGTCGTAGGTAACTGAAGGGGGCTATGAAACAATAAAAATAAAATGAAATAAATCGAATGCTAATTCTGTTTCCGAATGTCGGCAATCATGTCGTCCGACATCAGTAACAACACTTTAGCAAAACAGAAAACCTTGAAGAGTAAATGCAGCGGAAATTTAAAGAACACAAATGTTTTAAATTTTCATAAGTTATATATATTATATAACTTATGATGGTCAATAATGTATTGAAAATATATTATATACAAATAGATAAATTCTTTTCTTTACAAATTTACAAGATAAAACGGAAAGAAATTAAAAGTTGAAGTCGCAAATGACTTCTGCCTGAAAAATCTAACTAAGTAGACATAGACAACCTCTCATTACAATTGATCCATACAAAAGTAATCTAGAATCTTAACAACAATTGTAATATTGGACAAAATGTTGTCAACACACTCAGGCAACACTGGTGATCCAGATTTCTGAGATGAAATTCCGAGAGCTCTCTTGGTATTTTTACTTTCTGGTTCTGGATGTTGATTCTCTATAGTAGCCTCTCTATTTATAGTAGCGAGTCTTCCTTGAAAAAATCATCGATCAGTTGTGGAGTTTGAGTGAAAGGTGGACTACTAGTGAGATTGGTTGGAGAAGATCAGGGAGTGATAATCTCAACAGCTTTGGTTTGATCCTCATGACAAGTAACAACTTTTGACTTAGTCCTCACTCATTTTTTACCATCTCCTTTTTACCTTGCCAAGTCATTTTTACCTCATAGTAATATTTACACAAATATTACAGCATCGCGTGAAGTAAGGCAAAATATGTTCAGAAAATGTTGGTCCGAATGTTGTTTCAACATTTGTCCTAATATACTTACACATTCATATCAATACTTTGGGAGATATGTTGGGTCAAATGTCACAACACCAAATCCAACATTAACAATCTCCCCTTTTTTGTCTTTCTTCACAAAACTCATTAAAATGTAAAGCTGACTTAGGATGTAAACAATTTCAAGGTCATGCTCCCATTTAACCTGTGATGACATACAAGCAAACATGTGTATACCGATTCATAGGATTAGAAAAGAAAAAAAAATATGAGCACACATGTCACATATCATCCAATATATACAAACCACAAATAGAAATATTAAATATCAATATCAATCCACTAAAGATCCTCATACATCATCGACACTAGCAACAACTCCCTCTTTGCTCATCATATAGCAGCAGCAGCTTCCAGCAAATTTCTACTCTTGCATCATAGCTTCAACTTCCTCTGCACAACAGCCTTTAACTTCCTCCCCCTGCATCAACATCATTTAGCTTCCTCATCATGCATCAACATCATCTCCCCCCCCCCTTTTGTGAAGAAAGTAGCATCATGAAATGATCTCTAGCTTGTATCAGGGCATTTCTTGCACCATCAACCTCAGAAATCTGTTGGTTGATTTTCCAATTTGATCCACAAGCCATTCTGTAGACAGTGTAGACTGTCTTGGACCAGTGTTGCCCAGAATGTTGGTGATATTTCTGGAAACATTTTCACTTTCAGCTTCTTTTTTTCAGGGCAAGTCGATGACTCTGTCCTTACTCATCAAAATTACTTTGTTTACAGTGTAAAGCTCAAGAGCCTTCCCTAAAGTGTATTCTCTCTTAGGCTCAAAGCCTTGGGTGGTTAATACTTTGTAGATCCGAGAGGGAAAATGAAGGATTGAAGTTGATTCTTTCTCAGCCAAGTTGGCAATTTGATGAAATATCATTTTCCCAAATCAACTTTCAAACCTTTCCTAACTTTATACAATAAGGTGGCTTGTTCAGATATCACAATTGACTCATTCATTGAAGGAAGCCAATTGTGAATAGCAATTTTGTGGAGGGTAGAAAACAGGGTTGTTAGTTTGGAGGCTGGACATCTAGGGATCCACTTCTTCATCATACCTCCAGTGATATATTTAATCACTTCATCCCTATTATCTATGACCTGTTTTGCTTCTCTAACATTATCTCCAGCATCTAGTCTCATACATTGATTTATAATAGAAGGCGTAAATAGATAGGCCTTGTTGTAGAGATATACCTTGTCAAATTTCTTTGAGGAGGTCTTCTCTATAATAGGGCTCAAATTAGCGTAAAACAACCTTACTACATTATCAAGATACAGTCCTTTTTCAGTGACAGATCCTAGGAGCTGTTTGTCCTTTAAGAATTCTACCACTCCATATTCAGTACAAGAGGCAATATCAATTATTTTCTCAGGTCTGATTACTCTATTCTTGTAACAGTCTCACATATCAATAGTTAGTTTTAGAATAGAATTTATCTGAGTAAGCATATATCTCAAAGTCCGAATCGATGGATTCGGTACTGCTGAAGGATGTTGTTGTATATGTCTCTGCAGATGTTGACTGAAATGTAGCTTGAGACGTTGTGGCATCAGTGACAACATTTGGAACAACACTCAACTTTGCAGGTCTGGGAACTCCCTTTGGAAAGAATTGTTTTAAAGGAGTGTCATCTGGAATTTCCCTTTCTTGAGGAACATTTGGTTGCACTGAAGCATATGTTATTCTTCACTCTCCTCTGTTGAAAGCACATAGTCCGTATCTTCACTTGCACTGCTTGAGTAAGAGGGTATAGAGGTTTCATATCTAGACATTTTGTTACTCGGTCCTTCTTGGACTGTTTTCTCAAAAACTCTACCCGATTGATGAGTATGGAAGGTAGAAGACCTTGGCCTTTTACCCAAAGATGAAAAATTAACAGTTTAATCAACATCTATAGGGTTATTATCATCTCCAGGATAGCTACTATCTAAAGGTTCATCAAAACCTTTAAACACTATTGTTGTACATGAGTTTTCTGGGAGATTGGAGGACGAGGATGGCTATTCTGTTTGCTAGGGATCATTGTGTTCGAACGCCTCCGTATTCATTGGAGGGCTTGTGCTCATTGGAGTGTTGGAGTGGATGTTGGATGACATTTATTCTGACATTGATGATGTTTCCATTAGTGAAAATTTGGGAGAGAGTTTTGAGGAATTAGAGTTTCTTATTGAGATGAGAGTTTGATTTGGTGAGTCCATCGGGTAGGTAGGGAGTTATACGCCCGATGAGTTTTTATTTTATTTTTATGCGAAAATCGGAAATGATAAAATAATAGCAAATGAGAGGAATATTTATATACATGACAACTCTTTTCTTAGCAACAAGAATCCCTTAGTTTTATGTGTTTCAATTTTACACAATAACTTACACCTAAAATATTAAAGAAAAAAATAAATATCACGGTAGGAATAAAATTTAATCTTATCATTTTAAATTTTGAAATTCCTGTAAACAAGGCATATAATAGGGAGTAAAATATGATATTTCAAAAATCAGATAAGAACAACATCCCAACACATATCACATTCTGAAAATGTCAAAAACAATGCTAGCAATATTTTGGAAGACACAAGTATTTTGATCCCACAAGAATTTTCAAATTTGGCAACAAACCAAGACATGTTTTATATGTACTTTATGAATTTTACCACTGGACCAATGTAACATTTTCCAATCGTGTCCTTGTTCTAATCATATAACACATATAAAAGAATTTTTCATGTAAAAAATAAGAATACTTTTATGGTATTCTCAAATCTCTTTTGGAGCACTCGATACTCCTATAGAATATGAACGATATTTTTTCATGGGCTTTGCCCATTTTTCACAGTTGTCAAGTATTTGTAAAGGCTTTGCCTTATTTTGATACTCTTCTTTTATGAAATATTTTTTATATCATCGCAGAGAACGATGTCACTTTGATAACATATTCTTATTGAATGATCATATTTGTGTGACCAAACGTTATGCACCATACAACAACAATAATCAGTTAGTGATATAACATAGGTAAATGTCACCCAAAATGTTAGACAACATTTCAGCCGACATTCACCAAAAATGTCTTTTTAGAGATTACAAAGACTAAGAGATTTCTTCAAGCTAGAAAATCTCTCATGGTTCAAAGCTTTTGTAAAAATATCAGCTAGTTGATGAAGAGTGTCAACATGATCAATTTGAACTAGATGTTTTTCGACTAAATCTCTTAAAAAGTGATGTGTAATATCAATATGTGTTTGTACGTGAGTGCTGAACTGAAATTTTGAAAATATTTATAGCACTCAAATTATAACAGTACAAAATCAAAATGTTGCTAATAAATTCATAGTCGTCCAACATGTGTCGTAGCCATATTAATTGAGAGCAACAACTTCCAGCTGCTACATATTCAGATTCAACAGTTGAAAGTGAGACACAATTTTGTTTATGACTATACCATGAAACGGGGTTATTGCCAAGATAAAAACATCATCCACTTGTAATTTTTGTATTATCCACATCTCTAACTCAATCCGAGTCACTATATTCTATTAAGTTAGGATTAGTGTCTTTGGAATACCAGATTCCAAACTCACATGTACCAACATCATATCGAATAATATATTTCACGACATTTAAGTGGGACATTTTGGGACAGGCTTGAAAACGTGCACAAACACAAACACTAAACATAATATCTGGGCGACTAGCAGTAAGATAAAGAAGGCTACTTATCGTAGATCAATATAATGTTGGATTGACATTTTCACCAACATTATCCTTACTTACCTTCTGTGATGAACTCATTGACATTTTCATATGTTTAGCATTCTCCAAACCAAATCTTTTATCTAGATTCTTGGCATATTTACTATGTGAGATGAAAATTCCATCTTTACTTTGCTTTATCTACAAGCCTCCTGTTCTCATTCCTTCAAAAACTCCCCCCCATCACTTGGCCCGTTGGATGATTCTTCCTAATCCTTGATGAGAGGTCCCTACGAACTTGGTCTAACAATTCAGCACTTGACTCATCATCTGTGGCTTCAGTGGTCTCTATAGTTGTTTCGGATATTGCTTGAGGTGTGGCAACATCCGATTTTTCTATAATCTGTGGACTTTCCAATGTATCTATAATGTTATTGTCAATAGTTTTTCCTGAAACATCAGAAAGATCATCAAAGATAACATTTACAGACTCTTGTATAGTTCTGGATCTCAGATTATATACTCGATAAGCATGACTATTTTGTGAATAGCCAACAAAAAATCATTTATCACTCTTAGAGTCAAATTTTGTCAAATGATCCCTGTCGGTTAAAATATAACAAATACACCCAAAAATATGAAAGTAACGCAAGTTTGGTTTCTTTCCATTTATAATCTCATAGGGTGTCATTTTTGTTCCTGGCCTTAAATAAACTCTATTAGCAATGTGATTAGCAGTATTCAAGGCTTCTGCCCATAAACGTTTTGATAAATGTTTAGAACTAAGCATCACTCTAGCCATTTCTTGTAATTTCCTATTCTTCCGTTCTGCAACCCCATTCTGTTCAAAAGTTTTGGGGGCAGAAAACTCATGAAAAATTCCCTTTTTCTCATAAAAAATTGTGAATGAACTGTTTTCAAATTCTTTTCCATGGTCGGATCTAATTCAAAAAATAGGAGAATAGAATAAATTTCTAATTCTAGAGTGCAAGATTTTAAACATATCAAACGTTTGTGATTTTTCTTTCAAAAAATATATCCAAAAATATTTAGAAAAATCATCTACTATCACAAATGTATACCTCATGCCTCCTAGACTGTCTACTTCAATTGGACCCATTAAATCCATATGTAGCAATTGAAAACAGTGAGACATGCCTGAATGTTGTCCGTCGTGTTGGACAACATTATGAGAGACACGAGTTTGATTACCTTTCAAACAATCTTCACATACAGTTTTACCTTTATGGCTAAGTTTGGGTATGCCTCTAACCGCTTCATAAGAGACCAATTTTTCTAAATTGTGGTAGTTGACATGCCCCAACTTTTGATGACATAGTGTTGTGTCATCGACCTTAACATTACTGCATGTTTCTTGTCTTACAACAAGATAGCAATTGTCACCTATTCTTGTACATGTCATGACACATATATTTGCTTAATTTGTAACTTTACAGGCATTCTTATTAAATTTTACCTCAAGATCGTCATCACACAGTTGACTTATACTGATCAAATTAACCATTAAGCCCTCAACATGTAAGACGTTTCTTAAGGCTGAAAATCTAGGAACATCCATGATCCCTTTTCCAATTATTTTGCTTTTACTGCCACCTCCGTAAGTCACGTTTCCTCCATTGAATGACTCATAGTTCTTTAGAAAACCTTTTGTACATGTCATGTGGCGAGAACATCTACTATCAAAGTACCAAGATCCTGACATGTTAGTTCTTAATGCAGTTATAACAACATTACATGTTACATCCTTTTTAGGAACTCAAACTCTCTTAAAATATTTTTTACCTTTTGGCTCAGAAATGTTGCTTCGATTGTTATCCGGAATGTTGGATAACATTTTAGGCAACATTTTGCTCACAGAATCTTAAAGTTTAAAACAATATGATTTTAAGTGTCCAGGGGAGTTACAGTGATGACACACAAACTTCATATTCTTTACATATATGAGAACCTATTATTCATCCATTTTTTTTACAAAACATATTTTCTCATTTTTATCAAAGAGATTATAGCATATGGTTTTAAGAGAGTTTTCGTACCCAATTTCTACATGTGAAGGTTTACTAAAGTTGAGTATCTTATTCAATTTCGAAGTCCCCGTGTTGAGCTTACGGAAGGTTGCTTCGGCTAAATCCAATTTTGCATGGATCTTACCAAATTCAATATCCTTTTTGGTAAGTGCAACCTCAAGTCGGGTTATCGTGCATTTTAATACTAAATTCTCACGAGTAAAGATTTTACCTTTTTATCAAGTTGCTTGGATTCTATGATTAAGGCTTTACAAATACTTTGTAATTCATTAATCATATCATCTTTGCATTCAATTTGATCCATACAATCAACCTTACTAACAGAAATAGAACCACTAAAGTAATTAACATCAGAATAGTTAAAGAATTCATACTTTTCGGATGTCGCTGAAGATATTGATGTTGTTGCTGATGTTGGAGCAAATGTCGTGACATCTGAGATAATATTGTATACGACATCTTCATTATCCGATAGAGACTGTTCGAAAACAGTAGCCAACATTGCTTGTGTTTCAATTTCCTCTTCTCCTTCATCATCACTAAGAGAAACCCATAGATTCTTACCAAATTTTCTAAGAGTGTTTGCACAGTGACCCCAACCCGAGCATGCATGACACTGCACGGACTTAAGTTGTTCGGGATTAAATTTGGTACGATCTGAGTTGGTTCTTCTTAGTTGATTTTCTTTTTGTACATTTGGAAGGATCTAGTGGTCTTTTGATTGAAGACTTGGTTTTGGTGCTCTTTAGATTTAGATTGATTTCTCTCATTGTTGAACTTCCTCATCATCGAATTGTATTTTCGAGTGAGTAAGACAACATTTGCACCATCACCAATTTCTTCAAGATTCTCATTGTCTTCTTCGATTTGACTCTCTGAGGATTGAACTTGAAGTGCTACATTCTTGCTTTTATATAATTCCTTTTGATTCTCATTGTTCATCTCATAAGTTTTGAGAATGCTCATCAAGGTATGAAGGTCCATTGTGGCAAGATTGTGAGCTTCTTCAATAGCACAAATCTTTAAATTGAACTTTTCAGGAAGAGAACGAAGAGCTTTTTCAACAAGTTGAGTGTTGGTTAATGGTTCACCAAGCACTTGACATTCATTTGAGATGTCAATCAACTTTTCAAAATAAGATTTAATATCATCCGTTTCTTCCATCCTTAAACGTTCATATTTACCCATGAGCATGCATAGCTTTGTTCGACGAACACTTGAGCTACCTTTACAATGAATTTGTAAAGTATTCCATACATTCTTAGCCGTGGGGCAGTTTTGAATGAGTTTGAACATATACATATCAACCCATCCAAAAATTGTATCTAAGGCTTTTTCATTAAAGCTAGCATTATTGGTTTCTTCTGTAGTCCATTCAGATTCAGGTTTAACAAGAATGTCACCTTCCTCATCCGGTGGCAACATTGGAACAACATACCAATTGGTTATAGATATCCATGCCCTAATATCAATTGATTTGATATGAGAACGTAGGCGAATCTTCTAATAGACATAATTTGATCCATCTAAAATAGGAAGTCTACCAATAGTTGGATTTGCTGGATCCATATCTTATGACAACAGGACTACGCACTTATTGTGTTAAGTGTCGGCTCTGATACCATTTGAAGGGGCTATGGAACAAGAAAAACTAAATGAAATAAATCGAATGTCAATTCTATTTTCGAATGTCGGTAATTATGTCGCCCGACACCTGTAAAACCACTTTAGCGAAACAGAAAACCTTGAAGAGTAAATGCAGCGGAAATTTAAAGAACACAAAAGTTTTAAATTTTCATAAGTTATATAATATATATAACTATGATGGTCAATGACCAAATGTATTAAAAATATATTATATACAAATAGATAAATTATTTTCTTTACAAATTTACAAGATAAAACGGAAAGAATTAATGTTAAAGAAAAAATAGGAAATAATTAATTAAATGTCGTCCGACATATTGGTTACTTTAGAAAATAATTAATGTTAAAGACAAAATAGGAAAGAATTAATTAATTCCATCTTGGTTTTTGTAAATTAATAAATATTTTGGGACGAATATTTTTAGTAATGTGGACAATTAATATGGGGCGGAGAGAGTAATTTCTTACTTGAATACTTTCATTGAAGATATTCTCATGGTGCTCTGCACCGTGCCTCAGTCCATATACCATGTATATATGAATTATTCTTCAATTTAGCAGGTCTTAAGTATCCAATACCCAAGAACACCATGTCTCTGCATATTGGGTTGTTAATTTAATCAAGTTAGCCGTAGGTAACTGAAGAGGGCTATGGAATAATTAAAACAAAATGAAATAAATTGAATGCTAATTTTGTTTTCGAATGTCGGCAATCATGTCGTCCGACATCAGTAACAACACTTTAGCAAAACAGAAAACATTGAAGAGTAAATGCAGCGAAAATTTAAAGAACACAAAGATTTTAAATTTTCATAAGTTATATATATTATATAACTTATGATGGTCAATGACCAAATGTATTGTGTATATACTATATACAAATAGACATTTCTTTCTTTACAGATTTATAAGATAAAACAGAAAGGATTTAAAAGTTGAAGTCGCAGATGACTTCTGCCTGAAAAATCTAACTAAGTAGACATAGACAACCTCTCATTACAATTTCTCCATACAAAACTAATCTAGAATCGAAACAACAATTGTAATGTTGTCAACGCACTCAGGCAACACTGGTGATCCAGATTTCTGAGATGAAATTCCTAGAGCTCTCTTGATATTTTTACTTTCTGATTCTGGATGTTGATTCTATGTAGTATCCTCTCTATTTATAGTAGAAAGTCTTCATTGAAAAGCTCATCGATCAGTTGTGGAGGTTGAGGGAAAGGTGGACTACTGGCGGGATTGGTTGGAGAAGATCAGGGAGTGATAATCTCAACAGCTTTGGCTTGATCCTCACGACAAGCAACAACTTTTGACTTAGTCCTCACTCATTTTTTACTAGCTCCTTTTTACTTTGCCAAATCATTTTTAACTCATAGTAATATTTACACAAATATTACAGCATCGCGTGAAGTAAGGCAAAATCTGTTCAGAAAATGTTGGTCCGAATGTTGTGCAACATTTGTACCAACATACTTACACATTCATATCAATACTTTAGGAGATATGTTGGGTCAAATGTCACAACACGAAATCCAACATTAACAGTAACATAGCCAGTAATGGAGTAGTTCTTTGAATCCGTAAGCGCTTTTCAAAGTAGACAAACTCCTGAGCCCTGCTTAATTGGACATAGTAAGCAGAGAATCGTGTTTCCACTAAGGAAATTGTTATATAGTCCGAGATATTGAAGGCTTGTAGAACATCCTATCTCAGAAGAATGTTGGATATTTTTAGCAAAATCAAAAGTCATCATTGATGTGATGCCCCTTCAAATTTAGGGGGAGTCTGTTAACATAATTCATATTTATTTTGAATTTGAACAGACGCAAACTTTCTCAATAGACATCGTTGATGCTTCTTGGAGGTGTCTGTTGGTGATGAAAAGGCATCACCAATGGATGCGAAATCTCTATAAGTAGTAAAGATGTTTTCTCATTCAAATACAGAAATGAAAAAGAATCAAAACTTCTGTTGAAAAAGAATCAAAACTTTTATTGAAAAGAATCAAAACTTCTGTTGAAAAAAATCAGAACTTTTGTTTTCTATTCTTCCCTAAGCATCATCAGAAACTTCATACTGTGTGTTATTGGTTGGATCAAGGGAGTACAAACTTTGAATTCAACATCGTTGTTATGGCTTCATTGTATCCTGAAGGCAATATTTCTGTGACCTAATGTACTCGCCAATTTATTGGAAATGGTCAAAATAATTGTGTAAAAGAATCTACATAAGAGCCTTGAAGTCAGAGAATAACAATTTGGTGTATGTGTTTCATCCTGTTAGTACCATATTTTAAAACAATTTTTAGATAGTTATCGACATGGAGGGTGAAACTTCAATTGCTGCTCAATCATTGCAAGTAATGAACCAGACTTTGAATTGTTTAGAACGTTTTGATGGTGAGGGTTTCACTCGTTGGCAAGAGACTATCAATTTTTTCCTGATGACTATCAAGTTATGGTACATCCTTGAAGATGGTTTGGAGGAAATTCCTGATGCGACTCCAATGGACAACGATGAATTGAAGGCCAAACGGAAGAAATATCAAGAGGATGATTTTATGTGCCATGGTCATATTCTGAATGTTCTAGGAGCCAATATTTACAATGCCCATCGAAGTCTTGAAACAACAAAGGAATTGTGGACTGCGCTCGAAAACAAGTACAAAATTTCTGAAGCGAGTAATAAGAAATTTCTGATTTGTAATTTCATAGACTTTAAGATGGTTGACAGTAAGTCAATTATTTCCCAGGTCAGTGAACTTTTACTCATTGTTAATTATCTTAAAAATGCTGGAATTGACCTTGTATCTTCATTCGTCGTTGGAGTTATTATTTCTCGTCTTCTCCATTCTTGGAATGATTACAAGAAGAAAATTAAGCATGCTGAAACTGACTATGACTTAGAAGGTTTACAGCGTCATCTTCGTATTGAAGAAGATGCTCATAAACGAGAGATTAAGGATAGTCAGCAAACTGAAAATCATTCTAAGATTAATAGTGTGGAAGAATTGAAAAAATCCAATTTTTTTTGAAACCTAAGGATCTCAAAGAGTGATATTAATGTATTGGATGTTTTATTGCTTAATTAGATTGGGTATCAATGTTATACTCCATTAGTATTTCATTATGTCATGATACCAATGGTGGCCATCTTTTGTAGTGCCTATAGCCATTTATTACTTGAAAAAAAAAATTAGTGGAAAAAGCATTAATGACATAGATTTAGGATTTTAACTCCTATCTAATACCCAAAGCTGGGAATAGAATGGGTATAGGGCTTGGGAAAGCCTAGTGATGAACTTTATCACCTAGGTTGGAAAACTAGTGATAAACCTTAAATTGGCCGATAGTCTAGTATAATAGGTATTCAATTGATATCAAGCATAGCTCAAATTACATTGATTCACCTAGAGGGAACACAACCCTAGTCCTTCCACAACTTGAATTACAAATTTGCATCATTACTTTCTTGAGTGAACTATTAGATCATAATCAAACAAGCAAATATTTTCCCAACATCTTTGAAATCTTGACTACGTATTGAGGCTTACGTTTGTACTTTTTCTCAATCGTATTTCATGTGGGATTCGACCCCAACCTTAGTTGAATTTTATATTTGCATTCGACCGCTTTATATCCTTTTCGGAGGTGTAATTTAGATATATCAAACATTTAACAGACGGGATCTTTATCCATCAATCTGGTTATACCGAAAAAATTTTAAAATAATTTTACATGAACAATGCACATCCGTTAAGAACTCCAATGATTGCTTGCTCGCTTGAAGTGAGTAAATATCTGTTCTGACCTCAAGAAGTAAATGAAGAGCTTCTTGGTCCTGAAGTATCATATCTTACTGCAATTGGTGCATTTATGCTTCTTGCTAATGCTACAAGACCTAATATAGTGTTCTCTGTTAAATTGCTAGCAAGATATAGCTCTTCTCCTACACGAAGACATTGGAACATAATTAAGCATATATTGTGATATCTGAAGGAAACTATTGATATGGATCTATTTTATACTAATGGCAGTCCAGATCTTGTTGGTTATGCAGATGCATGTTATTTCTCTAATCCACATAAAGTTCGATCTCAAATAGTCTATCTGTTTACATCTAAAGATACTGCTATATCATGAAAATCTATAAAGCAATCCATTGTTGCTACTTCTTTGAACCATGCTGAGATAATAGTTATTCATGAAGAATGTAGAGAATATGTGTGGTTGAGATCAGTAACACATTTCATCGAAGAGAGATATGACCTAAAGTGCGATATAAAAATACCCACAGTATTATATGAAGACAATGTTGCATGCATAACTCAATTAAAATGAGAATTCATAAAAGGAGACAGAACGAAACATATTTCACCAAAGTTATCATTCACACATGATATTCAGAAGAATGATGATATTAATGTGCAGTAAATTCGTTCAAGTGACAATCCTGCAGATTTGTTTACCAAATCATTGCCAACTTGAACTTTGGAGAAGATGGTATCCAAGATTGGAATGTGAATACTTCGACATCTAAATCGTGATCTTCATTAGGGAGGTAAAATACACATTGTATTATTTTTTCATTAATTAAGGTTTTATCCCATTAATTTTTCTTGGTAAGATTTTTAATGAGGCACCATGTAAATCATATTACTAGATGGGTACTCTTTTTCCTTCACTTAGATTTTTTCCATTGGGTTTTAATGAGGCACATTATCTATTGATGAACATTCAAAGGGGAGTGTTATAAATACAATGTATTGTGGATGTCCATTCAAATACACAATTTCCAGGATAAGCTTTAATCAAGCATGCAACTTGCAAGTAGCTTACCCAACAATTTTTCATGGATAAACTTACAATCAAGCAGGCAGCTTGCAAGTAGCTTACACAACAACTTACAAGTAGCTTCTCATGGATAAACTTACAATCAAGCAGACAACTTGTAAGTGACTTACACAACAACTTCTTTGAAGTAGCTTACAGAGCAGTTTGAGTTCCTCTATAAATAGGAAGTCAATTCAATTCATTTGTACATCAGTTTGAAGTTGAATAATATATCAGTCTCTTTCTATAAACTTGTCTCAGGTGTATTTATTTTATATTCTTTATTTTATAACAATACTATGATTAGAATTATGATGGTAAAAATATCATGGGCAGTCTATTTTGTCACTTTAATATTTATAGTCTTTTTATAATTGTTATACACACATCCATTTCAAACATTGCAGCATCAGTCATTTTTGTTTGAAGTCCATGTTAAAAGAGTTGGGCTCAGCTATTTTTACATGACTTCAGCCATTTTTATTTGAAATTCATGCACCTATAATTAAAGTTCAAGCATAAATGACCTAAGTAAGGCAAAAAAGTTGAAATTTCACCTCTACCATTAATGGATTCAGCAAGGGCACTACAATACGACTCAGATAAGCCTCAATCACGGGTATTTGAGCGCTGAATCAAAATAAATATGTTTTCGAACCTTCTCATTAAAATTTCTACGTGAATCTCAGTAATTACTGAAGGGATGTTTTATCAAAAAAAAATTCATTTGTATTTATTGAAAATTAAAACAGATAATATTTCAAGAACAAATATAGTTCTACTTTCGTGTTGCTTTTGTATTGTTTGTTCTTTTTACCTTCGTTGTGTCTGATTCCGCTTAATCTTTTCCAAGATCAATTAATATTTGAGAAAACATGGCCTAACTGAACCTCAACTATATGAAAACTTCAAACACAGTATTTGAAGTTAGACTTTTTATTAAAACTTCAAACACAATAGTCCCATGTCGTTTGATTTATGCTACTATGTGTATTTTGTTTATCTTATTTAACTACATTAGTTATTACTTCTTTTTTAGAATTCGCTATCATATTTTAGTCGTTTTGTTTGTCTTACTTTGCTTGTGCTTGTTCTTTGTCTTGAGCCGATGATCTCTCGAAAATAACTGCTCTGCCTACCAATGTAGATGTAAGGTCTGCATATACTTTACCCTCTTCAGATCCCACGTTCTGAGATTTCACTTTGTATGTTGTTGTTGTAGACTTTTTATTAAAACTAACCTCAAACACACATATATAAATTATCCCAAAATAGATACATTTATATAAAAAAAAAAACGATACAAACTAAGTGGCGGCGTCAATATTGAATATACAATTTGCCCTCATGATGCTATGATATGAGAGTCGAGAAGGCTAGGGGAAAGTGACAGTGACAGATTCTGGCCCAGTCCATTAAATTTAACCCAAGAAAATGTTGGACTAATACCGTGGATATGATGTCTAATTAAGAACAAAAGTGCACCAATAACCATTTTTATGGCCGTCGTTTATGACCTTATTAGCATTTGCATAGTATTTAATGTTTAGCCGCTTGACTTGATCTATTTCTTAGTTATTCTTTTTGAACTCTTAAATTTTTTCCATTTGCGGTAGTGCATATCGAAGAAGCCACAGCAAAACCCCCTTTGATATTCTTCTTTTTTTATTTTCCAATCCATAATTTTTCTGTCACCTACTTTAAATCTCAATAACATATATGAGTTTCAAATCTACTTGTTCTTAATCTTATTCTCTTTCTTCTTTTTTTGGGGTTGTTTCCTTAGTCAAGTTAGATTTTTGGTAAAGGAATAGAGAATCAAAAATAAATCTTTCAAGCTACAATATTTTGAAGTTTGAACTAAAAAAATACTAAACAGAACAATTGAATTGATAAAACTGAACTTCAGTATGGTAAAATTGAATTTTAAGATGTAGTGTTCTGAAGTTTGAATTGAAAAAATTGAACTTCAGAATACAATTTTCTAAAGATAAAGCTGAAAATATCAAACTTCATGATATCAATATCCAGATATTTAAATTGAATTTTTTTTATCATGACACAGTTTTCTGAAGTTTGAGCTAAAAGAAAATCCAAGACATAATTTTCGGAAACTTATAAAAATTAAACTTCGTGACTGCCTTGAAGTTTGAGAAAGCCAAGAAAAAAAGTCTATGCTGCTTTTTAAAGTTAGGTCTAAATTTAAATATTTTCCAAATGGTGGCTAAGTCTTAAATAGGTGTCACTAATTGTGTCAATTTCCACATAAATTAAGCTTTTAGAAGTTACTCATCCGGATTAAAAAAAGTATTCACCTAGTCATTTGAACATCATTGATATTGACATTTGATCATCTAACATTTAATAAAAATAAAATTTTAAAAAGTAAAATATATATTTTTTAATTTGATAAATAAATAATTTTTTTAAATTTAAAAAATAAAGGCCAACTGAAATTTTTTTGAGTTTGACGGAGAACATAACACGTTACAAAGTCCAAAGATGGATCTAGAATTTATTGTATAGTGTGTACCTCAAATGCGAGAAAGTCCATGATCGTTGTCACTTCTCAGTCAACCATCTTAACCAGCAAGCAATACTTACAGTTCAGCTGACATTTCTCATCAATCCTTAAAACCCCCAAAACCTCAAACTCATTTTTCTTCTAGTAAGTACTAAACATGGCTGCTCTGTACAATTGTTTCCTTTTCTCTCTAGTCTTTGCTGTCTTAATTGCCACCGCTATAGCAGAGATTCGATCTACCCAGATCCGATCCGATTCTCGTTCTACCATACCTTTTGACGAATTCGGGTACACCCATTTCGGCTTTCTAAACCTCTCCGTCACCGACATATCCTTCTCTAACCCGAATTCCGGACCCGAACCCGTTCCTTCGGAATTGGGTTTCTTCCTCGTGACCCGTGAAGCTTGGCAACACGTTCTTGAACAACTCCAAGATAGTGATATCCGATGTACACTTCATTCGGATCTCATAAAAAAGGTTTACACTTTCGACCAATTGCTACCCTCAGCTCATCAATTCACAACTTCTTTTAGTGTCAGTGAAGCAAATCAATTCACTCTTGTTTTCGCTAATTGCATGCCCAATTTGGCAATTTCAATGAATGTTCACTCGGTTATGTATAATTTTAACCCGAAAAGTGGGCAGCTTGATTTTCTATCTGCAGGCAAGACAGCTCTTCCAGTGATTTATTATTTGTGTTTTGTAGTTTATGTGTTAATGGGGGCATTTTGGGTATTTACACTATACAAGAAACGACTATCTGTTTATGGGATTCACTTCTTTATGCTTGCTGTGGTGATCTTGAAAGCATTGAATTTGTTATGTGAGGCTGAGGATAAGTCTTATATTAAGAAAACTGGTACTGCTCATGGATGGGATGTTTTGTTCTATATATTTAGTTTCTTGAAGGGTATTAGTCTGTTCACTTTGATAGTTTTGATTGGAACTGGTTGGTCATTTTTGAAGCCTTACTTACAAGACAAAGAGAAGAAGGTTTTAATGATTGTTATTCCTTTGCAAGTTGTGGCTAATCTTGCACAGGTGGTTATTGATGAAACTGGCCCTTTTGGTGAAAATTCATACACATGGAAACAAGTTTTCCTGCTTGTTGATATTGTTTGTTGTTGTGCTGTATTGTTTCCGATCGTGTGGTCGATTAAGAACTTGCGTGAGGCAGCTAAGACTGATGGCAAAGCTGCGGTGAATTTGATGAAGCTGACTTTATTCAGGCAGTACTACGTTATTGTGATATGTTACATATACTTTACAAGAGTTGTGGTTTATGCTCTGGAGACTATTACATCTTATCGGTATCAGTGGACTAGTGTAGTGGCTGCTGAAGCGGCAACACTTGCCTTCTATGTGTTTACGGGGTATAACTTCAGGCCTAAGGCGCACAATCCATATTTTGCGATTGATGATGAGGAGGAGGAAGCTGCTTCTGAGGCACTCAAGCTTGAAGATGAATTTGAATTATGAGTATCATTCTTCAGCACTATGCAGGTACATTTGAAGAGGCAAAGTTGAAAATACTCTTATCTCGGAGAAGGTCGTAACATTTTTGAAATCATTGCCTAGTTGTTTGTTAATTAGTGTGTATATCAATTTACTCCTAATAGATATCTGTTATGTTTTTTATCTATATTGTTCCAGTATTCTGTTGTGCATTGAGTTTGGATGTTGATTATCAAGTCATAAAACTGGTATTAGCTTTGTTGTTAAGCTTGAGACAAGGTTCATATGGTGACACTACTAGGGATAAGTCTTCTTTTCTTTGTATCATTTTGAACAGGACTGCTCTGCAGTATAGTTCACATGGTAGCTAAATAAAGTATGCAATATATGGTGTTTTCTTCATACACGATGGTCTTTGTGCGTCTATTACATTTGCATTTACTCCAGGACCAAGAGATGGATGGTTGCTGACTCAAAGCCGGTTACGGTTCGCGTGAAAGTGGCCAATGAGTTGGCCATAAATTCTCTTGGTTGATGACACTCTGCATGAGGCTGCTTGCTATTGTTAATTTATAGGTTCTCAACCTGGTAAGTATTGAGTTTTTCTCAACGTGTTTTACACTTCTCAATTCCCCGATGCAGTAGACTCTATGATGGAGGGTACAATTATAATTTACATCTTTGGCTAAGATCAAGTCTATGAAGAATAAAATTTGGACTCCATAAGGCAGTGGTTTCATTTGTGCAAAATCAGACTCTTCCTGATTTTTTAATTAAATGTCCACCATAGCTTGGTAGGGATGGGGGGTTAGGCATAGAACCCAACCTATTTATAGATCACAAAAAAGTCATGGAAGGGGATATAAACCACACTTCCATGAAAGTACAAGATGAAATGTAAGAGGCGGACTCTTAGTTCTTGTTATCAAAGTTTGCAAAAGAAAGTTGACAACATTTTTAGTTAAAGTCACATGATGGTGTGTGTTAGGTTGCTCTATTCGGATAAAGCTTTTTTGAAAACCTTTTCAAAACAGTTTTTTCGAGGAAATGCTGTTTTGAGAAAGAGAAAAAAAACTCTTAAAAACTAATCTAGTTTGTAGGACAAATAGTAATGTGGTCAGATGCATGATTCTTAGTTTATGGATTGTTATCGCCACATTTATAGTAGTTAGGATTGTTGAATTCGTCAAATAAGGTGTGGAAAAAATATTGGTTTCAGAGCTTAGTAAATTAAGCTTTGGATTCGAAACTGTGAATTTCTTCAACTTTTATCCATCACATGCAGGGTAAAAGCTGAGAGATTGCGCTGCGTAATCTCTATCCGTGTCATTTTCTAAAACTTGTAAAACTTATAGCAATACAGTGTCATTTTCTAAAACCTGCAAAACTTATAGCTGTTTTTTCCCCCAAATTTTATTCGTGTTACTATGGCTATCATGTTTGTCCGATTTAGTTGGTTCGAACTAACTTTTCATTAGGTGTCAATTAGGCATTGGGTCATTGGCGCTTATACCTGACCTTTAATTTTTGTCCCTCGTAACAAACAATTTTTTTGAGGGATATATAAGTTTATATTTTCACATCATAATGTTCCACAAGTTATATCTGGCGACCTTAAACAATTTATGTCGTTAGGCATAAATATCAGCTCATTTGAAGGAAACATGCAATTTCTTCTTAAGCATTTGAATATGTTTGGACTGGAGGTGTCCCTTGAGCAGCCTAAATGAATCAGCACAAGCCCATTTTTCATCAAACATGTATTAATCTCTGCATACAATTCAGCATTGTTAATATTACTTTGTTTAGTTACCAACTTGATCGCTGCATATAATTCAGCATATCTGATAGGAGTACCTTGTTATTACTAATTTACTTTTCCGTATTAGTAACTATACATGTATAAGTTATGCAAAATACGGGGATTAACAATACATGAATTAAAACTATTGAATAACAAAAATAACCCTTCATGTATAAATAAAACAAATTTTGAAATATACAATACATAATAGGAGTAATTTTTAGTACAACAAATCGAACATAAACAATAAATAATCCCTACATTACAATTCTTATATTATAATCTCTGCATTACAGTTTTTTTTTTACATACCAGATCCCACCTGGTGGAATTATACTGGTATGTTGTTGTTGTACAATTTTTACATTATTAATACCCACATTATAATCTGCACAACTAATTTAAACCAAAGGACCCGTGTGTGTGTCTCTGTCCATTGCAGTGGAAACGTATAGTTGCGAGTAGATCAATATACAAGCTTGAGAATCTGCAAGATACATGTTTAATATACGATTCCACAAGTCCCATTCTAATTATGAGCAACTTTCCTGGGGCCAACCAAATGTTGCAAGTTTGTGCTAATTTTGGGCATGCTCCATTGATCATTGGTCCCGCAGGGTAGTTTGGTCTTCCATTAACCAATAATTTTTATTAGCGAATATTCTCCGAATATTCACAGTATATTTATAATTATAATAGAAGTATATTTAAGTTAACTTATGATTTTTATTGTATTAGGAATGATAAGTTAGGATTCGTATTGTATTAGGAATCAACCTCTGTACAATTATATATATTGTGATTAATGAAATAAATCCCTGAGGAAAATTATTCTAATCTTACATGGTATCAAGAGCCTAAACCTAATCCCTACTCTTCTCTTTCTCTTCTCGGCCGAAACCACCCACCCAACCTCCCTTCCTCTCGGCCGGTGACTACACGGTTGCCACCATGTCTTCTCCCACTAATTCCGGTTCATCCACTGGCACACTTGACAACCCCTCTCAACGTTCATTGTCTTCTTTTCATCCGGCATTCATCGTTAACAACATCAAGAATTTTATTCCTATAATTCTTGACCAAAAAGACTGTCAATATTCCATGTGGATGAAACTATTCTACATTCATGCATGTGCATACAATGTGCTCGACCATATTGATGATTTTGTTCCTCGTCCCACCGATATTGCAGAATCAATCTGGCGTCGCCTTGATGCCATCGTCAAACAATGGATCTACGGCACCATATCTAAAGACTTGTTGTGTACTATCATGAAAACAGATGCTATGACACGTGAACTTGGGTCCGGCTAGAAGAAATTTTTCAGGACAATAAAAATACTCGGGTCGTGTATTTGGAAAAGCAGTTCAACAATACACGTATCGAGAATTTTAACAACATGTTATTGTAAGCAACTGAAACTCATAACTGACCAACTGTCCAACGTAGGGACTTCTGTTTCAGAAACCAAGATGGTGCTTCAACTAGTTGCTGGTTTACCGAAAGGTGAATATGATACACTCGCAACGATGATTCAACAAGCCGACCCTCTCCCAAGTTTCAACAAAGCACGTTCACAACTTTTGTTAGAAGAAACACGCCGTGCCAAACAAGACGAGCACAATCACAAGGCATTAGTCGTTGACGACATGACTCCACAGGCGGCCAACACCACCCAACCGCCACCACATGACTACCAGCAGCAGTCCCGCGGCGGAGGACGTGGCGGCAGAGGCCGCGGTAACAACAATAAAGGGAAGGGCCGCGGAAAAGGCAACTGCAACCAGCAGCCAGGCCCAACTACTGCCTATTTCCCGTGGCCTGGACAGCAGCCAATATGGCCCAATCAGCAGAACTAGGCCTCGCCTGCATGCCCATACCCAATTGCAGGGGCCCAGTTCCAGCAGCCTGCTTGGTTGCCTGGCCTATTGGTCTCTGCCCCAACCAACAAGCAGGCCCACCCGCAGCAGCATCAGGCCCACATAGTCTCGGTCCAGCAGCAACCTGGCCCCCACCGACTTGGGCCAGGCCTACAGCACCGTGAACCTTCAACAGCCCGACGAAAATTGGTACATGGACACCGGAGCCACATCTCACCTCACCCGGTCGTCAGGTAACTTATCTCAACTACTTCGGCTAAAGTGTCCTCAATTTATTACTGTCGGCAATGGTCATCGCATTTCAATTGAAGGTTACTGTAACACACATACCAAACATCCCCACCCGCCTTTCTCTCTAAGTCATGTCCTCTACACCGATAACATCATTAAAAACTTAATCTCTGTTAGAAAATTCACTAGAAATAATTCTGTGTTTGTCGAATTTGACCCTTTTGGTTTTTCTGTGAAGGATCTCAATACGGAGAAAATTCTTACGCGCTGCAATAGTGTGGGAGACCTCTACCCCTTCACTCAATCTTCCGATGTCAGACCTCAATCACATATATCCCTTGCGGCTATCTCTCCCTCAACTTGGCACAACAGACTCGGACACCCCGGAGACCCAATTTTTTATTTTCTTAGGACTACTAAGCGTATTCAATGTAATAATGAGAAACTTGCCCAACACTGTCTTTCTTGCCCGCTCGGCAAACATACTCATCTTCTATTTTTGTCATCAAACATTGTTACTTTTTCTCCTTTTGATATTGTTCATGCTGATTTGTGGACATCTCCGATTGTTAGCTCTTCGGGTCACAAATTTTATCTAGTATTTTTAGATGATTTTTCACATTTTGTTTGGATTTACCCACTGAAATTCAAATCTGAAGTTTTTGCCAAATTCCTTGAGTTTCAAAAATTCATTAAAACACAGTTTGAAAAATCTGTCAAATCTTTTCAATGTTATAATGGGTGTGAATTTAATAACTCAGCTTTTCACAATTTCTGTTCTAAACAAGGCATGGTTTTTCGTTTATCCTGTCCCTATACTTTCTCCCAAAATGAAAAGGCTGAACGAATTATACGTACCATCAATAACATGGTTCGCACCCTTCTGTTTCCTGTCTGTCTTCCACCGCCTTTTTGGGTCTATGCTGTTAAAATGGTAGAATCACTTCTTAATATTTTACCAACTAGCACTCTCCAAAACAAGACCCCTACCGAAATCTTATACCGTAGGTTCCCATCCTATGACCATCTCCATATTTTCGGCTGCTTATGTCACCCCAACATAGCCTCCACTGCACCTCACAAACTTGCCCCTCGCACCTTGCCATGTGTCTTCGTTGGTCTCTCTCTTCCTCATCGGGGCTACCTGTGCTATGACATTGCCACTCGCAAAATCATCGTCTCCCGTCACGTCACCTTTGACGAGACGTCCTTTCCTTTTTCAAATCTCCAAAAGTTTCAGACCACCGATTACATCTTTCTCGATAATCCGAGTTTGTCCCTGGCTATCCAATCTATACACCAATATCAACCCACTGTTCCGACAGCACATACAGTCTCGTCCTCGACACTGTCCGGCACCAACCAAACAAATCCCTACTCTCGATCGAACTCCCTACCAACATCCCTGCTGCCTCCAGCCATGTCTCATGCCCTCCCAAAGAAGATCGGCCGCTACCACCCGAACTTCGTAAGCATGCAGCCTTTTTGGGCAAAGACTGCTGTCTCCAGCCCGTAACTGCCAGACACTGCTACCCCCACCCGCACCTCTCACTGATGCCTACCCATCGCATGGAGACTCGTGCACAACATGGGATCTTCAAACTCAAGGTTCACTTCAACCTCTCTACACAAACCTTATCACCCATTCCAAAAAATCCAAAACTAGCAAAACTGGACCCTATTTGGAATGCGACCATGTGCGAGGAATTTAACGTTTTAACCAAGCAGAACACTTGGGATTTGGTACCTAGACCAGATGGTGTGAATGTTATCCGGTGTATATGGCTATTTCATCACAAGTCAGAGATAGTGGTGAGTTGGAGTGGTATAAGGCAAGAGTAGTTGCCAATGGCATCAATCAGCAAGAGGGTATTGATTGTGGTGAGACATTCAGTCTGATTGTTAAACCGGCCACTATTCGAATTATTCTCGATATTGCTATGGGCAGTTCCACAGTTTGTATGTCATCTCAGGAAGTCATTGTATGGCTTGAAACAGGCACCCCGCGCTTGGTATGATCGCTTTGCCAGGTATCTTATGCAGATAGTGTTTATATGTAACAGGTGTGATAACTCTCTCTTCACTTTTCATCGTGGTAGCAGCACTGCTTATTTGCTATTATATGTTGATGACATTGTTCTTACTGTCTCATCTAACGGGTTGAAGAATGAAATCATTGCTCTACTCAAAACCGAATTTGCTATGACTGACTTGGGCAAACTGAGTTATTTTTTGGGTATATCAATGACCATATCTGCAGCCACTATGTTTTTGTGTCAGCGTAAATATGCAGAAGAAATAGTATATAGGGTTAAGATGGCAAATTATAGAATTATGCCAACTCCGATTGACTCGAAATCCAAGTTTAGTGCCAATGATGGTGCGCCAGTTTCTGATCCAACTCTATATCGGAGTCTTGCAGGTGCCCTTCATTATCTTACATTCACTAGTCCTGATATTGCATATGTCGTTCAGCAGGTGTGTCTGTTTATGCACGACCCTCGAGAGTCCCATTTTGCGGCCCTCAAATGTATTATCAGATATGTTAAGAGCACACTGGACTTTGGACTACATCTCTACCCCTCTGCCCCAACCAAGTTACTCTCCTACATGGATGCAGATTGGGCAAGATGCCTAGACACACGTCGCTCCACCTCAGGATACTGTGTATTTCTTGGGGATAATCTTATTTCATGGTCCGCCAAGCGGCAGGCCACGCTATCCCGTTCGAGTGCTGAAGCAGAGTATCGCGACGTTGCTAATGTCATTGTTAAGATCTGTTGGCTCCGCAATCTACTTTTGGAGCTCCAGTGTCCACTGCGAAAGGCCTATGTAGTCTATTATGACAACATCTCTACCATCTATATGTCTCACAATCCGGTACAACATCAGCGGACTAAGCATATTGAGATGGATATTCACTTTGTACGAGAGAAGGTTGCCCGTGGTCAGGTCAAAATATTACACGTTCCTTCCTCCTATCAGTATGCAGATATTTTCACAAAGGGACTATCGAGACAACTCTTCACCGACTTTCGATCCAGCCTTAGCGTTCGGCCTCCTCCCGCTCCGACTGTGGGGGAGTATTAGCGAATATTCTTCGAATATTCACAGTATATTTGTAATTATGATAGATGTATATTTAATGTAACTTAGGATTCTTATTGTATTAGGAATGGTAAGTTAAGATTCGTATTGTATTAGGAATCAACCTCTGTACAATTATATATATTGTGATTAATGAAATAAATCCCCGAGGGAAATTATTCTAATCTTACAATTTTCACTATTTTACTAACCAACGATCAGCACTATGTCAATCCCTCTAATTTCTGAAAATTATCTTTTTTCTTTCATTGGTAACACTTGAAAATGGGAATTGCAGATCAATTTAGAGTGTGTTCCCTTGAGGGAGGTAGCCTTGGAATAGTAGATCAAATTAGTGTCCCCATGTTAGACTATTGACATGCACTATCTCCCTCTTCCCATCCATATACATTTTATCATGTTAATTGCACAACCAAAAGTGTACGGTTTTGTTGGGTTCAAAACACACAAGTAAGGCACAACGGAAGTTTAAAATTTTGTTTCTTACTTACCCAACAAGTTTTCTGCATGGTTATACAACAATCAAACCTTTAACATAAAGCATAAACTTACATGTTAGAATATCTGGAGTCTTTATCTACTATAAGGTGGACACGCGGTTGCCCTTCTGATTGCAAGATCCAAGCTTCAGTGTATTTCTCTTTCGGAAAGCTAGGAAATTCGGCAGAGGTTCGAGAGAGTTCTAATTCTAAGTCTCTAAGGCTTAGAATAATAATCTGAAAATTAGTGTTTTAATAATGAAGAGAATGTCTCTATTTATATTTGAAATATAGGTCAACACTGGATTAGGGTTTGACCTTGGGCCTGGCCCAAAATTGGAGGCAGAGGCGTCGCGGCCCTATGGTATGGGCTCCGCGGCGCTCGACGCGCTCCTTCACTGTCTCGATTTATTCTCTGTGCATTCTTAATTAAATCCAAAATCTAATTTTGACTTGATTAAAATAATTATTATTCATTTAAATATCTCGATTCTAAATCGAACATTTAATTACTCTCTCAATACATCCTTAGATCGAAAGGACAATCAACCCTACATGCCTTCTCATATCGACATTAATCAAATTAAGGTCTACGCGGAACTCCTAGACGGCGCCGGAAGACGAACTCAATATGTGAAGTACGTTTACGCGAATCCAGTAAACTTAACCTTTATGTGGTAAGATAAAATCCTTTCATTCACGACACACCCGATCAAGCTTAGGATTTGTCAAGTGTCTATCCAAATGGCTTAATCATTGTATCTTATCTATATTAGTTGACAACTAGACCATATTCTAAATATGTCTATTGCGTTGGCCAATGACTTAGGCAACCTAATATCACTGAGAATCCGAGTGTTCTCTCGAATATTCATTCGAGGAATGAATTCTAATCTTGTCTCAACTACCACCTTTAATTCACATTGTAATGTATCCAATACAAGTCGTATCTCAACCTATAAGACATTTGAGCTTAGGACGGGATCAAAGTACATTACTTTGTAGACAATGCACGTATTGACCTCAAGTCTAAGGACTTCTATCTCCCACACGCTGATCATACTTTAGACAAGTATAACAAATAATATATTAGCAGGGTATACCAATACTTCCAAAGTATCCATATGTCCATCATGAGTAGCCATTACTCGTAGCAGGTGAGACATACTACGTCCTCTAAGGATGTGATGAAGACCACATGTTGACTTATCACATATCATCGATATCCCATTCTCGATGATCATTAGTCGATGCTATTTTAAGAGTTACGTTATAATATTAATATCTCACACTATTAATAACAGTGTAACCTCCAGGGATGCATATTATAGAATATTACAAATAATCAATTAATAATTCAATAATTTGCAAATGTCAAAATATTAATCACCATTAATAATAATATGAATGTGTATAAAGTATATTTGTCCTAATACAGATTGTCTCTAGGACATAAATATACTTTCAATCTCCCACTTGGCCTAGAGCCAATCTCCAACATATCTAATGCACATATTCTCAAAATGACCATTATGCTTGACTAAGCTTAATGGTTTAGTGAATGGGCCAGCTAGATTATCATCTGTGGGAACATAGTCTAATCTAATCTCTTTAGTCTCTACCATCTCCCTGAGTATGTGGTACTTCTTTGGTACATGCTTGTTTTGTTGGTTGATCTTGGTTCCTTAACTTACGCAATCGCACCAGTGTTGTCACAATAAACCGTTATTGGACAAGTGGCACATGGAAAAACTCCTAGTTCCTTCAGGAACTCAGATATCACGACAGCTTCTTTACCAGCTTCCGATCCAGCAATGTACTCAGCATCTGTTGTCGAATCAGCAGTTGTAGCTTATTTGAAACTCTTCCATCTTACTGCTCCACCATTGAAAATGAAAGTGTACCCAGGTTGAGATTTGTAGTCATCAACATCTGTCTGGAAGCTAGCATCAGTGTACCCAGTAGCAGCTAGCTTTTCTTCCCCACCATAGACTAAGAAGTAATCTTTAGTTCGTCTAAGATACTTAAGAATACTCTTGACTGCCTTCCAATGTTCTTCCCCAGAATTCTGCTGGAATTTGCAAGTCATACTAAGTGCAAAGGCCACATCTGGACTAGTACAGGTCATGACATACATGATTGATCCTATAGCCGAAGCATGTGGGATCCTTTTCATGCGTTCAAGTTCTATAGTATTAGAAGGACTATCCTTCTTAGATAATTTGATGCCTTGTCCCATAGGTAGACCGCCTTTCTTGGAATTTTCGATAGAAAAATGTCTAAGCACTTTGTCTATGTAGAATGACTGTCACAACCCCAACAATCTGTTAGGTCTATCTCTATAGATCCTAATCCCCAGAATGTAGCAGGCTTCACCTAAATCCTTCATCATGAAGGTACTGGACAACCACTCATTGACTGGCTGTAGGAGAGTCTTATTGTCTCCCATTATTAATATGTCATCTACATATATGATAATGAAGGCAATACTCTCATCCTTGCGTTTACTATAAACACATGGATCCTCTTTGCTTCTGACGAAATCAAATGACTTGATAGCCTTGTCGAAGCAAATGTTTCAACTCCTCGAGGCTTGCTTAAGCCCATAGATGGACTTTTGTAGCTTGCATACGGCATTTGGTTTGGACTCAAGTAAAAAACCCTCAGGTTGTTTCATATACACTTCCTCAACTAGATTATCATTGAGAAAAGCAGTTTTGACATCCAACTACCAAATGCCATAGTCATAGTATGCAGCTATTGCAAGCAAAATCCGAATGGACTTAATCTTAGCAACAAGTGAAAAGGTTTCATCATAATCGACCCCATGCCGTTGATTATAACCTTTAGCCACCAGTCTTGCTTTATAAGTCTGTACCTTGCCATATGCATCAATCTTCTTCTTGAAGACCCATTTGCATCATATGGGTCTAACCCCCATTGGCAAATCAACCAAGTTCCAAACTTGATTTATTTACATCGAGTCCATCTCAGATTTCATGGCTTCTTGCCATCTCTGCGAATCAATGTCTAACATAGCTTCGTTGTAGGTTGTAGGTTCATCGTCATCAGGAATATCTATCTCATTGTGTGTTTCAACAAGAAAATTAAGTCTTTCAGGCGGACGATGAGTCCTAGTGGTCCTACGGAGTTGATTATTCTGTGTTTCAGTCTTTGTTTCATTCTGATTGTGAGAAGGTCTTTGTGTGTTGGACAATCCATCACCTTGAGAGCTTTCAGGAATGTCATTTTCATGTATTTCCTGAATGGAATGATGTACAATCATTGCATCATCTTCCATTGGTTGTGTATGAGAATCTTGCATTTATGCACTATCTCTCACAACACTCCCATTGGCTAAATGGCTTACTCTAAGTACCCAATCTTCACCAGATACTCCCATTGAATCCTTGTTTAGGTCATTCGACAGGGGTTCAACTTCTGTGTTATTTTGTGGTTCTTGAATTTCTTCAAGTTCTATCTCTGTGCAGCTATGTTCCTTGTAGACATATTCTTCTTCAAGAAAAGTTGTGTTCCTGGAAATAATGACATTATGTTCTCTAGGAAGATAGAAGTAGTATCCCTTAGTTTTCTTTGGATACCCCACGAAGTAACATTTCTCACTTTTGGATTCCAACTTGTCATTGAGCATCTTCTTAACATATGCAGGGCACCCCCAGGGTCTCATATGTTTAAGAGTTGGCTTCTTGCCACACCATATCTCATAGGGTGCCTTTTCTACTGACTTGGAAGGAACCATGTTCAGAACATATATAGAGGTTTGTATAGCATGTCCCCAAAGGTATGTCGGTAGAGCTGAGGAGCTCATCATTGATCGAACCATATCCAATAAGGTTCAGTTTCTCCTCAAGGCAACACCATTCATCTGTGGTGTTCCTGGAGGTGTCCATTCTGAATGGACTCCGTGTAGCTTTAAGTAATCTAGAAAATTCTTGCTCAAGTATTCACCTTCTCGATCCGATCGAAGGGTCTTGATACTTGTTGTAAGTTGCTTCTCTACTTCTGACTTGTACTCCTTGAACTTATCAAAAGCCTCGGATTTATGTCTTATAAGATACACATATCCATACCTTGTGAAGTCGTCAGTAAAAGTGATGAAGTATGGGAAGCCTCCTTTAGCTTGAGTCGAGAATGGCCCACATACATCAGTATGGACCAACTCAAGCACCTCCTTGGCTCACACACCTTTCCCAGAAAGTGGTTTGTTGATCATCTTTCCTCTCAAGCAAGATTCGCAGTTACCATAAGACTCCAAGTCAAATGGTTCGAGGTAGTCTAACTTCCTCAACCTTGCTATCCTTGATTCGTTGATATGACCAAGTCTGCAGTGCCATAGGTAGGTATAGTTTCTATTACTTATCATGGCTCATTTATTTTGTACATTGAATATCTCTCGACTACAGTTTAGTGTATATAATCCATCCACAAGAGGAACAGTTTCATATATAATATTATCAAAAGATATCACTTGACTGCCATTAAAAATATATGAGGAAAAACCCTCCATGTCCAAAACTGGGATAGAAATGATATTCCTCGTTAACGAGGGTACATAAAAGTAATCATTCAACACTAAACAATAGCCGGAAGGTAAATTTAATCTATAAGTCCCTACGCGCTCAGCATCTACTCGTGCTCCATTTCCAACGCGTAGGTCTACCTCCCTTGGTCCAACCTTTCTGCTATCAGTCAGCCCATGCACATTTGTACAAATGTGTATGCCACAAGCGGTATCCAATACCCAAAAATGAGAGTTATTTATAGACATATTTATTTCAATGACGTACATACCTTGTCCACCAAAGGCAGGAGCACCTGGTGTTTTTCCTTCTCCTGGTGCCGTGCAGTCCTTTTTCCAATGGCCCTTCCTGTGGCAGTTGAGGCATTCATCCTTAGCCGGATTCACCTTCTTCTTCACACCTCCCTTGGGCTTCATAGCTGAGGGTGCAATGACTACTTTGCCATTCTTCTTCTTCCATTCCTTGCCTTTCGGCTTAGGTCGGCTAGAAGAGCACACCATGAGCACAACTTTGCCTTTGGAAGTGAAAGACTCAAAGGTCTTGAGCATGTTGTGCAGCTCCGGCAGAGTCGCCTTCGTTCCATTTATATTGAAATTCACTATGAAGTTCTCAAAAGAACGAGGGAGAGTGTTCAGGATGAGGGTGGTAGCAACATTCTTTTCAAGCTTCGTTCCAATTGAAGCAAGCCTCTCTATCAACCCTATCATCTTCAACACATGTTGCGAGACCTATCCCCCTTCATTGAGCTTACACTTAAAGAGTTCTATTAGAAACTCATATTCTATAGTCTGGGATTGAGAGTTATAGAGACTCTTCCAAGTGTTCGAGCATCTCATTGGGCCCCACGTTCTCATATTGTCTCTGAAGTTCCATAGACATGGAAGACAACATTAGGCATTGCACTGAAGTGGAATCATCTAGATGTTTTTGGTAAACATCATTATCAAAAGAGGCATGTTCAGCAGAGTCTGTCGCAGGGACTGTTGGGAACACCGTGTCCAACACGTATTCTATTTTCTCTTGTCTCAGTACTATTCGCAAATTCCTTAGCCAGTCAAGGTAGTTCGGTCCAGTAAGTTTGTTCATCTCAATCAACAGTTTCAACGATAAGCTCGACATCTTTTATAATCTGAAGAATTAGATAGACTGGAACTCAAACTCAAAATCTATTTTCTATTATACATATTCATTTAGGCTAATCAACAAGGCCTTTTGTTTAATTAGCTCCCACTATTTTAACATACTTCTACGATCCCATGGTAGAATACAGACCTATTTTAATTGAGGTCATAAGGGGCCAAGATCCAAGCCTATGCTATCTCCGTGTTTGTTTTGGCTGATAACTTCAATAACACATCTTGGTAGGTTCTAAACCAATTGCAAAACTTATTTGCAACTCATGGTTGATCAAATATTACATTTAATCTTGCATCCTTAGATCAGTCCGACACTTTGGTGCCAAAATTTGTCTAACCAAGTCAACCCTATTATACAACTGCGTTTATGTACCTAAGCAAATTTGGCCTTTGTGAGCAAACACTTTGGTGTAAATACCCACAAAAGTTTATCGTTTACCTTTATATTAAAACACATCTATGAAAGAATCTGGGTACTCGTAGACTTAGAGCAAATGCTTTGATATAAATACTCATATCGCCGAAAAGGATTTTGCACTCTAACAATTATAATGGACGACACATTTTAATTTAGACTTGGATTTAAAATTTTGGGGAATATTTTAATTCAAGGTTTTAACCAAGATCAACTATTTTATGTCATATCCAATATGACATTTTAACATCATGTAAAACTAATGACAGATATAGTTGGGAACCGTCAACCCAATATGTATGATATAAGATGGTTTAAACAAATATTAGGCGCCGCCTGCCCAGACAGTTATAGCGTACGCTATTCTAGAAATGTAAATGACAAATATTTTGACATTTAGCACATAAACAGTATGTTTATCAATTATAATGTATACTAATAATCATGGATTAAACATTCTGAACTCATAATTTTTTTTTGTTTCTGGACAGGTGGGGCCGCAACGCTAATCATTAGGGTCGAGGCACCACTGAGGTAGAAATCTTTCAGCTTCTGCAAAATGCATTAGCATCGCGGCGCTCCACCATGGAACCGCGGTGCTGCAGAGGCAGAAATATTTCCGCTTCTGCAAATGCATTAGCGTCGCGGCTCTCCACCATGGAGTCGCGACGCTTATTGTCCAGTGAGTTCAAGTTTTGAAACGAGGCATTAGCGCAGTGACGCTCCACCATGGAGCCGTGGCGCCTCCATGAAACCTTAGCAAGCGTCGCGGCGCCCTACTATAGGGCCGCGACGCCGATGTCCTAACAAACGTTTCTGTGTTGATTTTCAAAAAATCATTAAACCCCTAAATCCAATTTAGGGATCAATTCACATGTCCTTTATCATCACCCATCATTATCAATAACGCCCATATCGACCATCATCCGCTCTTACTCGTTCTTAGCCGTGCACCGTTAAATGAGCCAGACAACGCACTTTTGGCTTAGTTCGAGTTAGAGTGGAATGACTTCCTCGAGTTAGCGTAGGAGATAATTTAGGGTGATATAAAAAGGTCAACATCCGTTCAAGACATGTATGATTTCAATAAATCTCGTTTTAATCCAATTTTATGTTTAACCCATATTATTACTTTATTCAATTGTTACATAACCATTGAACCGGCATGGGCTCTGATACCACTGTAAGGTTTTGTTGGGTTCAAAACACATAAGTAAGGCACAACGGAAGTTTAAAATTTTGTTTCTTACTTACCCCAACAAGTTTTCTGCATGGTTATACAACAATCAAACCTTTAACATAAAGCATAAACTTACATGTTAGAATATCTGGAGTCTTTATCTACTATAAGGTGGACACGCGGTTGCCCTTCTGATTGCAAGATCCAAGCTTCAGTGTATTTCTCTTTCGGAAAGCTAGGAAATTCGGCAGAGGTTCGAGAGAGTTCTAATTCTAAGTCTCTAAGGCTTAGAATAATAATCTGAAAATTAGTGTTTTAATAATGAAGAGAATGTCTCTATTTATATTTGAAATATAGGTCAACACTGGATTAGGGTTTGACCTTGGGCCTGGCCCAAAATTGGAGGCAGAGGCGCCGCGGCCCTATGGTATGGGCTCTGCGGCGCTCGACGCGCTCCTTCACTGTCTCGATTTATTCTCTGTGCATTCTTAATTAAATCCAAAATCTAATTTTGACTTGATTAAAATAATTATTATTCATTTAAATATCTCGATTCTAAATCGAACATTTAATTACTCTCTCAATACATCCTTAGATCGAAAGGACAATCGACATAGTGTGACCCTACATGCCTTCTCATATCGACATTAATCAAATTAAGGTCTACGCGGAACTCCTAGACGGCGCCGGAAGACGAACTCAATATGTGAAGTACGTTTACGCGAATCCAGTAAACTTAACCTTTATGTGGTAAGATAAAATCCTTTCATTCACGACACACCCGATCAAGCTTAGGATTTGTCAAGTGTCTATCCAAATGGCTTAATCATTGTATCTTATCTATATTAGTTGACAACTAGACCATATTCTAAATATGTCTATTGCGTTGGCCAATGACTTAGTCAACCTAATATCACTGAAAATCCTAGTGTTCTCTTGAAAATACATTCGAGGAATGAATTCTAATCTTGTCTCAACTACCACCTTTAATTCACATCGTAATGTACCCAACACAAGCCGTATCTCAACCTATAAGACATTTAAGCTTAGGACGGGATCAAAGTACATTACTTTGTAGACAATGCGCGTATTGACCTCAAGTCTAAGGACTTCTATCTCCCACACGCTGATCATACTTTAGACAAGTATAACAAACAGTATATTAGCAGGGTATACCAATACTTTCAAAGTATTCATGTGTCCATCACGAGTAGCCATTACTCGTAGCAGGTGAGACATACTACATCCTCTAAGAATGTGATGCAGATCACATGTTGACTTATCACATATCATCGATATCCCATTCTCGATGATCATTAGTCGATGCTATTTTAAGAGTTACGTTATAATATTAATATCTCACACTATTAATAACAGCGTAACCTCTAGGGATGCATATTATAGAATATTACAAACAATCAATTAATAATTCAATAATTTGCAAATACCAAAATATTAATCTCCATTAATAATAATATGAATGTGTATAAAGTATATTTGTCATAATACAGATTGTCTCTAGGACATAAATATACTTTCAAAAAGGTCCATACCCCATCCCCCAACAACAAACTAGAGCAATACTACACGCATTTGCATTATTGTAACCTTTTATTTTGGGTACATTATTGTCACCCTTGGCCCTTCCTCGGACCCCGCACATAGCGGGAGCTTAGTGCATCGGGCTGCCCTTTTTATTGTCATCCTAGTTAGATGCAAAGAGATCCGAACAATCTTAAAGTTGTACTATGCGTAAATATGTGAATAACTGAGGGATAATTTGGTTGTTAGTTAGAGTTATGCAATTATTAGTAATGCAAGGATTAATTATATAAGTATTAATAATGCGTAGATTAGTTATACAAGTATTGGTAATGTAGAAATTAGTTATAAAGAATTTTAGTTTGACTTGACACAAAATTTAAATATTAAGAGAGTTTTGAATCTATGTGGTCCTAAATTAAAGATGACTTTAATATACTAAAATGACATTTGAATCTTGTGGTTTCAAATTTGTCACGTATGATGTTTAAATTATCAATTTGCTAAATATAGACAGAAATATTTGTTTTGGGACAAACTAAATTAAAAGTAGGACACTTAAATTGGGACAAAGAAAATATATAGAAATTATAAAAAATTCTAACTCCGCTACTAAACGAAACTTACAGCAACTAACTACAGTTCATAGTAATGAGTTTATCTGTAATAAACATGAGTATGTGACTCAAGACGGACAAGTGTTAAAGTGCTGTTGGTATTACAAAGGTTGCAGGAAATGGGAATTACAAGCAACTGCTAATGTAAGAATTGAAATTACAATTCAACTAGAAATCTGAAAATTACAAAGATGAACTAGGAAAACTGAAAAACTGCAAAACTGCTTTGTTTGCTTGCTGAGTCGAGTGTGGCACTCTGTCCTTAAGACAATATTGCCCCGTATGTATCTTTTATACGTCCTGGACAATTCGTCTCCCAAGATAAAACAGTTTCTTCCTACATCTTCATTGCATCATTTCTTGCTCAATATTCTTCAAGGTAGCTCTTGAGTTTCCTTTGCTCAATTGTTCCAAAGATAATATCAGAAGGCCCACAGCCCACGACCCACGAACCCACGACCCGTGAACCCGTGAACCCGTGAACCCGAGAACCCAAAATCGGAACCGGACCGGACGGGCGGGCGGCGGCGGCGGCGGCGCGTGTGTGGTCTTTCCTTGAACCGAAGCACATCTAGGTCCTCCCTCCTTTAAACACATGGGATACCCCTTGGGGTCCCAAACCCCAAACCAATTTCGAGTCTTATATACACAACAATTCTTTCTTCCTCTACCGATGAGGGAGAATTGAACACAACACCACACTTTCCATGCTTCAAACACCTCACTTCGTGAATCAATATCTCTTTCATCTCTCAATGAAATTTGACGATTCTTGGCCCTACGATTATCTACGTACTTAGTAGATCATGCATGTGTGAAGAACCGGATTCTCCAACATACGTAACACTAGTGTTTAAGCCGTTAAAGTTGGTCGGTCGCAACTCCCGCCAAAGACAAATTTCCAACAAGTGCATCATAGACAAGTTCGTTGTGCAATGAAGTGAGATTTTTTTTCTTGAAAAGGATGATAGATAGATTGGAATTAGATGTAAAAGTCTGGGATGGGATAGTAGTACTTACCCGATTGACTCAATCTTAAATTTGCTCTATTTTTTAATTTTGACACTTTAACGCTTAGTTTCTATTGAATTCTTGAACTCATCTTCAAGTATACAATTTGACTACCAAGGCATAAATTAGAAGTTACATAAAAGTTTTGCGCGTGATTGTAAAGCACATCGTACATGAAAAATTCTACCAATTAAAACAGCTCACTCCTTTTTGAAAGCTTTCCGTTTGATGTATATAATTAAAATGAGTGAACTTTTTTAATTGATAGAATTTTCTATTTAGGATGCGCTTAACATTCACGCACAAAGCTAAAAAACTAAAACTCTCAATTTATGTCAAGATTAGTAATTTAGTTGAGATTTCAAAATAAAATTTAAAAACGGATAAGCTAACGATGCCGCATATCCAATAAGCCTATCCTATTTGTCTTATTAGAGGGATAGGGACAGCTCATCCTACTCTACAGCTGTCCATCCTTTTTTACTTTATATCCATTAATTGTGCCTCCCTCTCTCCGCCCCCATTTTCTTCTTTTCTTTTTGGGTAGATCATTTTTTTGTGGAGTTCAATTATTTAAATTCCTACTGTAATAGCCCACTAAGGGATGAAGCATTCTTTATTTTTTCATTTAAAAGTTTCTATTCCAAAACTTATTACTCCCTCCGAATAAAAAAAATGTTTACTTAATTTTTTTAAATCAAAAAAAATATTTACTTATCAAATTAAGAAAGATTTAATTTTTTTTCAAGTTGCCCCTATTAAATACTATGTGATAAATTCCAATATATATTTAATTAGAGGTAGTTTAGTTAAATCATTTCTTTTTATTTAGAAGTTAGTATTTTTTTAAGAGGGGTGTAATTGGCTAAATAAACCCTCTTTTTAAGGGAGTATTAAGAATAAAGTAATATTATTCTATCTTCACATATATCTTCATCATTACATACATTACAACAACAACATTACATACATTGTCGTCATAAAATCATATAATTGGCTACTGCACCTTAAATTAGTATAATTTAATATAGATATTATGTGCGAATAATTTTATCTATTATTTAGATAAAACTTATATCAAAATTTAAAATTTAATTGATTAATAAACTTCGACTTTGTAAAATTATGAAATTTAATTAAAATGGTGTGAAACAGTATAAAGTGAGTGTCATATAAATTAAATGAATTGAGTACTTTATTCGACATATATCTTTGCAAAAATAAATTACATCAAAAACTAATATACTGGGGCTATAACTTACATAAAAAATAATACTAATGTGCAATATTTTAGTAAATAAAGGTAAAAATATTTTAAAGTAATTTAATTGGGAAAATTTTGACTAGTTTTAAATTTTAAAAGATTTACTAAAAAGCTGGTACTTGTACAATTCCTTTTTAGTACTCACAATCAAAACCGACACGGTGTTTTCAATATTAGATGAAGAAATAACAGCCCCAGGGGCACAGGCGAGTTGGTAAGTGGTAAGGTGATTGGGGTACAACTACTCCAATGTCACAGGTTCGAATTCGTGTGGTGATAGTCTTTGCTGAAATATTGCAAGGGTTGTTGCTGGGTTCGTGTCCCGTTAGTCCTCTCCCTTGCAGGGCTACCACTCGCGCATATCCCTCGATTTACATCTCACCTGACCAAAGGACCTCTGGTATAGGTGGGGGGTTTCGCCTTCGGGACTTTCCCCTTCACAAAGAAATAACAAACTGCAAATAAAAAAGGGAAGGTGCACTAATCCCAAGCTCAGCCGTCCATTCAGCCACTGAGAAAATAAGGATCTTAAATTCCAGGGCATAGCTGAATGACAAAAGAGGAGAACTTAAAATTCAGCTGGAGGCCTTTTGAACTCTGGTGGAAGCAATTTACTCTCTTCTGGGGTAGGAAGATATCAGTTGCTCTGTTTTCAAACCCTGGTCATTCAGGCACATCCCGTAATTTACTGGTAATAGTGTTAATGAACCGGGACTACTATCTCCAGAAATAATCTGGCGTAAGCCAGTAAGTTGGATATTAAAAAATAAGCTTTTACTTTTTATCCCTTTTAATAAGCTCTGATCATCCAATCAGATTCTCATGATTTATGGAGTACTCCACTTTTTAATTTATATGATTTCTCTCTTTTTTAGTTTATTTAAGAAAATATAATATTTTATTTATTAATAAGTTAACTTTATATTTATTGTATCTTACTTAAATGTTTTATAATGATAAAATTATTTACAATTTATTTGAATTATAACCTTTAAAAGGTTGTGGTCCTGAGAAGAATCAATTATGTGTTTGTACCGTGTTGGTGAGAAGGATTTGGATTCAAAAGTTATGTTTCATGGTGAAAGAGGTGCAGTCGACGAGATGGACAATAACCTAGTTTTTGGATACTAGTAATACTAGGCTTGTTTGTCCTAAAGGCGGTGCTTTTACAAAACAAAATAGACCGGGATATTTCGATTTGGGCCGACGACAAACGACTCAGCACAAAATGACTTGGGCCCAAACTAGCCCACCTATTTAGCAAACATCAATAGTTGTACATATACACATTCTAGAACCTTCATTTATGTAAATTATATTTTTGTATTTATTTAATTATGGTAGAGTTAGTTACATAGATACAAATAGAAATAGGACACATATACAATTGGGTACAATAATATTCTCTAGTATAGCTATAAGTAGGACAATTTACCGTGCATTACATACATAGTGAATTCAAAGAAATATTTCCCAAATCTTGTTTTCTAATATGGTATCAGAGCAGGATATTTAGATCCTCTCATTCTTCTTCGTTTTTCTTCAGTCTTCACTCTTTTCTTCATTTTCTTCACTGTTTGAATCTCTTTTCATTCAACCATGAGTGATAACATAGGAATGGTTGATGTAACAGCAGATAACACCATCTCACCCTTACTTAATTTCACCCTCTAATTCTTCTGATATGTTACTGGTTAACTGTTACACCCCGACCTTAGGGTGTAACTGGCACCCGATTCCTTAAAGCTCGAGCGTACCAATCTGATACATGTAGCATGCTCAACAACATATGGGCCGCCATATGCTTCCGACGAATGATTATTGATCTAAACATGATCACTTGCACGTAAAAAAGACTCAACCTATACATATATATATATATATACACCAAGACCGACAAGATCGATATAAACATAACGAGTCTATTGAAGAGGCCTACAAGGCCACACAAGACCACTATACACAAAACGATTGTCCACAAGCCTCTAGAGAGTGTGTCAGCAATATCTGGTTAGGACAGGGCTGGCCATACCCAACTAAATACACATGTGCAACCACCATACCTATCAGCTCACTAGACAGCTCCGGAAGAAAGGAGCGTGACAATCATCAGCTGAGTCGAGTCACCTACTGTGAGGTATCATTTGAATCTCTATCTGTACCTGCGGGCATGGAACGTAGTGCCCAGAAAGAGACATCAGTACGAAAGATGTACTGAATATGTAATGCTAAAACTGTAAACAAGTATAACACTGTAAATGAAGCATAAGCTGAAATTGTAACTGAATGCATAAATGCAAGATAGAGCAATAGAAAGACAACCGGTACTCGGAATGCCTCTGTGGGCCATAATGAAATATAATTGTGTATATATAACGTCGTAGGCCTTTGGGGGCCGCATTATCAATGCCATGTCTGTATAAATTGCGCAATAGCGACATAGGCCTCTGTGGGCAATATCATCAATCTCATTGTTGTATAAACTGTACAATAGCGCCATATGCCTCTATGGGCAATATATGTATATAATATATACATCTGATGACCTCTTAAGGAATATAGAATATTTTTTTGAACTCGTTGGAGTGACGTAAGGTCGTTACACTTCCAACTTCTTTATGAGGGTTTAACATATTACCTTTCCTTCTCATATGAATCAATAAGAATAATATGACGTACAATCGACTTCACTTTCAAAAATTTCAACATGGAACCTTGTTATCTCAAATTAGATACGACTCGATAGGATCCAGATAGTAAACTCAACCAAAGGCAGTTAAGAATCATAACCCAAGAGACAGAAATAAGTCAGAAATACACTTTTGGCGATTAGGAGTGGAGTACATATCGGATAGCAACTCGCTAGCATCGTTTACATACCTCATTAGCAGGGCAACACTACTCATATGATGTTTCAATCATCGTATAAGCTTCAACCTAAATAATTAAGATAATCTGTATCAATATCTAATCAATGGTTTCATAATTAAGTCATTGCGATATTTCGTCGAACACTTAGCGTGCTTACTTTGTTCCATCTTATTAGCATAGCAACTTATGTCATTTTCATCTTCCCTTACAACAAACACAATTTCAACAAGATTACCACAATCATATTCCATGAGGTCTAGCCATAGTTACCTTCAAGCTTCATTACAACCATCAACAACCAATCACAACTACTATGATGTTTATCTTAACTTCCCATAGATTATTTTGGCCACAAGGTTACTTTAGGCTATGAGGTTTTAAATACATGAGAAGTAGCAAGAATCTCACCTCTAATTAGCGAAGAATCTCCTCTACCATGCTCTTTCTTGAATCTCCAAGAATCTTCAAGTTCCTCCAAGTTCCATTTCAATAATCAAGATGATGATTCAAGATGATCTAGTTCCTTATGATGAAAGATTTACATCTTAAACCTTGTGGTAGGGTCCCTTAATGATGTGAGAACCTTGGGAGAGGTTTTGGGGCTCAAGGGGTCGAAGTGGTGGAAAAATGAAGTGTGGAAGTGAAGCCATCGCTTCAAACTATTTATAGGGAGGTGGAATCGCCCTTTTAATATACACATGTGGAATTCTAAGAAACAACCCTCCATTTCACTTTCCTCTGCCGAAGCAGAGTACAGATCCATGAGTAAGGTTGTTGATGAACTCACTTGGTTGGCTCGTTTGTTGGATGATCTTTCAGTTCCTACTTCTCTTCCCATTTCTCTTCACTCTGACAATCAGGCCTCAATCCACATAGCTAAGAATCTGGTCTTTCACGAACGGACCAAGCATGTGGATCTCGGTTGCCATTTTCTTCAGAAATACTTTTGGTCAGACTGATGTCTTGTTTTTCATTCCTTCATCACTTCAGTTGGCCGATATATTTACTAAACCGTTATCTGGACCCTCTCATCATTCGTTGTTACACAAGTTAGGTGTGAGTACCTCCCCCTCCAACTTGAGGGGGTGTTGGTGAGAAGGATTTGGATTTGAAACTATCCAGTGATCGAAAAGTTACGTTTCATGGTGAAAGAGGCACAGACGACGAGATGGAAAAAAAATCTACGTTTTGGATAATACTAGGTTTGCTTATCCTAAAGGCAGTGCTTTTACAAAAGAAAATGGATCGAGTTATTTCGATTTGGGCCGACGACAAACGACTCAGCACAAAATGACTTGGGCCCAAACAAACTTCAATTCGTAGAAAACCACCTATTCAGCAAACATCAACATATGTACATATACACATTCTAGAACCTTCATTTACGTAAATTATATTTTTGTATTTATTTAATTATGATAGAGTTAGTTACATAGATACAAATAGAAATAGGACACCTATACAGTTAGTTACAATAATATTCTCTAGTATAGCTATAAGTAGGACAATATACCGTGCATTACATACACAGTGAATTCAAAGAAATATTTCCCGAATCTTGTTTCCTAATACATAAAGAAATGGAGTAGCAAATAAAAAGGAATTCCCTTCTTGACGACAATTTGAAAATGGCCCTGCAAATAATTCAAATATAAGAAACATTCTTCCATCCCTCAAATAAGAAAGATCAATTTTGAATAAGTTTTAGCTGTACAAATACCTGTTTTTATATTTCGATCTGCTTCCTTTGGAGAAGCGTGCGATAGAAAGCAAAAAATTAAAGATTGACTAGTGAGTGCAAATTTGTAATAGACAATTATGAGTAATTCAGTTGCACTAAAAGTTTATTACAACTAGGAAATAATTGTATCTTGCAAAAGATTTTGGAAAAAAGGTCTAAACTATCTTATTATTATAAGAAAAAAGAATAACTCTTATACAGCAAAATATCTACATCAATTGAAACGAACCGGAGTATTTCTTTTAGTAGTCCACACTCCACACTCCACAGTTACGAGTACATTTACATTTTTATTCTTCGTTTCTCATCTCAAGGACAAGTGAATTGTCACATCTGGCTTTAATCCTAAAACACACGCTCTTTTAAAACAAGACTTACACGACGTGGCCCAACCTTCGGCACCTCCTCCGAGCCTAAGTGAGCATTTGGACATAAAAATCATCAAATTTGAAGGAAAAAAACAAAGCTGCCCATTCGTCTCAATTTAAGTGTCTTACTTTTTTTTTTGGAAAATGGTCAAATTTACACTCCAACTATATTTCATGGAACAACATTGCCCTCCGTCAAACTTTGAGATCAAATATACCCTCACTGTTTGCAAACTTATTAAATTTGCCCTTGGATTGACGGAAATGTGAGTTGGACGCCACGCTGGCTCTCCCAACTCTTTTAAATCGACCCATAACCCGTTACCCCAACCTTTAAATAGCTTCGACCCGGTCCAAATCATTTCCTAATCGATTTGAACTTGAACCCTAAAAATGATCCATTTGCAAATCGGGCCGATCCATTTGCTAATCGGGTTTAGGGTACGAAATTTCTTAATTTTCCTTGCTAATCGATAGTGCTAGGTTCTTATTCTATCTGTTGTGTTCGCATTAGTTCAACTTTCGATGATTTTACCGACAAGTTGTATGTGTTCGTTCGGGTTTAGCATTCGTTCACATGTGTTCCATTTTGTTGTGTTTTTTGTTTCGATTTCACTTTGTCTTCAAGTTTCTTTAATAGCACAGCTTTGTTTGTCGATGAATTTCACTGAATTTTGTATTGATTTTGCTATTATGATTTTATCTAGAGTTCTTAACTTCAGCCCCCATTTTCTGAGTAGCAAATGTACTACCCTTGTATCGATTGCGTTTTGTACTGCCCCCATTTTAATAGCACAAGTAAAAGGGTAAATTTAATATCACTGAGTTTTGTATCGATTTTACAGTTCGATACAGCTATCATTCTGTATGTATATAAGTAGTTTAGGGTTGAAAAAAGTGGTATTATGTTTGGTTGTTGAAATACATGTGCACTTTGATTAATTTTTTATGTTGAAAGAAACATCTTGGATGTATAAAGTCCGAATTGAATATGCAGTTGGTCTCTTCTAGTGGGACACTCACTGGGATTAAAGTTATTTTTCTTATTGTTTTGTCTTGAAAACCAATCTCTGTGATTAAAGTTACTGTGATTAAAGTTATCTTCAATCCACAAATCATTTTCAATTTAATTTTAACACATAGTGGGACACTTACTGTGATTAAAATTATTTTTCTTATTATTTTGTCTTGAAAACCAATCTCTGTGTATTTCTTTATTATGTGATCCCCATTTGATCCTGTTTGTTTATTGCTGACTAAAATAAGTGTTTCTTTGTCTGTTCTTAGGTGTTTAATGTGTAGTTTCATTTTCTTCTTTGTTGACTTATTCAATTGTTTATTTAATATTTATTTTCTGTAGTCAAGTGTTGTTACCTGTTTGCCCTATATTAAATTTATTGTTTATGTACTTAACTTTAATCAAATCATTAGTGTTATTGTTTGTTGTCTATTTTGCAAATAATTAATGATTTTTTATTGTTTGTTGTTTGTTTTGCAGATCATAGTCATGGTAAGACTTGTGGTGAATTTTCACTATGGTAGAGAGTGGATTAAAATTCTAAAGTTGGTCTATTCAAGAAAATTTGTGCACACATGGGAAGGGTATGGCTCTGACCTTCTATACTTTTCAAACTTGGTAGATCGGTTTAAGAATTTAGGTTTCATTGGGGTTCAACAACTTGTAATGACTGGTCCATTAGGGAAATATTATGAGATGGAATTTGATATAGGGATTAGAACATTGTTATATTTTGTTAGTGTGATTTTTGTGTAATTAATCTGTTTGCTATAGATGAATTTGAATTAGGGATAGATGTGACTAACATTGTACACCATTCTGAGTCTTATTCTATTGATGTTGAGGCTGACACAGATTGTGACAATGCCAATGAAGTATTAAACTATTCTTCTGATGATTTTAGTGATGATGATTTTGATCTTGAAGAAATAGAGCTTATTAGACTTCAAAATAAAAGGGAGATTACACTTAAGTTAGAGCATTTCAAAACATTTATCCTGGAATATCTTTTTAAAATACCCTTAAAGCTAGAATGTTTATGAACATTTATGCCTTGGCTGAAAATAAAGGGTTAGTACTGTTGAAAAGTGACAAATCTAGGGTTAGGTACAGGTATGTTGAGATTTGTCCCTTTAAGTGTTCCATCTCTAAATGTAAGAAAGGACTTGGGGTTTCGGTTAAAAAATTGGTCACTGAGCACAACTGTCAACCAGCCTTTGAATGCAAAAGAGCAGATTCTAATACAATAGCTTATTACTTCCAAAAGAAGCTACAAAATGATCCAAAAGTGAAGGTCAAAGAGATGAGGACAGAACTGAAAGTAGCCTTTAATATTAATGTTAGTCCTCAAAAGTGTAAGAGGGCCAAAAGGATGATTTTCGAAGAACTTTGTGGTAGTTACAATGATGAGTACAATAAGTTAGAGAGTTATGACAATGAATTGAGGAATAGCAATCCTGGAAGTGATATTGTAATCAACCTATCTAGGGATGCACTTGAAAAAGGGATAAGAAAGTTCCTAAGGATGTATATATATTTTAATGCAATGAAGAATGGATTTAGTAG
This sequence comes from Anisodus acutangulus, assembly GCA_029783415.1. NCBI lineage: Eukaryota > Viridiplantae > Streptophyta > Magnoliopsida > Solanales > Solanaceae > Anisodus > Anisodus acutangulus. The sequence goes on along the minus strand of CM056497.1, from coordinate 20,010,755 downwards.
TGGGCTAAGACCTTTCATAGGATTGGATGACACATTCTTGAAAGGAAAGGCTAAAGGGCAATTGTTGATGGTTGTTGGTCAAGATTTCATGAATCATTTTTATCCACTAGCCTGGACAGTAGTCTCTAAAGAAAACAAAGTCACTTGGAATTAGTTTCTATAGTTACTCAAGAACTCACTGAACCTGCAGCAAGGCCAAGGAACCACCTTCATGTCTGACATGCAAAAGGTAAAATATTAGTGTTTTTTCCACTTTGTTGTTTGTTTAACTGTTTTAGTCCAGATTTTAGTTTACTGATTGTTTGCATGCAGGGGTTAATTGATGCAATTCAGATAACTTTACCAGAAGCAAAGTACATATTTTGTGCTAAACATATAGAGCACAATTGGTTGAAGAGATGGGGTGGTTCTGAAGCATTGAAGAAGAAGATGTGGCATTGTGCATGAAGCTCTTATCATGAAGAGTTTTTGTGACCATTTGAAGGTTATAGGTGAGATGGATCAGTCAGCTGCTGAGAACTTGTTAACATACCCAGTTGAGACTTGGGTTAGAGCCTACTTAGAAACCACTTGTAAGAATAAAAATGTGGAAAACAACATCACAGAGTCATTTAACAAGTGGATTTTGGAGGCAAGGCACAAGTCAATTATCAAGATGCTTGAAGATATCAAGCGAAAGGTAACACTTTCCCATTTCAAGTTTTCAATTTAGTTTTAACACATAAAAATAACACTTTAATTTTGTGTAGGTAATGGACATGTTGGTAGCCAATGAAAGTCAGATGCATAAATGGGCTACTGACTACTCAGTGAGCAGATATCTTCAAACAAATAGTTGTGCTCTGATACCATATTAAGAAGTAGAGAACATACTCAGTGAGCTCGAGATTGAGTTCTAATGATGGATTTGAAGATCATAGAGAGGGAGAATTATCTAACTAATTGGTGTAACAAACTAACCGACATTTAAGCTAAGATCTAAGCTAAGATCTAAGCTAAGATACATTACATACAATTAAATACAAGTCTCAGCAGATACAACAACAACAACATACCAGTATAATCCTACAAAGTGGGGTCTGAATTATCTAAACTAGATAAAAAATAAAAAGACATCTTTGCGTGAATTGGTGTATGAGGGTGAACTCTTATTTGAAACTAATATTGTTTCTAATTTTTAATTTGGTAAAATGTACAAGCGATAATAAATATATAAATTATTCGTTACATCGTATTGAGAAACTCCATTTAGAGAATATTTGACTGAAGTAAAAAATAATATCAAATTAAAGGTGAGAAAATATATTTGAAAGTTTAATTAAAGTTGTATTTGAGCATGTATTACACTTGCTTTTTTTTTTTATGTTCTGTGAGTGCGACATATGAAGTTACTCAAATTGAAATTATGTATTCTCAAATTGAAATAAACTTGCGGCAAGTACATTTCGTATTCAATATCAACTGCTCAAAAGTTGCAACTTAACTTACCTTTGATTGGAACTGTTAGGCTTTAAGCTTTAAATCATGGGCTTTAAAGTTAAAATTGAAAAGTGAATTGGGATAAGAAGTTGTACAGGCTTGCCAAGGTGCGAGAGAGGAGTGTTCGTGACCTAGATCAAGTTAAGTGCATCAAGGACGAGGATGACAAAGTATCAGTGGAGGAAACACTCATTCGACAGAGATGACAGTCTTACTTTCATAAACTCTTGAATGAAGAGGGGGATAGATACATTATATTAGGAGATCTGGAGTACCTAGAGAGAAGTCGCAATTTTAGGTATTATAGGTGTATAAGGATGGAGGAGGTTTAGGATGCTATTCGCAGGATACACACGGGAAGAGCGACCAGACCTGTTGAGATCCCGATGGAATTTTAGAAGAGTGCAGGTATATCAGGTTTGGAGTGGCTGACTAGGCTATTCAATGTCATTTTTAGAACAACAAAAATGCTTGAAGAATGAAGGTGGAGTACGATAGTCCCGTTGTACAAGAACAAGGGTGACAATTAGAGTTGCAACAACTATAGGGGTATCAAGTTGCTGAGCCGCACTATGAAGGTGTGGGAGAGAGTGGTGGAGATGAGGGTGAGAAGGGGCGTGACTGTTTTTCAGAACCAGTTTGGTCTCATGTAGGGGCGCTCGACGACAGAAGCCATTCATCTTGTGAGGAGGCTGGTGGAGCAGTACAGAGCGAGGAAGAATGATCTTCACATGGTGTTCATCGACTTTGAAAAGACTTACGATAAAGTCCTAGAAAGGTTCTATGGAAATGCTTAAAGGTTAGAGGTGTACCTGTGGTATACAATAAGGCGATCAAGGACAAGTATGAGGGAGACAAGACTCGGGTAAGGTCATTGGGAGGAGATTCGGAGCATCCCAATTATAATGGGAATTCATCATGGGTCAGCTCTTAGCCCATTTCTTTTTGCCTTAGTGGTAGATGTTTTGACGCAACATATTCAATGAGAGGTACCATGGTGTATGTTGTTTGCGGATGATATAGTGTTGATTAACAAGACAAGAGTGGGATTTAACGCTAAGTTGGAGATTTGGAGACAGACTCTGGAGTCTAAAGGGTTCAGGTTGAGCAGGACCAAGACAGAGTACTTGGAGTGTAAGTGTGGCGTGATACGGGATTCAGACTTGGAAATAAGGCTTGATACTCAGGTCATTCCAAAGAAAGAAAGTTTTAAGTATCTGGAGTCTATTATCCAAGGAGGTGGAGAGATTGATGATGATATCACATAACATATTGGTGCGGTGTGGATGAAGTGGAGTGTTGGCCAGTCAAGAAATTTCATGTTCAAAAGATGAGAGTTACAAATATGAGGATGTTGTGGTGGATGAGTGTGGGCATACTAGGAGAGAAAGGATTAGAAATGACAATATACATGACAAGTTGGGAGTGGTCTCGATAGAGGAGAAGATGCGAGAAGCGAGGCTGAGATAGTTCAGGCATGTGAAGAGGAGATGCGCGGAGGCCACAATGCGAAGGTGTGAGAGGTTGGCTATGGATGGCTTCAGGAGAGGTAGAGGTAGGCCAAAAAATTATTGGGGAGAGGTGATTAGACAGGACTTGGCACAGTTGTAGCTTACCGAGGACATGACCCTAGGTAGGAGATTGTGGAGGACACGGAGTTAGGTAGTAGAGTAGTAGGAGTAGAAAGTTCCATACTAGTAGGCGTAGTTTTTCTGTTGTAGTTTCTTGTCATTTGATTTCTGTTATTATTTACTGTCTCTTGTTCATGCGTATCATATTATTTTATTGTAGTTATTGTTCCTTGCTTTGTTACTGTCTGCTTTATTGTTATTGTTGTAGTACGATACTCTTAGCCGAGTGTCTATCAGAAATAACCTCTCTGTTTTCCAAGGTAGAGGTAAGGTCTGCATACAGACTACCCTCCCCAGACCCCACTTGTGGGATTACATTGGGTATGTTGTTGATAGAATCACGAGTGGCTAAACTCTCTAAATTTTGGAGTTGTTGTGTAGCCATGATTGTTGACACTTGATAAGTGATTTAATCTAGTAGTTTAATTATATACTATTTTTCTTTACTTCTGTTCTTAATTGCTTGATTACATGCGCAATAGTCGAGTTCTATTTACTCTTAATATACATGTTTGGGAAATAAGTTATTAGATTAGAGAAGTAGTAAGACGAGTGTGATCTGATTAGTGTCTGCTTTATTGTTATTGTTGTAGTGCGATACTCTTAGCCGATGGTCTATCGAAAATAACCTCTCTGTCTCCCAAGGTAGAGGTAAGGTTTGCGTACAGACTACCCTCTCCAGACCCCACTTATGGGATTACACTGGTATGTTGTTGTTGTTGATGATGATGATACAATCATGAGTGGCTAAACTCTCTAAATTTTAGAGTTGTGGTGTAGCCATGATTGTTGACACTTGATAAGTGATTTAATCTAGTAGTTTAATTATATACGATTGTTTCTTTACTTCTGTTCTTAATTGCTTGATTGTCTGCGCATCAGTCGAGTTCTATTTACTTTTAAGTCATTTGACACGGTCTGACTTTTGTCGGAATATTTTGTTCAAGGAAATTGTCTTCATATGGAAGATTAACAATATGTTTTTTCCTAATCCAAAAAGCAGTAGACAAATCATTGCAAATGGAAAGAGAAAATTCATTTTCTATTCTTTTGATTTTATCCTGTAATTTAGGATTTTTAATTGGTCTATTACATTATAAACCGTTAATTCTTGTTGCAAGAAATTAACATGATCCTGCTTGTTCTGAATAAGACTATATAATGTCTTCATTTTTTGTTCAGGATTAAAAGGAAAAGTTATTAAATTTCCTTCAAAGGTACCAATAATACCATTAGTATCAATTCTTTTAATAGGCATATTTTTTTTTATAAAAATGGGGTGCCTAATATTATTTCATTAGTTAAATTCTTAACTAAAATGAAAGAGGCTTCTATGCACCTTTTATCCTGTCAAATACAAGCACAAGACAATTTATAAGAAACTTCTAACTTGTTTCCATCAGCACCGGTTACTCTCCGAGTAGTCTTGGTAAAGTATTTTGTGGGAATAAGTCCCTCTCGGATGCAATTAAGGTCTGCCCCTGAATCAATTAATGTAGGCATATTTTTTTACCATAACTCTTTTATCAATTAATAAAGTGATGTTAGTAATCCATTTATGTGAGGAATACAATTTTATTGCCCCGATCAATTCTTCTACTTCCTCACTATTAGCGGAAGATGGTTGGTCATGAGTAGGTTTATTACCTAATTTTTCTGATTCTAGAAAAGTAACTCAATCATCCAATATCATGTAATTTTGATGGATTAGAGTTAATTCTGTTTTGAGATTATAAATCTCTTTTTTCAATTCTTGAAGTGTTAAAGGATTATTAGGATTCCTTCTTTTCTGTAATTCTTCAAGAACTTCTGAAAAATTATTGGGCTGATTAATCACTGTTTTAATTTTAGAGGGTATAGGAGGAGGTCTTTCCTTCTTTTCTTTGAGCAAAACTTCTAGAATCTGGGCTCTTTGAATCCTATCTGAAATATTTTTCAGTATGTCATTAGTTTCTTCAGCATTACTAACACTTATGCTGAAATTAGAAAATTGTGCTTGAAGTTTATAAAACTCTTCATCGGTTTCTGATTCATTATTAATGTTTTGACATTTCTCCTTTGTGCAGGTACAAGGAGTTTCATTCTCCTAATTGAGTTTTTTCTGTAAATTTTTGCTTTTTAAGTTGTCTTTGTAACTTCATGTCATTACACAAAGCTAAACCTTCTTCCATGCATTTTCCAATTAACTGACCATAAGAGTAAATATTCCATTGTATTTGGGAGTCTCCGGACTCCTTTCTTAAGGCCATTTTTATTTTTTCGGCAAATAAAGAAGGGAGGCCATCAATAAATTTGGCTTTCCAGAAATTACTATTAGCTTCTGGGAGGTTTAAAACTCTACTAAGGAATATATCCTTATACCACCTAAATGAGGTGAGGGTAGGACACCTATGGTTCTGTAAAAGGGTCTTCATATTATCATAATTGGTAGAATAATTTCCTGTAAAATGCTCTAGAATAGTAAGAGCTAAGGGCTTGACTGAATTAGGTTGGGTTTCATTCCCATCTTGTTTTACTATATTAAATATTGTAGTTTTTTTGTCTGTGGTAAGATAATTATCCCACCGTGCTTTAAGATGACCTGTAAATCCAGCAGTAATCATTTGAATTATATGGGCTTCTGTATGATTATTATCCTTAGCCGATGCTGCATACATAAGAATTTTATGGCATGTTCTGAAGATTTGACTATCAGCTCTACCATCTATATTTCATTCAATTATTTATGTTCATGTATATGCAGAGACATCGTCCTTATAGTTTTGTTCTTCTATTAGAACATCTAAAGTAGTAGAGCGCGAATAGTAATAATTTTCCGAGCTTAATTTAGGAGTCCATTTACACCTACGTAATGCGGAGATTTGCATCTCATTATCATAATCGGATAATTGATTGGTTTTAATCATTTTAATACCTAGAGTAGAACTACCGGGTTCGCTAATCTTCAATTTAGACTCAAATTTTGAAAATAAATCTCCTAAATCACCTACTAAAGTATTTGTTGACTTTTTTCCTAGGTGAATGCCTTCCATAGAATGAGGAGGTTGGATACTGGCTGAAATTTCCAAGACCTTTGTTGGCTTGTCTTCGTCAACTTTAACTCGTTGGTCTTCTATAAGAGATCTGAGTTGGTCAATCTTGTTATGTAACAAGTTCATTTGTTCTCTAATTATCTTCAGATTGATATTAGTGTGATTATTTTGTCAAAATAATTTATTGATATGATCAACAGTTGGACCATTAGGAAGGGTTTGAGAAATAAGTTTCATATAAGGTTGTGCATGTAATTCTGAATTACTATCTTTCTTTTTAAAAAAGGATTCGTCTGGAAGATAGATGCTCATGAGAATTTTTAGAATTTAAATGCCATTGTCTTTCAATAACATTCATACTAGGCAAAGCATAGTTCTCAACAAACCATCTGACAAAAGTCTTATAATTCTGTTGTCTTTGTAATTGATCATAAAATTGATCTCTAATGATAAATTGTTCTTCTTTATTAAAGAAGGTAAAGAACCAATTTCTGAAAAGATTATATTTTTCTCTACTGAATCCTTTAGTTAAAAAAAATCTTAAATCTGACTTTGGACTATAATCTAGAGAAGGAGCTTTCCCTTGGTTGTTATTCATTTAAAACCCTCCAAATTCCATCTCCTCAGGAGTAGGATCAGTCATTTGATATGTTTTAATTCCTACAGGAATTTAATTTTCTCCTATTTTGATTTTATTAATTTCTTGTTGAGATATCTCTGAAGAAGTTGTAACTTTATTTAAGTCTTTCCTAATTTGGGAGGTTGACCCTCTAGATGCAGAGGGTTTGTGAGTGTCATCTATAAGGGATATATAATAGTGAGATGACACATATCTGCTTAAATTAGGTAGTTGTTGGGTAAATTGAAGGTATATATTTCCTTCTGTGGTCTGAACAACTTGAGCAATCTGGATATCTATCCTAGGTTGGACAGGGACTCTTTTTTCTATTAACCAATCATTAGGATATTCAATCTCATCCCACTTAATTGGTCTTCTAGTCGTTATCTTATACCTTTTTGCTAAGTTGGTTTCTATTAAAATCGTTTGTCTCTTTCTTTTATCGTCAATAATCCTGCAATTAGGATTCATAGTATCTAAAACACGAAAATAGATACGATAACAGACGCACATAACTTCTGTTTCAGACATGTAATTATACCCATGAGCTTTTACATATAATGTTAGAGCATGCAAGATATTTGGATCATACAGAGATAAGGTAAGATTTAGTTTGACATCAAAATAAATTGGGCCATACGCTAAGCTTGATTGCATAGCACCCATAAGAGATTGTCTCCAATTTAAGTTTCTGGCATCTCTCAAAACTGCCATAAAACTTTCTGATAAACCTTCTAGTGTTAAAGGTTTAAATGTAATTTGCACTAATCCAATATGCAAAAATTTATAATTCTGCTTTGGAAATCTTTCTATGTCAACATCAGAAAACAAATGTATAGTTCTTTCCTGGTTATCCATTTGGACAGACTCTTCAACAATTTTTACAACATGACGATTTCGCAAGTTTTCAAATATACCAAAATTATAAATTTATTTAGTGGCAATAGATGAAATTGTCCATTTGTTTAAAACATCTAATTGATGTGGAAGATCATACTCTTCCGATCTAACATTCTTAATGTTATGTTTATATGACCTGAAAATATTCATTATGAACAAATTAATAATGTCTGGATATACTAATCCATTGCTCTGATATCATTTAAAGGCCTAATAAGGGCCTGTAAGGACATGACACTGGTTTTGTGGCCCTCATCATTTTATTTTTAGGTCTGCCTCATATTTTGACTGAGTTTAACGTACCTCTATTCGCTATATTAAGCAGTCATAATATTTTGTTATACGTTCTATTATTATTATGCCAGAATAAAACTCCCACACGAGAGTGAAACTAGCTATCTACGAAAAAAATGCCAAAAATGAAGGTAGCTCTCCGTGTCCCTACAGAGTACATATGTTTGCAATGTTTAGGAATATATCTGAATTTTTCCCTTGCTAAGAAAATGAGAGGGGTGAAAACATAATAATTCCGAAATAGAGACCCTAGTTTTGTAAAATTTGGGAAATAAGCGATGTTTCGAGAACGCAGAAGAAATTGGTGAGATTGATCGAGAAAACCGTGGCAATCATCACTTTATAGTACTCCTATTATCTAAAACTTTCAGGATTCCTCTACACCCTTCTTCTCTTCTCCCTATAAATATCTCCTTCTATGGCACAAACATAAGCAACAGAAAAGTGAAAACAAAGTAATCTTCATAACAATATCCTGTGATTGAACTTATCTTTCTGGATTTGTTCTAGTTTCCTTATGGCTTGCAAAATTCTTGCTACAACTTCTCCTTTAGTTTCATCAAATGGTGCTGTTAATGCGACTTCTAGGACTAACTACAGGGTAACAGCACCTTTCTCTGTTTTCTTTCCGTCTACATGCAACGTACGAAGGCCAGCGTCTAGGCTGGTAGCTCAGGCCACAGGAGATAACAAAGATACTTCGGTGGACGTGCATGTCAGCAGCAGTCAAGGTGGAAACAAGTCAAACAGCCAAGGCACTGCTGTTGAACGCCGTCCTAGGAGGATGGCTCTTGATGTTTCCCCTCTTGGTAAGTCTGGTTGTCCCTCCATTCATTTTTTGTGATGTTAAAGAACTGATATATATCAAAATTAAAGGAAAATTTAACACATAGGTGCCGTTTAACGTGCTACTACTAATTAATTTCACGCTGCCTCTCAAGCAAAGGGTAATTCAGGATTTAAATTTTATAAGTATAAACTTCAGTTATATAAACTTTAGTTTATCAAAAATAGTCTCTCTCTACTATTTTCATACCACACCCTACTTGTGGGAGGTATGTTGTTGTTGTTATTGTTGCATAGACTGTTTTTACAGGGTTCTTATAATTTGTACTTATCTAGTGAGGTTTTTAATACATACATAAATCCAAGCACAAAGCTAAGCAAGTCAGATGAACCACTAGCTTCTACACTAGATCCTGGGGGTCGTGAGTATTGTTTAGTGTTAAATGCGTTTTATGTTTTTCCATTAGGCTGTCATTTGTGAATCCAAAATTTGAAACAGTTGGTAGTCGTTGATAGTAGTGAGACTATAGGCCGGCCACTCAAGAATTGGTAGTAGCATTCTATTAAGTTCTGCTCCTTTAGTTGACAATAAGATGTTCAATTCAATGTGAAACAGGACTGTTAGACCCAATGTCACCCATGAAAACAATGCGGCAGATGATGGACACCATGGACAGACTATTCGAGGATACCGTGACATTCCCCGGAAGGAACAAGGCAGCAGCAGGGGAAATACGTGCTCCTTGGGACATCCATGATGATGAAAATGAAATCAAGATGCGTTTCGACATGCCAGGGCTCTCCAAGGAAGATGTGAAGGTATCCGTAGAAAATGACGTGCTTGTCATTAAAGGTGAACACAAGAAGGAAGGAGGTGGAGATGATGAGAATTCGTGGGGAAGAAATTACAGCTCTTATGACACTCGTTTAGGTCTTCCTGATAATGTTGATAATGATAAAATTAAAGCAGAATTGAAGAATGGAGTTCTTTTCATCTCTATTCCTAAGACAAAAGTTGAGAAGAAGGTGATTGACGTGAAAATCAACTAAACTAAAAGCTCTCAAGCTTTTCTTATTCTTGCCCACCTGTTTTGTAACCTTGTGTAAATGTAAGTTTGCTTATATAAATACAAGAATGGTCTGAGCTACAATACTGTTTGTCATTTTTCTATCCTCTTCTTGTTTCCCTTTTCTATCAAGTAGTTTTACCAACCTTGTGTCTGCTGCAATTAGACATTAGGAAGAGAAGCCTAGGAAACTTTTCTCTAGTCCTGAATGGGAGTATCTGTGCTGAAAAAGTCCTAACAATTGTGTATCTTTCCTTCTTTTTCTTTACTCCCTCTGTTTCAATGGTGTAAAAAGGAAAATAAGACAAACAACGGAGGGAGTAACACATTATATACATTTCTTGGTCTAAACCCAGCCAATTTTGACCCTTGATTTATCTTCATAATCAAAGAACTAAGGTATAGGCATCTTATTTAACAAGGCTGGTCTATTTTTAATCTACGTGAAAGGTCCAGTACGGACCTGACACTGGTTTTGTGGCAAATTACAACCATCAAGACATAAAGATAATGAAGAAAATGTTGGAAATTTGCCTTTGGCGGGAGTTGCGACCGACCAACTTTAACGGCTTAAACACTAGTGTAACGTATGTTGGAGAATCCGGTTCTTCACACATGCATGATCTACTAAGTACGTAGATAACCGTAGGGCCAAGAATCGTCAAATTTCATTGAGAAATGAAAGAGATATTGGTCCACGAAGTAAGGTGTTTGAAGCATGGAAAGTGTGGTGTTGTGTTCAATTCTCCCTCATCGGTAGAGGAAGAAAGAATTGTTGTGTATATAAGACTCGAAATGTGTTTGGGGTTTGGGACCCCAAGGGGTATCCCATGTGCTTAAAGGAGGGAGGACCTAGATGTGCTTCGGTTCAAGGAAAGACCACACGCTGCCGCCCGCTTGCCGTCCGGTCCGATTCAGAGTTAGGGTCCTCGATGCGTGTGGGCCTTCTGATATTATCCTTTTGGGCCAGAAGTACAGTTTGATCCCAGAAGTTTCAGAAGTACAGTTTGGACCAGAATTCTTTCAGTTGTGCAGTTTGATCCCTGAAGTTTCAATATGTACAGTTTGGTCCCTGAAGTTTCAAGATGTACAGTTTGGTCCCTGAAGTTTCAAGATGTACAGTTTGGTCCCTGAAGTTTATTTTGGCTGAATTACACCTCCAATAATGGCCAAACAGTTGGTCTTTCTCCCATTTATGTTGGTGACTTTACTACCTCCATAATGGCCATTATTTGGCTATTATGGAGGCGATTCAGCGATGCTTGACCCCTCCCTCTCCTATATAAACACCCCATTACACCATTGTTGAGCACTAAGACATATGCACGAAAAACAGTAAGAGATGCAGCAAAACAGTGCACCAAAATACACAACAAAAACAGTTTCTTCCTACACCCTCCAAGGCATCATTTCGTTACTCAATATTCTTCACGGTAGCTCTTGAGTTTCCTTTGCTCAAGTGTTCCATTGCTGTTTTATCTTGGGAGACAAATTGTCCAGGACGTATAAAGGATACATACGGGGCAATATTGTCTTAAGGACAGAGTGCCACACTCGACTCAGCAAAAACGATTTACATTTTTCCGTCTTCTACAAAACTGGAATTTCCAGTTTTTACTTGTGTAGCAATTGTAATTTCAAATTACTAGTTGAACTATTGAATATTTGTTTATCCTTTCGAATACTTGTAATAGTTATATACTTCCCGTACTGCTTTATAAAGTACCATAGAGCAAAAATAACCAACAGAAAACACATTTGGGCAAACTAAGAAGCGAATAGGCTGAATAAGCATCCAGCTATGCAGAAGTTGAACCTGCTCAGAAAAAAAAGGAAGAGCACAGGAACACAAACCAATGGGGTAGCGGAATATCGAGGAACTCGTAGAATCAACGTCACCGTTAGAACATCAGTCAGTATAGGTACTCGAGGCATTGCCTAGAGAGAGATAATATACCATACTTAAATACATCAACATAAGGACTCACAGACCAGCCAACAGTACAAGCTTAAGAACAAGTGTCCTGTGGGTGAGAGATGCCCAGCTGAGTAACGCGAATAAACTAAAAAGACAAACGCCATGGAGTAGTCAGGAATGCAAATTGATATATCACTGCACCACCGAGCGAGGAGTACGTGGTCGGACAGGAGTTTTTGATGGGCTTACTCTGCGGTATGGAAAAAGTATAACATTAATGGAAATGTCAGTAAAATAGAGAAGAAGCATCAGCAGGAAATCTACTGGAATCATAGAGCAACCTTATAGGAAGTGATCCCAGGATTGCACCACTGCAGTTCAGTGCAGCAATGGCACTCTCAGCCTGAAACAATCAGAAAATTCATCATGGAACTATACTAAACAGCATAGGTGCTAAGTTTCCTCTTAAGGGAAAGGGAACCAACATAATGGAGGAATTCAAAATTTTCTGCTTTGAATTTCCTCGAATATATTACTGTACATCAGTGCACGGATTATTGGTATCAATTATTGACATCATAACATGCAAGACTAAAGCAAACTAATCTTGACTAAGAAGCAAAGTTAGACAAATTCACACCATGTATGTTCCCTTAAAGTAAGCAAAAGAGCCTAGTCAAGACGACGACGACGACGACAACATACCCAGTGAAAATCTCATAATGTGGGATCTGGGGAGGGTAGAGTGCACGCATAGGCCCTCGACTCAAGACAAAGCAAAAGCACAAGCAAACAAGAGAAACCGTCAGACAAATTTAAAGCAGTTTGAAAATGGTATCAAAATCGAATAAGTCATGATAGCGTATTCTTAAAAAAAAACAGTAATAACGCAGGTGAATAAGATAAACAAAGTACACTAGAGAACACATAGTAGCAAAAATTAAACGACAGAGGACTATTAAACAATATTGCGCCTACTAGTATGATAGGCTAGGCGGACCTACAATAATAACACTGCATCTACTCTTCATGCTTATTCCAACTACTAGTATGATAGGCTAGGCGGGCCTACTGGTAGTTGTAGTGTTATTATTGTAGGCCCGCCTATCATACTAGTAGGCGCAATATTGATTTATAATCCTCTGTCGTTTAATTTTTGCTGTTATGTGTTCTCTAGTGTACTTTGTTTATCTTATTTATCTGCGTTAGTTACTGGTTCTTTTTTAAGAATGCGCTATCATGACTTATTCAATTTTGATACCAACATTTTGAAACTGCTTTAAATTTCCTATTCGGGTATGATTATTTCTCTTGCTTTGCTTGTGTTTTGTCTTGAGCCGAGGGTCTCAAGGAAACAACCGCTCTCCCTACCAAGGTAGAGGTAAGTTATGCGTGCACTCTACCCTCACCAGACCCCACATTATGAGATTTTCACTGGATATGTTGTTGTTGTTGTCGTCGTCGTCTTGGGAAGATCTATTTCTAGGCTCTTTTGCTTACTTTAAGGGAACATACATGGTGTGAATTTGTCTAACTTTGCTTCTTACTCGAGATTAGTTTGCATTAGTCTTGCATGTTATGATGTCAATAATTGATACCAATAATCCGTGCACTGCCCATGATGTACAGTAATATATTCTTGAAACAAATTGCACATAAAACTAATCATAAAGAAGAGTGGCACTCTCCAATCCAAAAATAGAAAGTGTGACACTAGAGAAATCTTCTACACCCTCCGTTCCAATTTATGTGATATAAATGCGAATCGGCACGGAGTTTACCAAAGAAATTAAGACATTTTTTAAACTTGTGGTCTTAAATATGTTATAGCATTTATGCCGCTATAAAACTGTAGAACTTATGGCCTTAAACATTTCATAACATTTGTGTGGCTATAAATGCTTCTCATTAAAAGTAAAATAGGAAGTGTAAAGTTAATAAGTCAAAATTTAGAAGTGTCATTTATTTTGGAACCGACAAAAAAAAAAGTGTCACGTCACTGAAACGGGGGAGTATTTAACTTAAAGATTGGCAGAAACTACAAATTACAGCCTTGCAATGCATCAACGAGAACTGGATGCAGCTGCACCCTCAGCCTAGAGAGAGTGCGATGAGGAAGTTCAAATTGAGAACCTCCACCAAAGAGACTAGTAGAACCTTTTTCATAGTTCCCTATATCGATTCTCAACGAATGCGGTGGATGAAGAGATAGCATGGTAGTCAAAAGCAACTGAACAACAGAAAAATTGTCGGATATCCTGATGCAAGTATATTGAAGATACTTTGTCGTGGGAACCAGACTTCACAACACTTCAGGTACTGTTAAATCACCGCATTGCTGTGAATTCCTTATAATCTACTGGCATGTACACTAGCTGCCAAATATAACATATGCCTGTTGAACTGATCAAGACGACAACACAGGCAACTTCTTTTTCCTGCTGTCCAGGAAGGAAGGAACCATTTTGTAAGTGATTAATTTTGCTTAGTGTTGTCACATTTCTTTCATAAAGTAATCCAATTTTTTATTTTAGAACATCCAATTTATCCAAATCTGGTGATTCTGAGACCTTCCACGTGTTTCATGGATAACTAAAAACGACCCCATATTCATCCTCCTTAAGGAATTAAGGGGTCCTATGCTCACAGACTAGTTGTGCAAGATTATTATGTGGTGGATAATATTGTAAAGATTGTTATACTTATTAAAGAAAATATTATCCAGTCAATAACAATGTTAAATTATTATATGGTAAATGATAATACGTAGGGGTTTATCTACTTTGAAGACATTCTGTAGACATTCTTATGGAGATATTGCTAATAAACGCATTCTTTCTTCATCTTATGTACGGCATAAAATAATACATAGATCCCTACAAAAGTTATGCCAATGATTGCAACGCAAAATTTAATACCAAAAATCAATTATGATTTTTATACTAGAAACCAAACATTGTTACTCCCTCCGTCCCAATTTATATGATGTAATTTGACTGGGCACGAAGTTTAACAAATAATGAAAGACTTTTGAATCTTGTGGTCTAAAACAAGTCAAAGATATTTGTGTGGTTATAGATCATCTCATTAAGCGTGAAAGGTAAAATTTAAAGTTAAATTGTTGTCAAATAAGGAAATATGTCATTCTTTTTTGGACTGACTAAAAAGAAAATTGTGTAATATAAATAGGGACAGGGAGAGTATTAATTATGCAGGAACTACATTTGTAATGCAGAGTTCTATTTATTTTATAAAATAATATATATTAGTTATGTAGATTTTTATTTTGGGATTGTTTTTTATGTGACTGACAAAAGGACCCATCTCCTTCCAGCAATAACTCAATCTACACAACTAAATACCACAAACATTTATACTGAACAGCAAGTGGGTACCATGTCCTATATTTGTCATCCACTCTACTACTCTTAGCAACGAAACATCCAATAAAAAGCAAGTATATTAGCTATAATGAGAAATAAACACAAGCACATTATATCCACAACTAGAACTGGCCTGCAGATGAAGGACCTTTCTCATACCAGTAAGTTTCAACTATAGTAGAGATTATTAGCAGAGAGAAAGCAATGATCACATCGCTCATGTTATCTAGTTAAAAAGATTAGGATTAATTTCTGGTGACAAAGATACCAACATAAGCTTAGACAGGCACTCCAGCAAACAAGGGGAGAAACACTTTGAATCAAATATCAGTGTATGTCAAGTTGTCAACATTATCCCAAATTCACATGACTGGCGAACTATTACCAAGAACGTACTTCGCCCACATGATATCTAAAAAAGGGATAAAACTGATGTTTTTACACTTTTAGAATGTAAAAGACTAAAATAAGTTAACACCATAATAATGATAATCTACAAGCATGGATAGTGAAAGACAGCATTCTGAATGTAGGTTCTACTAATTCTTAAGAGTAAAAAAGGCAGCCCGGTGCACTTAGCACCCGCTATGCGCGGGGTCCGGGGAAGGGACGGACCACAAGGGTCTATTGTACGCAGTCTTACCTCACATTTCTGCAAGAGGCTGTTTCCACAGCTTGAACCCATGACCTCCTGGTCACATGGCAGCAACTTTACCCGTTAATTCTTAAGAGTAGAAAGGAGAAATAGTCCAGAGCAATATTATCATAGCAAAACTAAGAAAAGCTCATGGAAGTTACCATAACAAACTCGACAAAACCTATACGAGTGGAATGATGATAGTCACCAAGCAACCTCAAGCGCTTAACCTGCATTAGAGAAGATAACGGCATAGAGTAAGTACCTTAATTAGGACAAGCACTTCCAGACAAGTCAGGTGAGAAGCTACAAACCTCTCCACAAAAGTATTCAAAAAAGAGCTTGACATCTGCTTGAGTAACCTATTTCATACAAATGAACAAGTCATAAAGTGTTATCTCCATAGATGCTCTTCAACCGTGTGAAACAGGGACTACAAACCCAAAATTACCTTTTTATCAATGTTTGTACAGTATATAGTTCTGGCACACATCTCCCTTTCATCTTCAGACTACATATCAGCGCCAAAGGTAAGAATTTCAGTATTAGCAACAGAGAGGCATTTATTCATCCCCCTCAACCGCAATTTTGCAAAAGGGAAGTACCGAAAATATCACAATTTCTCACCCTTGGAAGAAATGTTGGATTAACTGGTGCAATTGCAGTTTTGGAGGGAAGCACTTTCACAGGGTAAAACCCTAGCATAGTTCCTGCAAGACTCAGAGCATTCCTTGCACCTTCTGCAGACCATACATGGGACAATGTCACTGTTAGACAACAACTTTAACCAAAAACTAAAATTGTCAAACTGAAGAGTATGGTTCAACATACCTTCATCAGTAAATTCAATAAAGGCAAAACGTAGTACAGAATTGGGGTCTCCACATATGCGACAGTCAACCACCTTCAGCACATTAAGGTTAGTCAGATTATGGAAAAAAATCATTTCATTAACATATTATTAAGTGCTATAAATTATTGTTGAATGCGGAAGCAATGGCCGAACGGGAAACATATTCACCTGCCCACAGGTAAGAAAGAGTGTAGCAAGTTGCTCTTCAGTCACCTACACATAAAAAGAACAATAAGTCCCCAACGGTAAAAAAATATTATGATATAACCCAATAAATAATGAACAAGTACCCGGTGCCTGAGTACCCTTCATTTTAGTACCTGATGATCAATGTCAGACACATAAACTGTCCTCCTTATAACCTCTTCACGTTGGGCCATGCTCGTACGGACATTCATCCTTCTCCTACCAAGACCATAGCCATTTCTCTTCTGCCAGTGCATTTCAACCAGAATTGTTAGCCACAACTCCATGACAGTGATCCATTACAAACAAGGTTACAAAAGGTGACAGACAATAAAGTTGTCTTTTTTAAGACAACGGGAAAAAAGAGAAACATCAAGCGTCCTCCATTTTAGACCTCAATAATAACAACATCCTCCTCAATATATGTTCTTGCATGATACCGACTATGAAATTTCCTACGGCTAATGAGACCTCGATCCCGAAGCCTTCCATTTTTAGTAAATTAGTGAAGGATATTCATTAATAATGAAAAAAGGGGTAGAGGGGATCCGTATATGTTGTTCAGGTCAATTAGAAGGTGCAGAAATAGCTAGAACTGAATGTGAAAAGTATGGGAAAACATCTCGTAATGTATTTAACCAAACTGTCAAGTGATTCTTGAGAGGTGTAGTATAAGTGGGAACCGAAAGGCGAAAGTGAAATACCACTACTTTTACTTATTCCATTTTCGAGTCGAGGGTCTATCGGAAACAGTCTGTCTACCCCCACAAAGGTAGAGGTAAGGTATGCGTACATCTTAGCCTAGACCCTACTTTGTGGGATTATACAGGGTATGTTGTTGTTGTCGTCAAGTGATTCTTGAATGCTTCTACTTATGTAGATGGAGTCCAATTCGCTACTATATATACTGAAAATTCCCAAGATGATATCGGGAGTAACCGTGGTGTCCGGGCCCGCTTCCTACTATAGTATTAGTTATCGATAACATTTACCATACATAAGGCAACTAAAAGAGAAACAAACAGCAAATACGAAAACCTAACATTTTCATATGCACTTTCTTCCAGTAGCTACTAAAATAAAAAACATGATAAATTAGGAAATAGAAAAAGTGATGAGATATATACCCTCCTATTGAAATTTCCATCACCGAGAAAATTGAAAGCATCAAACCCAAACTGTTCTCCACCAGGAGTGAATGGGACTACTCCACCATGGTTGGTGGAGAGTGAGGGAGGCACAAACTCTTCAGCCATAGGGTTCAATTTAGAAAGCATTTCTTCCAAATCCCTCATCTCCTTGTTAAACCCTTCCCCACCATCATCATCATCATCATTTTCATCTCCATTTCTTCTTAAATCAACACAGTTCATTTTCTGATGATGACTCAGCACTCCGTTGCCGTTGATGCTTTGCTTATGGTGGACAGCAGTCATCTGAATATTCTGATCATTCTTTACAGTATCGTCCGTCCGATTCAAAGAACCATTCTCATCCACGGCCATAATTGTTTGTTCAGCAACTACCCAAGACTTGTTTAACCCTTTTTCACCAATTTGGGTTCTGTGAAAAAGCAAGACAGATAAAAGATCAGTCCTGTATTTCCCAATTTAATCAACTATGTTACTAGTATTAATATCACAGCCAATAGTATAATTTTCAGGAATACGGTGTCTATTAATCAAAGAACAACACCCAAACTCAAAGATGGTGAGCTGGGGGGAAATTAGAACTAGACTTCTTTTTATTATTTTACAATCTCTGCACAACAAAGAAGATATGACGCGAGAGAGAGGAATAAAGAGTATTTAGCTCATAAGACAAAACAAACGAGCTTCTTCGGATGCTCCGTTTCGCCACAACTCTCTTTTTTTGGACTTTCTTACAGTAGATAATGACAAATTAAATACTTCATCTTTCTATCCTAAACTTTAATTATCACATAATTTTAAATCTTATAACTTTAAACATATCATATAAAATATTAATACCTCCGTCCAATTTTATTTGTCTACTATATTAAAAATAGTTGTCCAATTTTATTTGTTCACATTAAAAAATCAAGAGATAATTTATCTTTTTTCCCTATTTTACCCTTAGTAACTAATAAGTAAGTCAAATTTTCCAATTTCTTTTTCCAACAGGACTTTTTTATGAGAAAATATATTACTTAATTATTTGGTTGCACATTTTTTGATAATCTTTAATTGATTTCGATCATTATGTAATTAGAAATAATTAGGGGTAATATGATAAATTTTTCATTCTCTTTTGGCTCCTTAATAGACTTGTAAAGTCAATATGTGACAAGTAAAATTAGACGGAGGGAGTAGTATTAAATATAAAGTGATATATTCTAAAACATATTTTTTTTAAAATACACTCCCTCTGTCTCAAATTATATGTCATATTTTTTGCTTACATACCCCTTACTAATTAGGAGAGATATTTGACTACTTTACCCGTATTTATGTTGAAGTTATAATTTTTCTTCATTAAGTATTTATTCTATTTATGTGTCATATCCATTAATGATAAAATTTTACTAAGAGTAAACTGATAAAAAAATAATTAATTGTGTCTTAAATTTTTAAAACGATAAATAATTTGAGAGAGGGGGTATAAATTAAACAGAACGAATACTCCGTTTATAGACAAATGAGGGTT
This sequence comes from Anisodus acutangulus, assembly GCA_029783415.1. NCBI lineage: Eukaryota > Viridiplantae > Streptophyta > Magnoliopsida > Solanales > Solanaceae > Anisodus > Anisodus acutangulus. The sequence goes on along the minus strand of CM056497.1, from coordinate 19,991,303 downwards.
GCTCAGTTGGTAAAATACTTTCACCCACGATCGGTAGGTCCAAGATTCGAGTCACACTGAAGAGTATGTGTGAAAATATTATATCCTCCAAAATGGGAGTAAAAAAAAATATTGTTTATAACTACGGATTAGATGTGTTTCATGGCTTCACATGACATAGTATTTGTCATCATCATTTCAAAGTGAATTAAACTTCAAAATAAAATATGTCATGTTTTTATGACGTGTATAAAGAAGATATCATGCGCATAATTCTATGGGAATTTTTAGTCTTATGTAAAACTTGACTTGTTTTGTATACATCTAAAATCTATTGGACAAAATATCTATAATATAGCGCAAATTTAGTACAATATTTTCCCAAAATGTATAAATCTTCTAAATTAAGGAGCACTTCGAAACACCATGCCTAATATTATGTTTTAAATGCTATGGAGTACCTAAATGGTGCCACAAATATATGTAGTACTAAGGAGTCCCACTTATCATGACTTTGGAATTTTTCGTAAAGACAAGAGTTTAAACTTTAAAGTGGAAAAAAATACTTAACATATAGCCACTGATAAAAAGAAAAATGAAAATAAGGGTCCTGAAATGTACATGCCACAATTGCTAAATTAATTTGAACTAAACACAATGTAAGAAAAATTACTATCCTAAAGATATTTTTTTTAAAAGCACCTCGCCTATTTGTTTTATATTTTTCATTAACTTTTTTTATACAATTTTACTTCATTAAATTATTTTTAATATTTACACAACAATTTTTAGGATAATATTTTGGGGAAAGATCACCTATGCACCATGAAATCAAACTATTTACCCGCCTCTACCCCTATTGCTTTTCATGCCCCCTAAAAAAATTAAAATTATTTACCTGAGATGCGCCCCTCCCTCCCAGTTATGATACCAACATGATATATAAATATATTCAAATGGTATCATCAAAGAGTGTTTCAGTCCTTCTCTTAGTCCTGCATGATACCATCAAGGTATATAAATATGCTGAGATGGTATATCATGGATAAGCATGTTCGTTTATTAAAAAAAGACACTTTTCTCGAAAAAACTCTATGATACCATTATCTTATTTACATATACTGTGATGGTATCATGGAGGGCTACTTCGGTCCGTCAATAAGACACTCCTCGGGACTATAATACCATTGTGATATATAAATATACTGAGATGGTATCATGGAAGACTACTTCAGTCCTTCTCTTGGTCCTTCATAATACCATCATGGTATATAAATATACTGTGCTGGTATCACAAAAGGAGAGGTTTGGGCGAGGAACATGTCGGGTGAACAATTTTTGGCGAGGGGTACAGTGGGTAATTAGTTTAAAAGGGATATGGGGTGTGTAATTAGTTTGTTTTGGGGGTTATTTCAGTTAGTTTCTCAATATTTTTCCCCGTTCATTAGAGTCTTCTTTGTGTAATTAATATCTAGATGTGGAGAAACAATGAATCAAATTGTCCATAATATTCATCGTGGCATTTGTTTTGCCTCATTAAATTGCATCGGAAGAAAAAATTTCAATTGAGCAAATTCATCTTGTTTTGGGGAATGCACATTAGAAGATGCATATGTCATTCCCGTAGATTGCTTGAATATACCCCTGGATGACATTATTCATGTAACAATCCAACTCCTTATTCTAAGTTTTGACGTTTTATTTTATATTTTGAAGCATTGAATAAGTTACTTTTTATGTTTTGGAACTTATTTGACATAGTTCGAATTCGGATACGTGGAGCTCAGAGGTATTTTGGCATGTTTTTAATTTAAATCTTTGTTGATGCACAACTGAACCTGATGCGTCGCAAATGCCGACACCTAGTTCATATTTACAGTATTTTGGCTGGGGTTGAGCTCACTTTTGCAGCTCTGATATCGCAATTATGGTAGTCACAATGACATTTTTATATAAAGATAAGTTTTTCCTTTTTATAGTCTAACAAGAAAATTATATTATAATAAAATTAATATAATTACAATTTATTAAAAATAAACTAATAGACTTAGAATAGGATTTTACGAAAAATAAAACTATTAGACAAAAATAAAACTATTGTTCGGGTTCTCTCAATACCCTCCCCCTCAAGTTGGAGCATACGGATCTCGAATGCCTAACTTGCAAAGTAAATATTCATGTTGTGATTTGTCCAAAATCTTTGTAAACACATCGGTCAATTACTCGTTGGTTGAAACATAGCTCGAAAGTATTATACCAGATTGGAGTGTGTCCTGGACATAATGACAGTCAACTTCAATATGTTTAGTCAATTCGTGAAACACCAGATTTCGTGCACTACATAACGCCGCTTGACTATCACAGTACATTTTCACCGGAGAGTTATGTTCAACGTCCAAGCTATGCAGGATTCCCTTCAACCATTTTAATTCACAGACCGTCATTGTCATTGAACGATATTCTGCTTCTGCTAACGAGCGAGAGACAATGTGCTTCTTGATTTTCCATGATACCCCAGTGAATTTTCGAGGGAGATAAATCATCCGGTGAGCAATCTTCGGGTCAACGGACATCCATCTCAGCCCGCATTACACTACTTATACAATTGGAGATTACAATCTTTACTTAACACAATTCCTTGTCCAGGGTTCTTTTTCAAGTATCTTACAACCCGGAGGACAACTCTCCAGTGTGCATCCTTCGGTTGGTGCATGAATTCGAACAAAACATTTACACAATAGGATAACTCTTGTCGTGTAAAACTGAGGTATATAAATATGCCGACCAGAAGTCGATATGGTTCCGAATCTTTCAAATTAGCCCCTTTGGCTAACGCCAGATTGTGATTCTGTTCCATGAGAGTTTTAATCGGTTTTGCTCCCAGTAGTCCGGACTAAGAGATTATATCCAAGGCATACTTATATTGACAAAGAAATAATCTGGTTGGTCCACACGCAACATCAACCCCTAAAAATACTTCAGTGGACTCAAATCCTTCATGTGAAAATACGCTCGGAGATAGATTTTGAACTGTGTAATGGCACCATGGTCATTTTCAGAGATAATCAAGTCATTCACATAAACTAAGAGGTTAAGTTGTATACTTCTCTGGTGCATCGTGAAGAGATAATAATCGGAGCATGACTGTTTGAATCCATATTTCATCAAGGCACTTGACAATTTTGCAAACCAACAATGTGGAGCTTGTTTCAATTCATACAAAGATTTTTGGAGTGGACATACTTGCTCCGGACCAGACACACGAAATCCCGATGGTAATTTCATATAAATGTTTTTCGCTAGTTCTCCGTGCAAAAAGGCATTATGAACATCCATCTGCTACAACTCCCATTTTTGAGTGGTCATTACCGCTAAGAAGGTCCAAACAGTCACTACCTTCGCAATCGGAGCAAATATTTCATCGTAGTCAATACCTTCCTCCTGCTTATTACCGAAGATGACCAACAGAGCTTTATATCATTCAATTATTTCGTTCGAGTTGTATTTGATCTTGTACACCCATCTACATCTGAGTGCTTTTTTATCTAGTGGTAATGTTTCCAATATCCATGTGGCATTGTCCTCTAATGCTTGGATTTCTTGTTGCATGACTTTTCTCCAGCATTCCTTTTCATAGCCTCCGAGAAGGATTTTGGTCCAATTCCTATGATAATTGCTGCAATGATGCTTTGGTGTTGCGAGAAAAAATTATCACAGGATATACAGTGAGCTAAAGGATAAGGTGCACCTGAGGGCTGCTGAGGATCAGGCGAACTTGTTGATGGACTTTCTTTCCGAAATGTTTTAGTAACGTAATCACGTAATCAAATCGAGTCATGCTTCTGACGTTTACCTTGATCCAGTTGTTCCTCAGGTAGCTTTTCATTGGCCCTGGTACCTTCCATTTGTACTTCTTACACATTTTCATTATTCGGACTAGCATCTGTCCGGTCTAATTATGGCTGATCCGTAGGTTCGGTATCCGGTGTCCGAATTTCTTCTTTTCGAGCTTTGTTCGCACCTACATTATTTATCTATTTTTCTTTCAAAATGTGTTGATTCCTTTTGTCCTTTATTTCGTCCGGGATCGCTTCTATGTTGTCGATCAAATTACTTGTTCCTACGACAAAAGGGAACTTAGTCTCATAGAAGTCCACATCCCTTGAGACTAAATATTCATCGTTTTCTAAGTCATACAGTCTCCCACATTTATGTCCATAGGGTATCTCAAGAAGATACACCAACAACTCCGACTCTTAAACCTGTCTCTTATTCTTCCCTTTGTGTGTTCATAACATAGTGACCCTAGCACCCTTAAATGATCATAATGAGACGCCTCCTCGTATAAAATTTCATAGGGGTTTTTTTCATTCAAACCCGAATATGATGTTCTATTGATCAAGTATCCCGCAGTCAAATTTCTTTCGACTCTTCCATTCTGCTGAGGTGTCCCTGTGTATGATGTTTGAAATATAATTCCATGTTCGAAGAAGTAAGTCTTCATACACGTGAACTCGGTTCAGTTATCACTTCTAACTATCTTCACCCTTTTTTCGAACTACCTTTCCACAAGAGCGAAGAAATTCTTCAAGGTTTGGGACAATTCTTTCTTATCAACTAAGAGAGAGATCCACACGGCTCATGAATGATCATCCATAATAGTCAAAAATATAAAGCACCACAAGAGGAAGGGGTCCTATATGGTCCCCATAAATCGCAATGGATCATCTCAAAAGTATCAGAAGTAATATTTTTACTTAAAGGAAACACACTTCTCGTTTGCTTTGTTCGTTGACATGCATCACATTCTCTATCCAATCTATCACCGTTCTCTTTTAAGCCTAATGTCGTAATAGACTTTGTTACTTGTGTTGAAGGATGACCCAACCGTTTGTGACAAAGATCGAACCAATCAACTGCATCTACCTTCATAACTTGTATCAGCGGCACATTTTGAAAATAGTAAAGTCCATCTCGACTCTCACCCTTTTCAATCAACTTCCTCGTGGTGGAATCTAGTATAGCATACATAATTTTATTAAATGTCACATCACAATCTAAATAATCAACTAGTTGTGACATAGAAATTAAACTTCATGTCAAATCCGAAACATAAAGAACATTCTTTAATCATATCCTATCATTCAGCCTAATTGTTCCTTCTTTTGTAGCCATTGAGCTACTTTCATCCAGAAGCCCAACCGGACACTCAGGAATGTCCCCTGATCGCTCAGTTTCTCTAGATTACCTATCACATGATTGGTAGCTCCGGAGTCAATAATCCATGATGAGTTTTCGGTCTTATCATCCATCTTTCCATTCGGATTTATTCCTTATGAATTTAATATGTGAATCACCGTTTTTCGAATCTCTTCACTCAGATTGTGAGGTCCTATCCCGCATGTGTTCATCTGTTCTATCTCCACTTATGTATCATTGACAACAACGGCGTTAGCCCGGTAGTTTCCTCTTCCTCGACCAGATCCCGGGCCTCTCATCTGATGTTGTTGTTGTCCTCCTCTTCTTCCTCTGAATTTTTCGTCTCATTTTTTATTTTCTGGCCACTATTCCGAATACCCAATGAGTTGAAAATATCCGTCAACAACGTATCCGTATCTCTTGCAATGTGTACATAATGTACCATTGTTCTTCCCTTCACCTTGGTCATAGTAAGTATTTTGCCCTTGTACGACAAAGGCCACAGTTTCACTCTGTTCTTCCATTTTTCGTATGAGTCCTCTCACACGCTCTTCTTGCACTAGCTTCGAATAGACTTTGTTTAATGATGGCAACGGTTCCTGGGACAGTATGTTCGATCTCACTGTTCCATACATTGCCTCATCCAATCCCATGAGGAAAAGATGCACTTTTTCTTCTTCTCTTTTGGTTTCCAAGATCATCCCCATATTGCACGTGCACTTTCCGCACTTGCAAGTCGGAATCTGTTCATAGTTTGTCAATTCTTCCCACAACTTAGTTAGTTTTCCATAGTAATCCACTATGGTCTTTTCCTTCTGCTTGCACTCCGCAAGTTCTGTCTTCAGTTATTACATTCGAGGGTCGTTGATAACAGCGGATGCTCGTCCATAATTCTTTCGCTTCCTCTTTATGCGAAATCATTGAGCGAAGCGTTGGTTCGATGGTGTTGCGAATCCATGACACCAACAGAGAGTTTATAGTCCACCAATCTTCTAAGTCCGGCGACTCTTCATCCGGCTTTTTGATTGTACCATCAACGAAGCCGAATTTCTTCCTTGCTATTAGGGCTATCCTCATGGATCTACCCCATTCTTCTTAATTCTCCCCCTTCAATTGGACTTGTGTCACCACAATTTTGGGATTATCGTTTGACGTAATGTCATAAGGGGAGATTGTCTTTCTTTCAATTTTTTTCTTTCACCGGAGATTTTTTTTATTTTTATCGTCGGTTTCTCCATCACCTGCCATTATTTAGGATTTTCGTTTTCTTTTAACGAGGTTCTGATACCATGTTAAATTTGAGAGGCGACGGAAATTTAGAGAGAAGAAAAATATTGGGAGAATTCTTTCTTGCTTTTCATTCATCACAATGACCTCCTTATATAGAAGTAAGTTCTTTCTTTTCCTAATCTAACAAGGAAATCATATTCTAATAAAATTACCATAATTACAATTTACCAAAAATAAACTATTAGACTTAGAATATAATTCTATCAAAAATAAAATTATTAGGCAAAAATAAAACTATTATTCGTGTTGTCTCAATAGCTTTTGGGAAGCCGATTTAATGCGTCTCTCATTAAGACTTTTATCTCAATGAGTGACTTTTCAAAAATTGATTTGCTTGACATATAAGTACTATTTATTTGGGGATACTATATATATGAGTTGGCGAATATATATACAAATGTCGGGGTTATATATGGTAAGTGGGTTATAGATAGGTGTTGCTACATATGCCTGACATGTTTTCCCCATGTCACCACTCTTTTGCATTTTTTCATGCTAGTATAATATTATAATCATGTCTCACGTGCTAGTTTAGTATTATAGGCTATATGTATGACGAACTACATAATTGTTAGTCATGCATTATACATATGCATTATAAGTTGCATATGATATTATACCTAGATGTGATTATGATAAGGTGAGTTGTCCGTGAGATTTATGATGTACATGTGAGTTGTTCGTCTTTAGTTGAACCTATAAGATATTTCTTGGGATTGAATTCATCCCTCATAAGTCATTTTATCACTCGATTACCACGAGCAGTGTGCACGTGGGATAGTTTGACACAGAGAGTGTTGATTTGATGTAAAGTTTACGTCTTTATCATGCATATGTGATGTTGAAACTCTCGTTGATGCATTTCGTATAAATGTCTGTACATATCTAACTATGACAGTTCTATGCATTTATATCATTGTTATATATTTATTTTACATGTTTACTAAAGTGGATATTTTTTGTACAACCCTCGCCACTATTTTATTGGGTACGATTGATGACACTCTTTGAGTACGTACTCGTGTACTCATACTATACTTTTCAACTGTTTATGCAGATATTGACCCTGGTACTAGTCGAGTCTGAGTTTGCTTGGAGACAACTAGTGATGATCTGCTTGAACTAGTTCCCAACATATTGAAGTCATTAACTTAATGTTTTTATTTCAGACAATATGATGTATTTGAGACGGTTGTATTATTTCTCTTCCTAGACATGCATAATAGTTTTACTAGTTTCTGAGGGATTGTATTGGTTATTTCTGCATTGTTTTTAGATTCTTAGACTTATATTATGATGGTTACAGGTTGTTAGATTTATTTATGTTCTATTAGTATTGATTCGAGGGATCTAACGAGATTGAATTAGTATCATCACGGCTTAAGATCATTTGGATTGTGACAACTGCCAATCATTAAAAGCTACCGTAGGAACAATTAATGGGCAGTCAATTGAAATTTTCCAAGCATAATTGATTCGACCGCCATGTCAGGGAAGGATATAATAAAAACACATTCCTTTGATTTCTTGGTAGATGAAGCAGTTACTTCGTGCTACCAGTCCTAGCTGGCACCGAAGCCAAGGGAAAGACAGCATTATGAGTCATTCATTTCTCATGGTGAGCGGTCTACCGGTATATTTCAATACTACCAGAAAGTACTTAAATGTTTGAGATGAACAATTCCAAATCTACAAATATAGCAGAAGACCCAATTTTATGATGAAAAATTCTGCAAACATAAAAGTGAAGGGAATAGTCAAAGGGGCCCGAAGCAAACATTAACAAAAGGACAAAAGGAATTTATGTTTTTTGACAATATTTTAGATTGCATTAATTTTGTTGTTTCATAATTCATACATGTCTATCTTGTGTACTGAATACTCTCATTTCTCCCTTGAATTAAATAATTGCAAAACAAGTTGAGACTAATTTATTTCTCTTGGTCTAAACCCAACCTATTTTGACCCTTGATATCTTCATAATCAAGGAACTACGGTATAGCCTTCTTATTTAACAATGCTAGTTTTTTCTTAATTCTCGTGAATCACATTCGGACAACTAAGAAGTTAATAGACTGAATAATAATCCTTTTATGTCGAGCGAACTACAATTTACTACATATTAGCCGGCGGCGAAATGAACAGTGTAAATTCAGACACCACCCACAAACCCCATTTTTAAGGTTGAGCATGCCCGGAGAAAAGAAAAGAGCAAGACACAGATTTACAAACCAATAGAGTAGTGAAATATCGAGGAACTCGTTGGATCAATGTCACCGTTAGAACATCCGTCAGTATTTGGTACTCGAGGCATTGCCTAGAGAAACATAATAATATACCAAACTTAAATACACATCAACATAAGCACTCATAAGCTAAACAGTACAAGCTGAATAAACAAGCCTGTGGGTGAGAGAAGCCCAGCTGAGTAATGTGAATAAACTTAGAAGACAAACGCCAGAGGTACTCGATGGTATCTTTATCTACGTATGTATTTAGATATAAGATCAGATGAGGAGCGCAAAGTGATCTATCACTGCCCCGGTGAGCGAGGAGCACGTGGTCGGACAGGAGTCTTTGATGGGCTTACTCTGCAGTATGGAAAAAGTATAAGATTAATGGAAATGTCAGTGAAATGGAAAAGTCGTCTACTGGAATCAGAGAGAAACCTTATAGGAAGTGATCCCAGGATCGCACCACTGCAGTTCAATGCAGCAATGGCACTCTCAGCCTGCAACAATCAGAAACTTCATCATGGAACTTATACTAAACCAGCATGGCCGTGAAATGCTACGTGCTAAGTTTTCCATTAAATGAAGGGGGAAACAAACATAATATGCGGCACAATGGAGGAATTCAAATTTTTCTACCTTGAATTTTCTAAATATATAACATTATGGGGAGTCCACGGACTCTGGTATCAACTATTGACATCATAAAACGGAACACCAATGCAAACTAATCTCGAGTAAAAAAGCAAAGTGAGATAAATCCACACCATGTTCCAACATTATGGGGAGTCCACGGACTCTGGTATCAACTATTGACATCGTAAAATGGAAGACCAGTGCAAACTAATCTAGAGTAAAAAAGCAAAGTGAGATAAATCCACACCATGTATGTTCCATCAAAGCAAGCAACATAGTCTAGAAATAAATTTTATGAAGACAACAAAGAACAGGCACGGGAGAATAGGTCAAGACAAAGATTAAGTCTAACACCGACAAAGGTTGTCATTGCCTAGAAGTGTCCTCCTTGAAATAAATTGCACCTACAACTAATCCCAAGGAGGAGGCTAACAGAAGTGTGGCATTCTCCTATCCAAAAACAGAAAGTGTGACTAGAAACCTCCTGTTTGACTTACAGCACTGGCACAAAGTATAAGCTCCGCAGGTGTTAAAGAAACAGAAAACAGCTTTGCGATTCATCAAGAAGAACTTGGATGCAGATTGCAACCACAACCTAGACAGTGCTGAAGAAGTTCAATTCTAGAACCTCCACTAAAGAGAATAATAGAAGCTTTTTTATAGTTCCCTATATCCATTCTCAACGAATGCTGTGGATAAAGAGATAGCATGCTAGTCCAAAGCAACTAAGGAACAGAAAAATTATCAGATATCCTGATGCAAGTATATTGAAGATACTATTATGGGAACCACATTTCACGACATTTCAGGTACTATAGTAGTAGTACTTATCTCCAATGTTAAGATGCTTGGATAGTAAAGCTGATCTACTTATTACAATATTATCCAGTCAATATTAATGTGAAAATCCTTACTATATGGTAAATGATAATACTTGGGATTTGCCTTACTTTAAAGGCATGTTGTAGATATTCTTATAGAAATATTGCTAATAAACACATTTTTGTTCCACAATCTATCTAGCATAAAACAATACATAGATTCCTACAGAAGTTATGTCAATAGTGGTAATACTGAATTCAATACCAAAAATCAAACAATAAATCAATTATGAATTTTACACTAGAAACCAAATATTGTGTTAGTTATGCAGTGATTACATTCGTAATGCAGAGTTCTATTTATTTTTCACTTTATATGTACTAGTTATGCGAATTTTTGTATTGGGATTAGTTTTTATGCGACAGACCAAAGGACCCTCTTCTTCCAACAACTCAATCTACACAACTAAATACCTCAAAGATTTACTGAACAGCAAGTGGGTACCATATCCTATATTTCTCAGCCACTCTACTACTCTAACGAGCGTAGAGTTATCTTTTGGCAGCACATGAACCGACCGAAGGAGGGGTTGACTAAGCTGCTGGGTTTTGAGGAATGGGAGCAGCTTTAGAATCAGCATAAGTAGAAGTGGGTCACCCCGTACGAAGCATCCAATAAAAAGCATGGACATTGGCAATTGCAAAATAAACACAAGCACATTAGTATCCACAGTTTGAACTCACCTGCAGATGATGGACCTTTCTCATACTTCAACGTTTCAATTATAGTACAGATTATCCTAGGTGGACCCAGGATTTGAGCGAGGAGGGGGCATCGATGTCTTTCGGTCTTGCCGGAAAAACTTCATGTGGTGGGTGGTGGTCCTGGCGGACTGGTAATGTGAGTTAGGGAGAGAAAAGCTGGGTTTGGAATTGGAGAAAGAGTTTCTTAGTTTCTGATTTCTATCATGGACTGAGAAGTGGGTCTGGGAGTGGGGGTAAAGAAAGAAATAGCTAATAAAGTGGTTTCTGATTTTTTAAAACTCTGGAGCAATGCAAAGGACTAAAAGAGGGGGAAGATACACTTAGCTGGCAAAAGCATAGCAGTGGAATATATACAGTCAGCTCAGCATATAAAGATTTGAACCAGCTGGGATCCCAAGTCAGTCTATGGCACTGGAAGCATATATGGAAAGTAAAGGAACAATATAAAGTGGCTTGCTTTACTTGGTTGGTAGCTAGAGAAGTTGTCCTTATATTCAGGAAAATCTAAGGAAGAGAGGAATACAAATTTGCTCAAGAAGTTATTTGTGTGGGCCAGATGCTAAGACAATCAGCCATCTGTTTCTACATCGTACAATGACCAGTTAACTATGGGATATGTTCATCAACCTCGGGTATTAGGTGGGCAATGCCGGGAAGAACTTCGGAACTCTTGTCAAGATGGAAAACAGGGGGAACTTTACCACTTACAAAGACAGACGGAAAATTGTCAACAACCATTTGGTGGACAATATAGAAGGAAAGGAATTCAAGACTCTTTTAAGATACAGGTAGTCCTATACAAAAAATCAAGGTGTAAATCAAAATATGTAAAGTTGTCTCCGTGTGACCTATAGGTCACGGGTTAGAGCCGTGGAAGCAGCCACTAATGCTTGCATTAGGGTAGGTTGTCTACATCACACTCCTTGGGGTGCGGCCCTTCCCCGGACCCTACTTACGCGGGCTGCTTTGTGCACCGGGCTGCCCTTAAGTTGATACTTTTAGAAGTTTTAGGTTCCTAGTAAGAAGAACAAGGACTGCAACTCTAGGTTATTGATGTAACACCCATATTTTGGTTTGCAGCACAAGCTTTGTGCTGATGATTATATTTATATACTGGAATATGTTACCTTCTCAAAAGAAAAAACTGGTAGCTAAAGAAAAGGGAAAAACTAAAGAAAGAAAAATCAACAAAAGATAATAATCTTGTATGCTAAAAAAAGTTGTACAACACAAAACAAACAAAAAGATCATTATGCTATAGTGAGGAATCGCACCAGGTAACTGAACCTAATGGCAAAGCTAAGGAGCCTCGTTGACCAGTGACCCTTTCTAACGTTTGTGTACTAGGGTGCCTAGTAAAATATATCTACGTACTTCAGGATATATACAGGATTTATTTCCGAGGTTAACAGGTGCCTGTCCGCCTCTGAAGATTATTACCAGAGATAAAGTAATGTTCACATGGCTCACCTTAACTAGTTCAGGATACAAGGATTAGTTTCTGGAGACAAAGATAGACAAAAACATAAGCTTAGAACGGCACTCCAGCAAGCAAGGGGAGAAAAACTTTGAATCAAGATTCAGTTTATGGCAACATTATCTCAAATTCAAATTATTGGCCAAATTACTACCAAGAACTTCGCCCACATGAAATCCAAAAAGGGACAAAACTGATGTTTTCACTACGAATGTAAGAAACTCAAATAAGTAATAACATCATAATAATGCTACACTACAAACATGGTAAGTGAAAGACCACGCATTCTGAATTAGTAGTTCTTAAGAGTAGAAAGAAGCAGAAGTCAAGAGCAGTATGATATATCAGACAGCAAAACCAAGAAAAGCTCATGGAAGTTACAAACTTACCATAACAAACTCGACAAAACCTATACGAGTGGAATGCTGATAGTCACCAAGCAACCTCAAGCGTTTAACCTGTGTTAGAGAAGAAAACCACATAGTGTAAAGACCTTAACTAGGACAAGGACTTTCAGACAAGTCAGGTGAGAAGCTACAAACCTCTCCACAAAAGTATTCAAAAAAGAGCTTGACATCTGCTTGAGTAACCTATTTCATACAAAGGAACAAGTCATAAAGCATTATCTCCAGAGATGCTCTTCAACCATGTGAAACAGGGATTACAAACCCAAAATTACCTTTTTATCAACGTTTGTACAATATACAGTTCTTGCACACATCTCTCTTTCATCTTCGGACTACATATCAGCGCCGAAGGAGAAAATTTCAGTATTAGCAACAGAGAGGTATCCATTCATCACCCTCAGTGGCAATTTTGCAAAAGGGAAGTACCAAGAATAGACACAATATCTCACCCTTGGAAGAAATGTTGGATTAACTGGTGCAATTGCAGTTTTAGAGGGAAGCACTCTCACAGGATAATACCCTAGCATAGTTCCTGCAAGACTCAAAGCATTCCTTGCACCTTCTGCAAACCATACATGGGACAATGCCACTGTTAGACCAGAAGAACTTTAACCAAAATGGAAAATGTCAAACCAATGATTATGGCTCAGCATACCTTCATCAGTAAATTCAATAAAGGCGAAACGGAGTACAGAATTGGGGTCTCCACATATGCGACAGTCAACCACCTTCAGCACATTAAGGTTAGCAAGATTATGGCAACAAAACATTTCATTAACATATTAAAAAGTTCTGTAAACTATGATTGAATGCAGAAGCATGACCGAACGCGAAACATATTCACCTGCCCACAGGTAAGAAAGAGTGTAGCAAGTTGCTCTTCAGTCACCTACACGAAATAAGAAAATAAGTCTTCGCGGAAAAAAGATGAAGGTACCCTACAAATAATGAACAAGCACCCAGGTGCCTGAGCACCCCTCTTTTTAGTACCTGATGATCAATCTCAGACACATAAACTGTCCTCCTTATAACCTCTTCATGTTGGGCCATGCTCGTCCGGACATTCGTCCTTCTCCTACCAAGACCAAAGCCATTTCTCTTCTGCCAGTGCATTTCAACCCAAATGGTTAGACACGACTCCATGACAGTGATCCATTACAAACAAGGTTGCAAAAGGTGACAGACAATAAACTTGTCATTTTTTAGACAACGGCAAAGACTTCGAACTTTCGAGATCTAATATAATATACCGTAAAGTAGCCACGCAAGGGATTTGACTGACGGAGAGGAATATCGAACATTCTCATTTTTAAACCTCAATATATGTTCTTGCATAATACCAACTATGAAATTTCCTACCATAAGTTATGGATTACGCTTACCATACACAAGGCAAACCAGAAAAGGAACAAACAGTAAAGTGAACCTAACATTTGCATATGCACCGTTTCTCGGTAGCTTAAGGGTGTGTCTGGTATAGAGCCATGTTTGATTGGTCAAAATGGTTTGGAAAATATTTTCTCTGGAAAAACAAGTTCCTTAATAATGAGAAAAATGACTTTCCCTAATGGAGGTAGGGAAAAAGTGACATTCCAAATTCATTGTCTCCTCCCCAACCACCCAACCCCAACCCCTTGACCATCCCACCCCGCCACTCCCCACCCCATTCAACCCCATACTGTTTTGCTAGATTACATATAAATGCTCTTGGGATAATATATTTTTGCTTACTTACCCAACACTAAACCCACTTATTTTTTCAAGAAAATATTTCCATCATACCAAACACACCCTAAGTGAAAAAAATGATAAATTAGGAAAAACAAGAATTGATGAGATATATACCCTTCTGTTGAAATTTCCATCACCGAATCCACCTTGCATTACATAATTGAAAGCATCAAACCCAAACTGTTCACCACCAGGAGTGAATGGGACTACTCCACCATGGTTGGTGGAGAGTGAAGGAGGCACAAACTCTTCAGCCATAGGGTTCAATTTGGTAAACATTTCCTCCAAATCACTCATCTCCTTGTTAAACCCTTCCCCACCATCATCATCTTCATCTCCATTTCTTCTTAAATCAACACCGTTCATTTTCTGATGATGACTCAGCACTCCGTTGCCGTTGATGCTTTGCTTATTGTGGACAGCAGTCATCTGAATATTCTGATCATTGGGTATCGTTGACCGTGGTACACCGTTCTGATTTGACTGATGATCATTCTTTACAGTATCGTCCGTCCGATTCAAGGAACCATTCTCATCCACGGCCATAATTGTTTGTTCAGCAACTACCCAAGACTTGTTTAACCCTTTTTCACCAATTTGGGTTCTGTGAAAAAACAAGACAGATAAAAGATCAGTCCTGTCATTTCCCAATTTATGACAACATGAGCCAATAGTAGAATTTTCCAGAAAGAAAAATAATGGAAATAGATAATAGTACTCTAAGCGGTGTTCATTAATTAATCAAAATCAAAGAACAAAACCCAAACTCAAAGATCGTGAGCTGGGGGAAATTAGCAAAAACAGGGTAAGACTTTTCTTTTTGCAGAAAAAAGAAGATACGACGCCAGAGAGGAATAGAAATAAAAATAGGAGAATAGTACTCTTAGTTTATAGAGAAAAACAAAAGACGAGCTTCTTCGGATCGTCCGTTTTGCCATAGCTCTGTTCTTTTGGACTTTCTTTCGGTAGATAACAACAACAAAGATAAATACGCCATTTTTTATTTTATATTTATTAATTTAATTAGATACGAAATTTCTGAAACAAGAACTTATAAGTATAGTTGTTTTAATAGAGTGTATACTTATACTCTCTCCGCCGTTAATTTATATAAGGGTGTTTAAATTGAAACGAATGAAAGATTTTTGAAATTATTGTCAGAAATAAATTATAAATTTTTGTGTGGCTAGAAAGTATTTCATTAAAGATAAAATGGTAAGTTATAGTTAAATTGTTATTAATTATAAAAGTTGTTATTCAGCCGCTTTACCTATCAATGTAGAGGTAAGGTCTGCGTCTATGTTCCCCAGACCCCACGTTGTCAAATTTTATTGTTGTATAAAAAGTTATTATTCTTTTTGAAACTGACAATAAAAGAAAGAGTGTCAATAAATTGAGACGGAGTGATTAATATAGTAAACTATTTTTTTATGACTTATAGACATATCATATTGTATGTTGAAATTTAAAAATTATTAAATATAAAAAATGAATTTTAAAATAAAATACAAAAATTGAATTAGAGTGAGTACGGAAAGAATCCATATTTTCATCGTTCATAACTACAGATTACAGTATAACCTCGATAAATGAATACCATCAGGACCAGAAAAAAATATTCGTTTAGCGAGGTTATTTATTTATAGATAAATTATTCATTTATCGATAAATTAATATTTATTCATTTAGATAATACTTTTACATTTAATGTACAAATGTACCTAGAGGGTAATGGTCAAAATTCTTATGAAAAAATTAATTACATTCATTTTCTTAGACTCTAGATGAGGAATAATCCACTATACGTGTGGACTAAGTACAATGTACTAAGTACAATGTATTAATATTCATGTACTAATAAGATTGTATGTACAGAATACTTAGGGTCTAAGAAAATATACTTAACATACATTATAAACTATATATAGTTCTAAAATTTTAGTTTGATAAAGAATCCATACTACTGTATCTTTCTTAATCTTCAATTTAATGACTTCCAATCATCAATCAAAATCAATAACAAAAATAATTTTAACCGACCATATAAGGAGGGCATATGTGAGCATAAGAAAGAACATTCAGAAGTTGTGCATGCATTACAAAAAAATTAAGGATGGGATGCATTTTGGTGGAGGAAAAAACAAACAACTTTAGATGCATTTTTGAGAAGAAATGACTTCTTATATGAACATTGTTGATTGGATGAAATATTTTCGTTTATTATATATACATATTTTTTTATGGAATTTAGTGATTATTCACTTATGTTTATATGGGACCTTTAAGGACTCAAATTTTTTTATTCGTTAATACATTTAGCGAGGTTATTCATTTAGCAGCTTTGCCCAAGTCGGGATCGGAGAAAATTATTCATTTGGCGAGGTTATTCATTTATCGAGGTTATACGGTAGATGTGTTTCATGGCTTACGCATGACATATCAATTGTCATCATCATTTTAAATTGAATTACAATTTGTGATAAGTACATCTTTTCCATAACATATATAAACGAGATATAATACGTATAAAAATTGTTCTTATGCAAAACTTTGAGTTTTTTGTCTACCTCTAAAACCGTTTGGACAGATTTTCTAGAATATCTATAATTTAGAACAAATTCACTTAAATTATTTCAGAAGAGTATAAATTTTCCAAATAAAGGAGCACTACCAAACACCAAATGCATAATATGTTTTAAGCAGAGACGGAGTCATAATTTAAAATTATAATTTATCCTAATTTCTTTTAGTAACTGATTGACAATTATATATTTTAAAAAATAATTATATATAAATATAAAATCTAATCAAAAGTTATTGAGTTCGTCCTAACTAGTAGCCTAGGTAATACACTAACTCGAGATCCCCAGTAACTCCACCCCTGGCTCTAAATGCTATGAAGTATGTATGTAAGATTGATGTGAAACAATTGCAAAGATTTATTCATGGGTGATCATCCAAATATTGATTTATTTATGTAAGGTTACTATCTTTATTTTATCATTAAAAAAATTCACTCAACTATTCTCTAATCCATCTAAAAGTCACTCTCACTAAAAAAAATTAGTTTGCAATTTACTTAAGTGGCATACCACATAACTCATTCTTGGAAATATGAGACCCATGTGGCATACCCCACCTTAACAACAAAAAATTGTTAAAACCAAAACTCCAAAAGTGGATAGTGTTAAATTCTGCATTCTTGGAATCTTTAACGTTTTTATTTTAGGGTTCTTGTTTAATGTTTTTTTTCTTTGGATTATTATGGTTCAATAAGTGGGTTAAATTAATATTATACTTCTTGGTCTTGAAAATGGACCAATAAATAAGTGATATGGCATGTCACTTAAGTTATGTGCAAAAACTTTATTAGTTATATATAAAAGGGTCCCGAAATTTACATACCACAATCGTTAAATCAATTTGGACTAAAGAAAAAAATAAATTCTCAATTAATCCTCATAATCTTCTGAGTTTTAGAAAAATGAACCATTTCATCTGCGGAATGTGATAGTTAATCCGTTAAGTAAAAATGTCATAACGTTTCAAATTATATTCGTATCACATACAATTTATAAAATTTAAAATTTGCATTTATTTAATTTTTATTGCTTACCTAGAATATATCTTATTCATGAAACATTTTACCCTATACCTGACACATTATATATCAATTTAGAGTTGTCAGAACGGGCTGGCCCGACCCATCCGGGCTAAGCTCACACGGGATTTGAATACAAGTCAAGCCGGGCTGGCCTACCATTTTGATGGATCTTGAAACATCAAGTTCAATCCATCACTATGTGGGTTGCAGGCCTGACCGGGCCCGTCCATCTTTTTTTTTAAAAAAAAATTCATAATTATTTTAATTTAAATTCAAATTTAAAAATACTAACATAAATATTTACAAAACAATATTACATGGTGTTACTACTTGCTAACCAATTCTCAAATCCACAAATAAAATAATTCTAATAATGCTTATTAAGTTTGGCTTCAAGTAAAGATTTGATTATATGACTTCGATATGAAATCACTATCATTCTATGCAGATATTTTGGGTACAACTGCACAAGAAAACGATCTTGTAGGACAAAAGCTTATGCGAAACTGAATAACTTTTGACATTGTTAACACTTAACATATTAATAACCGATATCACTCGAAGCAATAGAGATATTAATAAGCAAATTAAATAGTTAATGAATAATAATACAACCAGCTAAATAGGGATATTAACCTAGATTTGTTCTACTAGACCTCAATAAAACACAAAAAAAATGATAATATTTCATCCATTAAAAGTAAAAAAAAAAAAACTCATCAAAAAAACTTTCATGACACTTATGACATCTTCCACACCAACACATCATTTTCTTCAAGCACATGAATCTTCTTGCGACAAGATTGTCTTAACATCTTCACTTTCTTCTATTTTTTATTTTTTTTAATTAATTTTTTATCTGGTCCAGGGGCCTACCCAACCCACGCGCGCTCAAGCCCACAGGCCAACGGATTTACTTGAGTCGGGCTAAAAAGTCTCGTTCTTAAATGGGCTCAAAAATTTCAAGCCCAACCCTATCAAATCACGGGTTGATTTGGGTCAGGTCAGCCCATATTGGCGGCTCTATATATCATTATTGTTCAAACTATTTTTGTTTTTGTTTTTGTTTTTTCCTGTTGTGCTAAACGTTACACCATAGAATGCTTATTAGCACAAATACTGTATTGATCTATTTAAGAAAGTAAAAGGCCAATGTTAAATTAACAACGATAAAGGGAATCCTTTCTGTAAACATGTGATTATACTAATTATTATTTATTAAGTTAAACAACAAACGTGACTCTATATGAGTTGGATCTTGTTTTATGAATTATTGTGCCCATTTGGAGTAATTTGTGAATTCCTATAGCTAACTTTTAACAAACATTGAATAGCAACTTGCACATAAATGCACGTTTAGACGCCAGTACATCTAATAGTTTTTGTTTCCCTTTAATTATCCTATTAAGTAATTATCTTCTATGTCGTTTATAAGAAGTAAAGAAAATCTTTTTCATAATATGTCCCTGGAAGGAACTTAATGAAAATTCAATAAAACAGTGATTACAAGATATATGAAAACCAATCCATATATATACATGTTAAAGTAGCTTGTGACCTGTTGACATCTCTAGCTCTTGGGCCACAATAGTTGCTACTTGCTAGCTAATACATGACTGGATAAATACATATTCGTTTATAATGTGTATATTAAATTAAATAACTTTTGCTATTAAAATAATATAAATTAATGATGAAATTTGTTGCTAATATGTCACTAAATAACTCGGACTTAACATATATTTTTTTATAACTATTCATCAATAATATGTCATTAAATAAGATTAGTAACGATTTTCTTCTCTGTTTAGGGATAAAAATTGTCCACTAATTCATACATATACTTTTTGCACTATCAATCTTAATAGTTAATAAAATGCATATTGCTTAAACATAATCAGAATAATGTATATAAAAGACACATCTTATTAGAATATTCATCAGCTTGGTATTATAACATAAGTTTGCAAATAAATGTTGAAACCTAGTTACTTCATGATATTGTAAATTGCATCATGAATCATGTGGGTGGGATCACATCAAAAATTGATATTTGCGGGATTAATAATATTTTGCAGGGGACACGTGTTAGGGCGTATTAGGTATTATCAAACCTATGCACACAGACACCTATACTTTTGATTTAGAAAGCAATACGGCTCCATTTTATGCGAGAACAAATTTCATACGTAGTGGCTTACCCAAGTCTTCCACGTGTTAATCGTTTTCGTCCTCTTCATATCACAGAATAAAGTCATAAAGTGAGTCCCGAACTTAAATAACCCACAAAGTAGGTTTTTGAATCAAAATAATCCATAAAAAATGAAAAAACTATCTTTTGCGCAGAAAATTACCGTGCAAAAAGAGTTAAATGTAACAACGCAGTTAAGTCCTTTTACGCGGTAATTTACTACGCAATAGGAGATATTATAAACCCTAGTCATCCTTCTCAATTTCATCTTCACTCTTCAACTTCTCAATTTTCACTCTTTTGTCCATAATTTAGCCCTCCGAAAATCGTGTCTCAAAGCTCCGAAACATCAAACTTTGCTATAGAACCCGATGTTCGTAAATGCAGTTATTATTGTAAGCTCAGAACATCAAGGACCCAAGATAATTCAGGTCGTCATTTTTGGCATTGTAAAGTGCCCGACGTAAGTGTTTTTATAAATTTTTATGGTTTAAGTTTTTTCACATTATCTACATATTTTACTTTCAAAACTGATTTTCTTGTAATATTTATAGGATATGAATGGTTGCAAACATTTTCGATGGAAAAGATGACATTCTCGTGGATAAAACGGTGATGGTGAAGTTTAAAAAGCCTCATGTTGATAGAGATACCGCGACTTCATGTATCACTACAGATACTGTGAAGTTTGACTTGCATTTTAAACTTATGGAAGCACAAGAAAAAATTGACCTTTTGGAGGTCGTGCTAAAAGAATCCGAAAAAACCAAGGTTTTTCAAGCATAACCTTAGAGACACTTAACACGAGAACATACTTTGAAAGAACAACTTAAATTTTGGAAGATTATTTGTGTTATCTTGTTGTTGTGTATTATTTCTATGTATTTTGTTTATTAAGTTTATTATTTCTATATATTTTGTTTTTATGTATTTTCGGTTTAGTTTATTATTTCTATGTATTTTGTTTTTACTAGTTGCACGTTTTCATGTATTATGTATTTTCTATATTTTTATAAACGTATTATGTAATCGGCACTTTTATGTACTAATTTATTTGTGTTTTCATTAAAAATTGTGAATTGTTTAACTTTTTATGTATTATTAACTCTAAGACGCTTATATAAATTGATAATAGACTATAACAATCAAAGCAAAATTAAAAAAACTAATTTTCTTCAAATTGATGATGTCATCATAAATTAAAAATACGAATTAAATCATGAGTCGAGAACTTAAATGACCCAAAAACTAAGCAAGTGAACCAAAATAACCTCTAATCATCATTAGAATAGAAGTCATCAATATCGTTCTCAGAACAATATTTTGGGTTTCTTCAGACATATCTTCTTTATGTAGTTGTTAGTTCTCTACATGTTGATGATGCTTGTTCTTCAGCCAACTTTAGTATGTAAAATCTACAATGTCTTGCTAGCAGTTTGTTATTTTATTTTCTAATCCTCCGTACGGCAACCTCACAAGAATGTTGATCAGTTCGAGGCATGGTTATTGAGAACCTTATTGGGATTTGAGCGTTGATACTTTTCAAGTCACAAATAAGACGTTCTGATTCGGCATGTCGATATGCCCATTCTCGGCATAACCCATAATAATATTCTCGTGGATCTGAATATTTTACATTACAAAAATCCTCATTACGCTCTATAAGAAGGTGTGGTTTCAAATCGTCTATCTTGAATTCATTCTTATCAAGATAACTCGAATCACTGGAATAGCTACTATAATTTGAGCTATCATCACCACTGCTATTCGGATCATTTGGAAGGAATACCAACCAATCTACATTTCTACAACTCGAATGGAATATGTTATAGTCTAATAACAAATGAAAGGCTACTATATAGTTGCAAACCCCAAGTACCCTTGGAGTCATTATTATGACCCTACCTACCTACTTTATTATAAAAAATATTAATAATATCACGAGGAATCATCTTCATCGGACATCTCACAGTCCGAATTCCACTTGGATCTGAATCTGACATAACCATGTTGATCATATTTTATCCTGAAGCAACATATTTTCATCCGATTGTTCTCTTCGCGAAAACAGTTAAGAGCACAATTGAACTCTTGTGGTGTACTACGAGGCATTGACGTAGCACGATTTTTTGGACGTTAGTCATAGTGCCCTCAAGTTTTATTATAGTATTTCAGCCTCCCTAACACGCCAATTCCACTCAGCTCTCATTGTATTATTCTATTCTTGATTGTATTCGTGATTCAGGTTATTTGAGTATTTAAAATCATCATCTAGTTTTCATGTCCTATCCATTGCTTCGAATATGTCTTCTGGGGTAAAATATGTAATAGAAGTATAGAACTAATATCAGAAAATTGATTTCAAATTGACATAATAACTCATTTTAATGTGAATGCTAGTTGTTTGTCATTCATGTTATATACTACTCCTTGATTTGACAACACTATGATCGCTTTTGACCGCTTTATATGACACATTTATATTGCCCAATTTTTAATGCGCAAAATATGAGTTTTCGGAATGACATCATAGATTTAACAACACTATGCTAGCTTTTGACCGCTTTATATGACAAATTTATACTGTGCAACTGTTGCATGCATAAAATATGAGTTTTTGGAATGACATTCTTGATTTGACAACACTATGATCGCTTTTAACCGCTTTATATGACACATTTATATTGCGCAATTTTTACATGCGCAAAATATGAGTTTTCGGAATAACATCTTTGATTTGACAACACTATGCTCACTTTTGACCGCTTTATATGACACATTTATATTGCACAACTTTTTCATGCTCAAAATATGATACAATTATATAACAGAACTTTTATATAACTCATTCGGTTAAGAACTTTTATATAACTCATTCGGTTAAAAAAAACTCACATTTTAAAATGCCTAAAAAATTTGCATTCAATAGTTGATTCAAAAATAAAAAAAAAAGATGAGGGTAGCTCAAGAAGGTCTCATGGTAGGATAGAAACAAACACAAACACAATTGAATGATATTTTGAAAAGAGATATTAGAATGTTACACGAATTTATCTGATGATAAATAGTATGATATTTTTCGTCCCTTTGAAAATCAACCAATTTGTATCAATGTTGATTTAAAAATTGGACACATAATTGAGGGTGACACACTCTCCTCAAAACCCGGAGGATCTATAATTTGGGGTGAAAAACTTCAATTGGTTCAATGATATTCGAAAAGGTGTGATTATGAGGTATTATGCCGCTAGCATAGTTTAGTTGTGCCACAAGCTTTGTCTGCTAAAGGTCGTTTGACAATTTGCTTTTATATGCCTTAAACAATAGCGATGGTAAGCAAAAGGAGCATGCCACCCCTCCAAACGAAACATATTGTTCAATATGTCAAAATTTCGATTAGATAACACGCATATGCCCATATGATCCTTAATAACATATTGCCTCAAATATGTCAAAAACATCCCCCATGTCTCGTTGCTCCCATTAGCGGCAATGGCAAAAGCAAGAGAAAATATCAACACATTGACATCCATTCCTACTGAAATTAGTAGCTTGATGTCGTATATCCCGTACACATGCGTGCCATCTATGGATATGACTGACCGGTAATGAGCAAAACCATCAACGCATGGTTTGAATGTCCAAATCACAAAATTAAAAATATTACCGGCCACACGAGGTTGGGTGTTGAGCTTCCACTCTACAACAGTACCAGGATTGAAGCGTTGTAGAGCTGCCATATACCTCGGCAATTGCTGGAAATAGCCCTCCCAGGTACCATAAATCATCTCAAAAGTACGCCTACGCCCGAGATATCCCTTTCTCCTACTTATCATTTTACGATATACTCTCACAACGTTTCTAATGCATTCTTTGATGAGGAACCTAGACAAGTTTAAACAAACAACATTTAGCAATGATAATTTAATTGATGTCAAAATTATAATGAACTTACCTTGAGGTTTCGACAATTTTAGGAAGTAACACTTGAGCAATTATATTTCTATCTAAATTAAGATGATCTGCTCGATTGTCATCCATATCACAAGTGTGATGTGGGCAAACTTTTGTGATAGTCCACAGACTATCATGAGTAACAATACCCCAAATCATCCAATGACAACCTTGATGCTCATATATGCAAATCAATCTCCACAGCTTTCGGGTTGAATCATCAACTCTAAACTTCTTCATTTCTTTGATGCTATAAATTTTAACGGCCCTTTGCATTGCCTTTTTGGAAGAGAAAAGCATGTCTTTTGCAAGGTGAATTGTATCGTTTACAAGATCGTTCGGTTCTTTTCATATATTTTTTCAATTTGATCATCTTCTCTGATGAAGAAAAAGGCATCCGAACGACCTAGAAGATTGTCAAGGTATGGAATCACGTCAGAATGCCATTGAATTGGGCTTTCTGCCATCGATTCGTGTTGGTGAATTAGGCTTTCTGCCAGCGGTTCTTGCTGGTATGGCCGACTTTGCATCATTTCTACTAACTGTTATTCCTGCCTATGTGGATGAATATCAACCTCATTATCTGATATATTTATGTCGTCATCATCGGATACCTCTACATTCGGTATATCATCGCTATCACTCGATGATGTTTCTATATGATTTGTATAATCTTCACCATCTAGTAAACACCTCTTCCTACACGAAAAATAGGTAACATATTTTAAATACTAACATCAAAATATATATGGATTATTTAATATCAAGGTAATGAACCTACCGATAATGATCAATATTGTATGGTTTTGAAGAAAGATCAACTGCACCGAAATCAACGTTTGATACCACTGGCAAGTTTCATGAATAATTTTCATTACAGAGGCAATTCAAGTATTGTAAATACTAAACATCAAAACACTTATATTATTTAATTATTAAAAAATATACCTATCGATAATAATCAATTGCACCGAACTGAGATAATTGCCAAATATTACTCATATCAGGTGTATAACCCCTAAAAAGATACAAAAATATTATTATTACCATACGTATAATAAACATGTGCTAATACACAAAATAACAATGAAAAAAATGAATATTTACCAATATTCTCGTAATTTTGATTAAATTGCTAGGTTAGAGCTTCCAACGGCACTTGACCACTCAAAATATGTCCATAAGAACTCATGTCCGTATGAGTGTTACCATGATATTGGATATCTACCTATTACAGATAATGCAAACTCATGCTTACTAACTTTCATTGTTTTGTGTATGTCATTGAGTAATGTTGAGTAATCCAAGGTAATTGCAAACTTAACATGGTATTGTGGTGGAATACTATAACGAACAATATTATTATCATGAATTTTCTCACCATCCCAAAATAAAGAAATTTTATCAGTTGAAGGAGGAGATGTCATTTTTATGAACTCTGGAGTTGAATATTTTTTTTCAAGAACTTAAAATTTTGATGACTTAAACTTATGAAATGGATGAGTCTTTACCTCATCCAAAATTCATATTAAATAAAAATATGGATGAGTTGTCATAATGTCATGTCAAATCAAGTGCAAATGCGTAGATGAATAATTAATTGCAAAACGCAATAATTTATTGCGTAATTGGACAAAAAGTGAACATTTAAAAAATGTGGGCTGCTAGGGTTTAAAGTAACCCTTATTATGCAGTAAATTACCGCGCAAAAGGAGTTAACTGCGCCGTTACAGTTAACTCCTTTTGCGCGGTAATTTCCATCATTTTGTCATCTTTTTATGGGTTATTTTGATTCAACAACACACTTTGTGGGTTATTTAAGTTCCGGACTCATAATAAAGTAGCTCAAACTTTACGATAGCCTAACATATTACTTTTTTTTTGTTAACCCAGGTCTCGAGGCGACTTGTGCCTCCCTATCGCTAGCACCTACACAAGTACTGGTACTAGACTCCTGGGGATGATGGGACCGGTCCTTCAGCACCCCACCACCAGGTAAATCATGGGATGTGCACCCCGTGGTCAGTGTCTGTTTGCATCCAATGAATCAATGCTACAAGGTTGACCCCTCTTTCGGCTTGGCGGGGATCGAACCCACACTGCAACATGCCCGCGCGACTTTTAGCGCCCATGCTTTACCACAAGGTATATGCCCCGGAGGACGATATCCATTGAGGGAATTCGAACCTGCGACCCTAGGGTACAGACAAGAACCTTTCACCAGCAGGCTGGAGCTCTTTGGATTAGCCTAACATATTTCTAATTTAGAATCAAACTGCTCACGAGATAATAACAAGTAGAAATTAATATTTTGTTATAAATTAAATTGTATTAAGATTTATAGTCTTCTTTTTCGTATACGTAAGTTAACTTGATAATAATAACAACTGAGTTAAAACTTTTTTACTCCATATGTACTACTAGATCTCTTTTCCCGTTGTTTTAACTCTTACACCTGGACATCCAAAATCAAATGTTACATATATTTTGTTTCGTAAGAATATATTAATCTCCCTTTGAAGATCTTTCTCATTAATACAAATATATATAGTCTGTACAAGATGAATCATAATTGAATGAGGATATCTATTTTACATAATTACACACCAATATTAATTACATAATATATGACCAATATATTACCATATATTCGCCATCATACCCCCTTAGTCAGAGCGGGAGGAGGCCGGACGCTGAGACTGGATCTGAAGTCACAACTACCGAGGAAGACCCTTAGTGAAAATATCTGCATACTAATATGAAGAAGGATTTCAGAGCCAGCATATCTCAACAACAACGTTTGCAACGCCTCTATATTCTGCTTCTGCACTCGATCGGGAGAGTGTGGCTTGCCGCTTGGCAGACCACGATATGAGATTATATCCTAAGAACACACAATAGCCGGACGTGAAACGTCGCATATTCGGATAGCCTGCCTAATCGGCATCCGTATATGATCTCATCCTGGTCGGTGCAAAGGGGTAGAGATGTAATCCATAATCAAGAGTGTCCTTAACGTATCGAATGATACGTTTAAGAGCTGTAAAGTGAGGCTCTGTGGAGGCAAGCATAAATAAATACACCTGCTGAACAACATATGCAATATCAGGCCTGGTGAATGTAAGATACTGGAGTGCACCTGCGAGACACCTATAAAGAGTGGGATCGGACATTGGATCACTGTCAACAACACTTAGTTTTGACTACGAGTCGACCGGGGTAGGAATGATCTTGCAGTTTGCCATTTTAGCCCTATACACAATTTCTTTCGCATACTTATGCTAACACATGAACATTGTATCTGCAGATCTTGTCACAGAAATCCCTAAGAAGTAACTCAACTTCCCCAAGTTTGTCATAACAAACTCAGATTTGAGCAGCACCGTGATCTCATTTTTCAACACAGCAGAGGAGGCAATCAGAACAATGTCATCCACATATAATAACAAGTATGCAATGTCACTACCTCGATGAAAAATAAAAAGTGAATGGTCACTTTTGCTGCACATGAACCTAGTTTGCATAATATAAGTGGCGAAACGCTCATACCAAGCCATGAGGGCTTGTTTCAATCCATATAGTGACTTACAAAGACGACATACATAATGAGGAGCCTCTAGATGTACAAAGCCTGTCAGTTGGTGCATGTAATAGTTTCTTTCAAATCCCCATGTAAGAACACATTTTTTACATCAAGTTGATGAATCGACCAGTTCTTACCCATAGCGATGCTCAGAACAGTGCGAATGGTAGCCGATTTACCCACTGGACTAAACGTCTCACCACAATCAATACCCTCCTACTGCCCAGTGCCATTAGCCATAAGTCTCGCCTTATGGCGCTCAAGGTCACCATTGTCTCTGAATTTGTGATGAAACATCCACATACACCTAATCACATTAACCTTATCCGACTTTGGAACCAAATCCAAAATGTGTTGTTTCGTTAAAGAATTAAATTCCTCACCCATGGACACATTCCAATTTGGGTAAAGTTTGGCTAATTTTGGGTTTTTAGGAATTTGGGATATAGTTTGACTGGATAGGTTAAAGTGAACTTTGGGTTTGAAAATCTCGTGCTGAGCACAGGTTTCCATTCTATGCGTGGGGGCAGGGGCTGTTTTGGTAGAGGGGTGAGGTGAGGTCTGCCAGTGTCTCGATTCAGATGTCAAGGGTAGTAAGAGTGGCGATGGGGCAATGGCACTAGTGGATGGGTGTCTGGGCTAATCGATGGGATTGTGGGGCATTAGGTTAGGTTTTGGTGATCGGTGTCGTGAGAGAGTGTATGCGGGGTTGGTTGTTAGGTGATTGTGATATGTTGACAGTGAGTCAGTGGTTGGGCTAAGATGTTCGACGATAATGTGGTTGTCGGGTGACGGTGGCAATGAGGTTGTCAGACTGGTTGGCCAGTGGGTGGGGAAGGTAGTGGTAGTTTGGATCGGCGTCATTGTAGGGGTTTTCGATGGGACAATGGTGGCAGCAACGGGGTTGGTTAATGACAGAATAGTGGGTACGGTGGCACAACGAAGTATGTTATGTACGATATGGGATGCATTGGACTCGTTGAGAAATGTATAATTCGTGTTCCAAAATTTATGGATGTTTGCAAATGGGAAATTTGTTTCATCAAACATGAAATGGCGAGAGACGATGATCTTACGTGTGGACATGTCATAGCACAAATACCCATTATAATGGGATGTGAAGCCTAAAAGACGCAGGGAGTGGTGCGAGGTGCTAGTTTATGAGTGGCCGTGGAGGAAAGATTCGGGTAGAAGAGGCAACCAAAAATCCAAATGTGATCATATGAGGGGATCCTACATAATAGAATTTCGGTGGGGGTTCTATTGTGAAGAGTGCGGGTAGGAAATATATTAAGAATGTAATCTACCATTTTAACTGCATAAACCCAAAGGGAAAGGAGGAGAGAGGCATGAAAAAGGATCATGCGAACTGTGTTATTGATAGTACTGATGATTCATTTGGCTTTACCATTTTTGGGGGAAGTTTGGGACACGAAAAATGAAAGACCATGCCATTATTGGTGCAAAATTTGTGAAAAGTAGAAAGGAAGGTGAACATGCTTGCCTAAAGGGCAAGAATAACAATTTTGGGCAATGTTCCAATTATTACATCGAATGAAATTATTACGTCTAAAAAAAATTAAAAATAGAAGTGCCTGGGTGTCCAAGTATATTGTACCAAGTTGACGGAGAGATAACATCAAGAGAGGTATGTGATTGGGGTCCGGCAACGGAAGTGGATGAGAAATGATAGAGGTCCCCCACACTATTGCATCTTGTAAGAGGTATCCACGTAAGTAGATCCTTCACAGAAAAGCCAAAGGGTCAAACTCAACAGATATAAAATTGTTACGAGTAAATTTCCTGACATATATTAAGTTTTTAATGATGTTAGGAGCATAGAAGATGTTATTTAGGGAGAAAGGTGGGTGAGGTGGTTTTGTGTGGGTGGTACCATAATTTTGAATTGGAATGCGATGACCATTACTGACCGTAATAAATTAAGGATACTTCAAACAAAATAGTTGGAAGAGATTACCTGAGGAACGGGTGAGATGAGAAGTGACTCCAGTATCCATGTACCAATTTTCATCGGGCTACTGTAGATTTAATGAGCTGAAGACCTGGACCAAGTCAGTAGGGGCCAAGTCGTACGTGGGCTGCTTCTGTTGGGCCGTCATTAAAAGAGCCTGCTGGGTCGGATGGAATGTCGGGTGTGGGCCTGGTGAGGAGGCCAAAATGCCAGCCTGCCAACAACCTTAGTATTGTGCCGTTGTTGCTGTAGGATAAGGCAGGGGGGCGAGGCCCAGCTTCCTGGGTTCGACCATTGGTTTGGGCCAGCCCACTGGAAAGACTGGCTGGCTTGGGAGTGTTGGCCTGCTCGTCCCCCACGCCCGCGGCCTCTGCCGCATCTACCATTGCCGCCCCTGCCACCACCGCGGCTGCACCACAGTTGTTGGTTGTCCGACGGTGGCGGCTGGCCGGCGAGAGTGGCATTTGTCGCTGGATTTTCAACCGCTAACGTCTTTTGATTATGTTCGTCCTATCTGGCATGTCGGGTTTCTTCCAATAGTAATTGTGAGTGGATCGACTTATTGGTTCATAGTCAATAGAGTATCGTATTCACCCTCTGGTAAGCCAACAACTAGTTGTAGGACCATCTTCATTTCAGAAATTGGTATCCCCACATTGGATAATTGGTCCGCAACTAACTTCAATTCTTTACAATACTCAGACATGTTGGCAAAATTCACGTGTATTATTGAATTGTTGCTCCAGGTACACGACACGTGTGTGCTTGTTGTCCTAAAATATCTCCTCCAACCATATCCATAACTCACGAGCCGAGGCTCCAGTTTTCATAATCGTATGAAGCAAGTCCTTAGAGATGGTGCTATAAATACACTGAATGACAACAACATCAAGTCAGCGCCATGTCGTGTCGTCAACCTCGATAGGCGGAGGAAATGAGTCGTCAATATGATCAAGCACGTTATAAGCACATGCATAAATGCGAAAGAGTTCAAACCACGAAGAATATTGACCATCTTCTTGATCAAGAACTAAGGGATTCAAGTTTTTGATATTGGTGACGACGAATAACGAATGGAAAGAAGAGGTAGATGATGGGGGAGGGGGGTTGTTGGTGACGATTGGGGAGGAGGAGAAAGTCGTGGGAGAGGTGGGAGTAGCAATGGAAGCCATTTGAGGGGCTGGATTTTGGTTAGGAAGAGAGACAAAATTAGGGTTTGTGGGGTGGGGGAGGCGCCAGCCGAGAACTAGGGGGCGGCAGTCCTGATTGAAGAATGTTTTAGGGTTTAGGTGTTTTTAGGGTTTGACTCCTGATACCATGTAAGAATGAATTAATCTTCATTGTGAGGTCTTTCTCATTAATACAAATATATATATATATATATATATATATATATATATATATATATATAGTGTACAATATGAATCCTAATTGAATGAGGATCTCTATTTTACATAATTACACACCAATATTAATTACAGAATATACGGAGAATATATGGTAATATATTCGCTATCATTTTAAAGATATTTATGAGTAGTAGTGTGTACAATATGAATCCTAATTGAATGAGGATCTCTATTTTACATAATTACACACCAATATTAATTACAGAATATACGGAGAATATATGGTAATATATTCGCTATCATTTTAAAGATATTTATGAGTAGTGTATTTGTTCCACCATCAAAGAATGTGGTGCAGTAGATGGACTACTCCTCCCTTAATCAAAGGTTTCGGTTTCAAGTTCTAGGTATAAAAAAAATCTTTGTAGGTAGCACTTCCCCTAAATGAGCTCCACGCGGCGCGAATCTGAAGTCGGGCTCCAATGCGGCTATCAGACACCGAATGTAAAACCAATAAAAAGTGTATTGTGTTTGTGTTTGTTTCTATGTATTTTATATGATAATTGTTATAAACTATTTTGTCAAGTTGTATTTTGGATGTATTATTAATGATTATACAACTAGAAGTGTAAATTGTACCACTTGACTTAAAATGATATATACAATTTGCACTTGCAAGTTATATCTTAGTTGTATCCTAGTTGTAGCAAGTTGCAAGATTCAAGTTGTAAATCAACTTGCACAAGTTGTATGTTGTAGATTGAGAGGCAAAATTCTTCTATAAATAGGAGCTTTGCATTCTCATTTGAAACACCAAGAAAAGTGATAATACAATCTCTCCATCCTCTATACAAAGTTATTGGTTTGCTTCTCTTATTTATTTGTAATTATATAATTTCATAACACGTTATCAACATGAGACTTCACTGAGTTGAATTTCGTTAATTCAAAATTGACGAGTTGTTTGGAGTATGCTATTGGTCGGTACTCTCTCCACAAAAACCTTCACTAACAGAAGGTTTGAACTTTAGATTTATAATTTATTTGCTCATCTTAAAGGTACGTATATTTCTGTCGCCTAAATTAATTGTTGTATACCTCAAATCAAGTCTAGTATAGATTACTCCTTATCTATTATAATTGTAGAACAATAATCTTATAAATTGAATATCTCACATTGGGGGATATTCTTGAACTCCTGTAGAGTTAGTAATCAATATATGACCACCATTTGTGGCAATATTTCATAATTAAATTCTGTTATGACTAAATTATATTTACGTCTATAACTATTGGAAGTGGTAATATTTTCGTATTACAACTGAAGATATATTAAAAAAAATTCTATACATAATGTGTATGTTTCAATTTGCTCGTAAAGTAGCAAAATCTTAAAAGGAGTTCTAAGCTTCATAATTTGATATGCTTAAGACACCTTCAAATATGTTCCATTCCAGATGAATGATAATTTTCGATAAATGTTACAAATACTTATATATTCCCTGAAGTGAATGTGACAATGTTACAAATACATATCTATTCCCTCAAGTGAATGTGACAGCATGTGTAAAGCTTATTTATACGTGTCTTTGGTTGTGAAGCTATAACGACTCATCTCAAGAAGAGGTAGAATAATTTTAAAAAAAAGAAATATTTCAAATATTTTATGCTTTACTGCCGAAGTAGTAGCTCAGAAATCTGCTCTCGAAGTAGCAAATTGATAAATCTGCTCCCGAAGTTGAACTTTGAACTCTACTCCAAAAGTAGTAGAACTTTGAAATCTACTACCGAAGTAGTAGAATTTTGAAATCTACTCCTGAAGTAGTAGAACTTTGAAATTTACTCCTGAAGTAATACATATT
The DNA here is from genome assembly GCA_029783415.1 of Anisodus acutangulus. Lineage (NCBI taxonomy): Eukaryota > Viridiplantae > Streptophyta > Magnoliopsida > Solanales > Solanaceae > Anisodus > Anisodus acutangulus. The sequence continues at coordinate 19,958,252 of CM056497.1, read as the reverse complement.
CTCAAATCTACTCCTGAAGTAGTAGAACTTTGAAATTTACTCCTGAAGTAGTAAGACCTTGAATTTTTTTCTCAAAATAGTAAACCTTTAAACTTTACTCTCGAAGTAGTAAAACTTTAAATTTTACTCATGAAGAAGAAATAATTGGTAAAATATTTGAGAAATATTCTAAAGCAATGATTTCTTGTGCTTGAGAAAAATAATGAGCTACAGATGAACGTCGTATATCAAACACGTTCAAATAATCTAACTTCATTCCCTGATGCGACTGAAGATATACCACAACGTATCTGTTGGAGAGATAAAATAACAAAGGAAATACATGTGGTATAAGAGTTATTATAACACGTACATGTTGAACATAAAATATCTCGAATAATTTCATTAAGTATCATTTTAAGACAAAAGGACGTAGAATGTTTTCACTATAATCACATTGATATATTGTGGTTAGTTGTCGTTGATTTCCTCGAGGGAAACAACAAGTAATGTATATTTTCCTGAAGGATGTGTTTACTATATGATTGTCAATTTAATACAAATATTCAGATGTTAATGGCTAATCTCCTTGAAGGAGATATTTGTAATACTGAGGTTTAGAACTTAACGTTTACTTTTCGTGATTATAAATAAAAACTGTATTTAAATTTCATTTGATTACTGTTTTATTTCATTAAACTTGTAGTGTCTAACCAAATTTTCTTTCATGATACCAACAATATTTGGTAATACAAAACTAATTATCAATAACTCTAGAAGAGATAATTGTTTGTTTACAAGAATTATGACATCAATAATGTCCAAGAAAATATCTGATTATGATAAATAAATAAAAGTCTCTTGAAGAGGTTATATATGATATCATCATTCATCCTAGATCGTAATTGGTATGATCGGAACACAAATTTTAGTAAACCTGAAGTTTATAGGCAATAAAAATAATTATCATATTGCGACTACAAATGATTGGAAGATTGAATATCTCCCAATTACTACGAGTAAGAAATATGTATGTGATACGTTAACAGAGCATGATAAGATCATATGCTACAATAAATCAGAAGTATATTGATATAAAATCTCATGCAATAGTAAATCATAAGTTTACTAAAATAAATATCACATGTCATGATAAACTTGAAGTTTACTCCTACAGATAATTTTATCAGTTGATATGATCATTTTGATCAGTCTAATTTAATTATGATGGTGCTAATTGAGTATTCGAAATATATTGGAGAACTAGAAGATTCTTCAAGAAATCTTTTGTGTTGTTCGTTCTTATGATAAGTTGATTATACTAGCTAATGTTGAAACTGAATCCCCAAAATTCTAAAAATATAAAAGGTGAATATGGACCCGTTCACTTGCGATGTGATGTCTTAAATAGATGCTTATATGAGACATTCACATATACGTTTATCGTCAACCCGCAGTTTGACATTTACGGAGTTGGTTACTAAAAAATAATTGAGTTGAGAGCACAATTTTCAGATTATGTAATCAAGACAATTCATCTTGATAATGCCGGTTTATATCCAAGTTGGTTTGGTGTTCAATGCCTCTAATAAATGGCTAAATCATTGCTTATGAGAACAAAGCTTCATGGGTTGATTTGAGATATGATCTATTGCATACAACATTACTTGTATGCATCATATCAATAAAGTATGATTAATTTTTCTCTTTCAATCGGTTCAGGGTCAGGAATCAGATGATTTTCCGTATAATAAGTTTTGATGTGTGATATATGGTTAATAAATCCACCACGATGCACATAGATGGATTCCCCGAAGAGGATTCAGGGATATATATTAGTTTTCCTAACATGAGGGAGAGATAATAAGCAGCTAGGAAATATGTCGTGAATTATCATCAGTATGATCCTCATTCAAAAAATAATTCAAGTCAAATGTTGGAAGCATTTTGTTACACCTCATATTTTTGTGCGTCGTCGCTATTGTAACATGGACAATATAGGCTCAAGGATGATAATACCCCTCCATGAGGTTTATGAAGGTTTACGAACGTATTACATAAGTTTTGGAAAGGTTTAAAACTCATCGAATCAACGGAAATAAGTTTTGACGAAAAATTGACAAAAAAGAATTTATGTGGAGCATTCTGCGGACCGCATAATGGAACTTCCGACCGCACTGTGGGGCGCAAAAATGATTAGAAAAGGTAAATTCAAGTTCCATATCGGGGGCCGTAGAACATGCCAAAGAAGAGAGGCGGTGACCGACATTTTGAGTTATTTAAGTGATGACTTCATCTTTTTCCATCATTCCTCGATCAAACCAGATACTCTCACACCTTTCACACCTTCTCAAATGATTTCTAACACCTTAGTGCCAAATTCAAAGGTAAATTACCCCAGATCGATGTAAGGAAGCTCGTAAATATTATAGAATCATTTTTTCCTTCGTTATAGTGATCTTTGGAGACTTATTAGCCGTGAAGTAAGCCCTATTTCGGAGAGTTTCTTGCACCCTATGGTAAGTTTCATCTTCTTAATATTTTACAAGTGTTTAGGATGGATTGTTGGAGGTTTTGTAAAGAATAAGTACTTGCAAGGTTTTTGAAGCATGTCTTGTTACGGTGAGTTATTTTATATAATTTGAAGGTGTTATATAGAGTTGTGGAGTTATGGATGGGATTGTGGTAACTAGTAGAAGAAGTATAAAGATTGTTGTGATATTATTAATAGAGTTTGAGCTATAAATGGTCTCATGAACTTATGCACGCAAATTGCTTGGCGAAATGTCTAAATGAACTCTCTTATAAGCTGTGAATCCCGAATTGATACAGACTCTTCGTGTAATATAGATAATCATTCATAGAACATGTGATATCTCATGGAGAATAGATCATTTCATCAATAAGGTATGTAGGGCTAAATTCTTTCTTGGCATGACTTGATGAACTTACTTCCTATAATGGATTTTCAACTCGTTGAATTGAATAATCGTGTGCTTCTCTTGACAAAAATGATCATATTATTTGTATGTTCCTTATCAACAAAATTTTCCATGTTCCATATGTCTCTGAATGATTAGCTTAAAGTTGAAGAAGATAGCGATAATAATGATAGTCGGAGGATAACGACGATATGTCACTCCGACTCTGATTGATATATATATATATATACATATGTATCTGTTTTACCACAATACACCACGCTATAATCTACCATGCAGACACTTATATGTGCACACCACTAATCAATTAGACAGATATTACAGCGTCCTATAAGGTTGGAAGTTTATTATGAGCTCACCCCACAAAGAAATTTGATATGATACTATATGGTCTCATAGAGTGACCCAATTTTACTTACATACATGTATTCATGGTTGTATCCATTGTGTGCCCTCCGAGGTCTCTTTCTAAGTTTCAGGTTGACTTTTGTACCTTTATCTTTTGTATTACATTTCCAATTTTCATATACTACCTACCTTACATATTCAATACATATTTCGTACTGATGCCCCTTTCTGTGGCACTGTGTTCATGTCTATAAGTAGAGAGAGTCAGGGTGGCGTACCTCCTTAGTAGAGTGTCTGTTTCAGCCATTGATTGTCGTACTCCATTTCTCCGGAGTTGCTATACAAGAGTTGATAGGTACTGTTGTATTTAATTCCAGTATTTTAGGTACGACGGAGCCCTATCCCGACCAGTTGATGCATAGTAGCACTTTTAGAGGCTTGTAGAGCAGTGTCTAGTATGTATTCATTTTGTTTGGCCTCGTCGGCCTTCTTGTTAGTTAATGATACTTTTGTTACAGCTTTGTCGGCCTTAGTTATGTATATATACTATTGTTGGGCCTCTTTTACTTGTAGGTTGTCGTTACATTCTTGTCATATTATTGTTATTTGGAGGCCTTATCGACCCAGGTTTTGTGTTAGAGATTTCAAGTACTATTATTGGTTCGCTCGGGCCTTCAGGTGCCAGGTGCCAGCCATCCCCCAAAGGTTGAGGTGTAAAAAACTTAATATCAGATCAGGTCTGTCCTAGGGAGTTTGCAAGTCATGTCTAGTAGAGTTTTGTTTATGGGTGTGTTGTACACCACAATTATAAGCGTGAGGCCACAAGATATTTAAGATGGTTAATTTTCTTCTTAATCTAGATTGTACGATAGAGACGAGTCATAAGTATTCACTCATAACCTTCATTTTATTTACATTCTCATCGATACCTACTACTAGATGATAGGAGGCTATGCGTAGGTTAGATGAGGAGGCGGGAGAGGGTACCAGTCAAGTACCACCTGCTGATCCGGGGAGACAGAAGCATCATGATGAGGCTATATCTCGAGCCTCCGGGACTCCACCCCCACTACCTCCAGAGGGGCATAGAGGAGCGGATGTACCTCCAGTTCCTCCCCCGGTTGTTCTTGATTAGGATTTAGATATACGGAGTATTATACAGTTGTTAACTCGACTAGTGGCCTTTCAGACCTAGTGTCAAACCCTTGATACTTCTGATAAAGCAGTTAATATGAAAGTTTGGAATTTTATCAACCTGGACCCTCCAGTATTCACACAAACAGATCCAAATGTAGATCTACAAAGCTTCTTAGATCAGATACATCAGACCTTGTGAGTTATGCATGCCACCGATACTAAGCTAGTAGAGCTTGCCTCTTATAGATTATGAGATATTGTTGTGACTTGGTATGAGATGTGGGAGTAGTCTATGGGACCCCAGGCCATACCAGGAGTATAACATGAGTTTTTTGAGGCATTCTTACAGCAGTACTTTCTTGTTGAGCTCGGCCGAGCTAGGCAAGATAGGTTTCTACGCCCGGAGTAGGGTAACATGAGCGTTAGGGAGTACATTATGCAATTTAACTCCTTGGCTAGGTATGCTCCTGTAGTTATGGCTGAGATGAGTGGTAGAGTATATTGATTCGTGGGTGATTTGGGACCACACTTAGTTAATGAATGTACTACGGCCTATTTGAATCCAATTATGGATATTGCTCGCATTCAGGCCTACACGCAGAACTTGAAGGAGCAGATGAGGTAGCGGCGAGTTGACCTCTTCCCTAGCGCTTTTTTTTTTACTTCTTTCAAAGGGCTCGAGAGAGGGATAGGGGTCAACATAAGAGGGCCCGATCCATGGGTGATGCAGGAGACTTCAAAGGTGGTTTTAGGCCACAGTTGTCTAGGCACCCATCTTATCCGGAAACCAGTGCACCATCGCAGTTCAATGGCCAGCGTCATGACCGAACTACTTATTCTGTTCAAGGTCAGAGTTTGCGTATATTAGGCCGTATAGAGGTGAGTCCAGTCAAGTGAGACCTTTATTACCCTATTGTTATTGGTTTGGTAGAACTCATTCTTGGTAGTGTCATTAGGGTTCGAATGTATGCTATTCGTGTGGGCAACCAGGTTATATAATGAGATTTTGTCTGTCGAGAGGCGGGGGTGGCATGGCCCAACTGACATGATCTGTACCGACTTTTTCTTTATCTATACGCCCTCCAAGTCTAGGTACGCAGACGTCGGCTGGTAGAGGTAAAGACATGAGTGGAGCATCCAGCTCAGGCAGTCATTAAAACCACATTTATGCATTATCGGGTCGACAAGACCTATATTTTTCCTTGAATGTGGTTATAGGTATATTATCTGTATTATCCCTTGATGTATATGCTTTGAAGATCTAGGTTCTACTTTATCGTATATTACTCCCTTTGTTGCTGGAAAGTGTGCTAAGGAACCTGAGTTGTTGTGTAAGTCGTTCGAAGTATCTATGCCCGTTGGTGAGCATGTGATTGTTAGGTGGGTATATCGGAGTTGTGATGTGATGATTTATGATCGTCACACTCTAGCGGACTTAAATGAATTAGAGATGGTGGATTTGGATGTTATTATGGGTATGGTATGACTGGCTTCTTTTTATGCTAACGTGGATTGCTGGACGAAAGTTGTTCACTTTAATTTCCCAAGTGAGCCCGTTATTGAATATAAAGACAATATTATAGCACCTAAGGGGAGGTTTATTTCCTACCTTAAAGTTCAGAAAATGATTTCTAAGGGGTATATTTATCATCTAGTGTGAGTACAGGATGCGAAGGCAACCCTTCCAAACCTTCAGTCGGTCCCTATTGTTAATGAATTCTCCGACGTTTCCCGATGAACTTCCTAGCATTCATTCCGAAAGGGTAATCAATTTTGCTATAGACGTGCTTACAGATACTCAACCTATATTTATTCCCTTATATAGAATGACCCCTGCTGAATTGAAGAAATTGAAAGCTCAGTTGAAAGATCTATTAGAAAAGGGCTTTATCGGGCCCAGTACTTCCCCGTGGGATGCCCCAGTGTTATTCGTTCTTAAGAAAGACGATTTGTTAAGAATGTGTAGATTATCGTTAATTAAATAATGTAACTATTAAGAATAAATATCCGTTTCCCAAGATCGATGACCTATTCGATCAGTTACAGGGTGCAAAGTACTTTTCAAAGATCGATCTCAGATATGGGTACCATCAGTTGAGAGTTAAGGAAAAAGATATTCCGAAGACAGCCTTTCAGACCAGATATGGTCATTGTGAGTTTCTTGTTATGACATTCGGTCTGACCAATGCACCAACAACTTTTAAGGATCTGATGAATCATATGTTCAAGCTGTTTATGGATATATTTATGATAGTGTTTATTGATGATATTGTGATGTATTTTCAATAAGAATCAGAGCACGCGGATCATTTGCGAGCAGTGTTACAGACATTCCAAAATCATAAGTTATATGCCAAGTTCTCTAAATGCGAGTTATGGTTGAACTCGGTGGCCTTTTTCAGGCATATAGTAGCGGATAAGGGCATCAAAATTGATAATCAGAAGATTGAGGCAGTTAATAATTAGCCAAGGCTCACAAATCCTACTGAGGTGCATAGTTGTTTGGGCTTGGTAGGTTATTATCGGAGATTTGTAGATAATTTCTCTTCTATTGACGCTCTATTGACAAAGTTGAAGCATAAGGCGGCTAAATTTCAATGGTCGAATTCTTGCGAAAAGAGTTTTTAGGAGTTGAAGAGTAGATTAACATCAGCAGCTGTTGTGGCACTTCCTGAGGGATCGGAGGGTTATGTTGTATATTGTGATGCCTCAAGAGCTGGGTGTGGTTGTGTTCTGATGCAACATGGTAAAGTTATTGCATATATTTCAAGAAAATTGAGGAAACACGAGTAGAATTACCCAACTCATGATCTTGAGTTGGCGGCTGTTATATTTGCTATGAAGATATGGCGATACTATTTATATGGAGTTCATATTGACTTGTTTACAAATCATAAGAGCTTGAAATATATATTTAGGCAGAAAGAATTGAATCTGAGGCAGCGGAGATGGCTTGAATTACTGAAAGACTATGCTATTGATATTTTGTATTATCTTGGCAAGGCAAATGTTGTGGCCGACGCGTTGAGTCGTAAGTCTATGGGTAGCCTGAGGCATGTGAAAGCTGATGAGTTGGAGATGACTAAATAACTGTATCAATTGGCCAATTTAAGTGTGTGATTACTTGAGGCAGGTGATAGAGGTGCTATAGTTCAGAATACAACCGAATTCTCGTTAGTACAACAACAACAACAATAATAACAACAACATACCCAGTGAAATCCCATAATGTGGGGTCTGGGGAGGGTAGAATGTACGCAGACTTTACCTCTACCTTGGTAAGTAGAGCGGCTATTAAAGAGAGACCATCGGCACAAGATAGAGCATAAGCACAAGCAAAGCAAAAGCAAGAGCAAAGCAAGAGTAAAGCAAGCAAGAGAAACGGTCCAGAAAAATTTAAAGCAGTACCAAAATGCTGGTATCAAAAGAGAATAAGCCATAATAGTGCATTTAAAAAATGGAAGCATTAACTAGCGCAGGTAAATAAGCTAAACAAAGTACACCAAAGGACACATATCAGCAGAAAACCAGCTACAAGTAACTATAAAGCAATAATATGCCTATTTGTATGATAGGCTAAGCAGGCCTACAATAATAACATTACCCCTACCAGTTTGTAAGTGTAAGTAGGACTACGCTCGACTACTTACTACCCTTCTACATGGCAATTTGATGATCCAGCTTTGGTAAGAATTAGAGAAAGCATTTCTTTTTAGAAGAAGCAGTTGTTCGAGCTGTCAGATGATAGAGTTCTTAAGTATAATGGTCGGCTGTGTGTGCCCGATGTTGGGGGACTTCGAGGGCAAATTATGGCAGAGATTCTTCAGTCCAGGTACTCTATTGATCCTGGGTCTACTAAGATGTATCTTGACCTTCAACAAGTATACTCATGGAATGATATGAAGAAGAATATCACGGAATTCATTGTTCGCTGTCCAAATTGCCAACAAGTTAAAGTTGAGCACCAGAAACCTGGAGGATTGCTTCAGAATTCGAGATTCCGGCATGAAAATGGGAGACGATTAAGATGGATTTCATTACAGAATTACCTAATTCTCGTCAGAAGTTCGATTTTATATGGGTTATAGTAGATAGACTTACAAAGTCAGCTCATTTTCTACCCATCTAAACTACCTACTAAGCTAAAGATTATGCTAGGATATATATCAAGGAGATAGTCTGACTTCATGAAGTTCCGATCTCTATTATATCTAACAGAGGTGCCCAGTTCGCAACTAACTTCTAGAGGTCCTTTCAAAATGGCTTAGGTACTTAGATGAGCCTTAGAATAACTTTTCATCCGCAGACAGATGGGTAGGCTGAGCACACTATTTAGACGTTTGAGGACATGTTACGATCTTGTGTTTTAGACTTTAATGGAAGTTGGGAAGATCATCTGCTGCTCATTGAGTTTGCCTATAATAACAGTTATCATTCCAGTATCCAGATGGCACTGTATGAAGCCCTATATGGGCAAACGTATAGGTCTCCTATCGGTTGGTTCGATATTGGCGAGACAAAGTTATTAGGACATGATTTGGTACAATAAGTCATAGAGACAATGAAATTAATTCAGGAGTGATTGTTGACAGCTTAGAGTCATCAAAAGTCCTATTTAGATAATCGACGTCCAGACATAGAGTTTGCTGTGGGAGATTGGGTATTCATAAATGTGTCACCTATGAAATACGTAATGAGGTTTAGGAAGAAAGGCAAGCTTATCCCTAAGTATGTCGGACTGTATCAAATTATTCAGAGAATCGGCCAAGCTTATAAGCTTGAGTTTCCCCGGAGTTAGAAACAGCTCATCCCGTATTTTATGTATCTATTCTTTGTAAGTTCTTGGGGATCCCTCCCGCATCACCCTCATTGAGGATGTTCAGGTCACACAAAACCTATCATATGAGGAAGTCCCTATTGATATCCTAGATCGCCAAGTCTATAAGTTGCGAACCAAAGAAGTTGCTTCAGTTAAAGTACTTTGAAGGAGTAACAACATAGAGGAAATGACATGGGAGGCTGAGCAGAATATGAGGTCTAGATATCCTTATTTGTTTCAAACTTTAAGTTTATGTCGATATCCATGTGACACGATCCTCTTATCCCTATTCTATCTATCGAACTTACTTCATGTACCTTATTTAGGTGATATTATGGAGGCAAATATGGTAGGTGTAGCTCAAATTTCTGCATATGATAATTGAGGTGAGTTATGACTATCTCTTTCTGATTAATATGTGAATAGGCGGTCATGTGGGGCTGATTTGATATTGTTATGTGTTTCTGTTACCCTGTGAGGTGTTGGATATATGTTTGGACTACTTGACAGATTTTGGATAGTCTTGTTTACACAGAAAACTCTGTCGAAATTTTCATAAGGCTTAAGAGTTAGAATATTCTTCAACATTCTAGGGTTCTTAAGGAGGGAATGATGTTACACCTTGTGTTTTCGTTCGTCATCGCTATCGTAACATGGACAATATAGGATCAAGGATGGTAAGACCCCTACATGAGGTTTATGAAGGTTTACGGAAGTATTACGTAAGTTTTGGAAAGGTTTAAGACTCATCGGATCAACGGAAATTAGTTTCGATGAAAAATCAACAAAAAGGGATTTATGTGGAGCAATTTGTGGACTGCATAATGGGACTGCGGACCGCAATGTGGGTCGAAAAAATGATCAGAAACTTTGTACTTTCTCGGAAATTCTGTGGACCATTCTGCGGACCACAAATGGGTTCTGTGAGCCGCAGAACAGGCCACAAAAGAAAAGCGGTGGCCTACCTTTTGAGTTATTTAAGTGATGGCTTCGTCTTTTTCCATAATTCCTCGACCAAACTAGACCCTATCAAACCTCTCACACCCTCTCAAAGGTTTCCTAACACCTTGGTGCCAAATTCAAAAGTAAATTACCCCAGATCGATGTAAGGAAGCTCATAAATATCGTAGAATCATTTTTTTTCTTTGTTATAGTGATATTTGGAGACTTCTTAGCCGTGAAGTAAGCTCTGTTTCAGAGAGTTTATTTCACCCTAAGGTAAGTTTCATCTTCTATATGATCTTCTTAAGATTTTACAAGTGTTTAGAATGGATTTGTTGGAGGTTTCATAAAGAATAAGTACTTGTAAGGTTTTTGAAGCTTGTTTTGTTATGGTGAGCTGTTTTATATGATTTGAAGGTGTTATATGGGGTTGTGGAGTTATGGATGGGATTGTGGTAATTAGTAGAAGAAGTATGAAGATTGTTGTGATATTATGAATAGAGTTTGAGCTAGAAATAGTCTCATGAATTTATGCACGCAAGTTGCTCGGCGAAATGTCTAAATGAACTCTCTTATAAGCTGTGAATCTGAAATTGATACAAACTCTTCATGTAATGTAGATAATCGTCCGTAGAATGTGAGAGAGCTCATGAAGTGTAGATCATTTCATTAATAAGGTATGTACGGCTAAATTCCTTCTTTGCATAACTTGATGAACTTACTTCCTTTAAAAGATTTTTAACTCGATAAATTGAATAAATGTATGCTTCTCTTGACGAAAATGATCATATTCTTTGTATGTTCCTTATCAACAACATTTTCCGTGTTCCATATGTCTCCGAATGATTAACTTAAAGTTGAAGAACGTAGTGACAATAACGATAGAGGATAACAACAATAGATCACTCCGACTCTGATTTGCACACACACACACACACACACACACACATACATATATATATTATCACAGCGCGCCGCGTTATAGTCAGCTAGGCAGGCACTTACATGTGCACATCATTTATCAGTTGGGCAGATATTACTGCGTCCTATATAGTCGGGCAGTTTATTATGAGCTCACCCACAAAGGGATTTGATATGATACTCTATGGTCCCATTGAGTGACCCGATTTTACTTACATGCATATATTCATGGTTGTATCCATTGTGTGCCCTCTGAGGCCTCTTTCTGAGTTCCAGGTTGACTTATGTACCTTTATCTATAGTATTACGTTTACAATTTTCATATGCTACCTGCCTTCCATTTTCAGTATATCTTTCCTATTTATGCCCCTTCTAGGGCACTGTGTTCATGCCCGTTGGTAGAGATAGACAGGGTGGTGTACCTCCTCAGTATGGTGCATGTTTCAACCATTGGTTGTCGCACTCCACTTCTCCGGAGTTGCTATACAGGAGTCGATAGGTACTTTTGTATATACTTCCAGTATTTTAGGTACGGCAGGGCCCTGTCCCGACTAGTTGATGTATAATAACACTTTTAGAGGCTTGCAAAGCAGTGTCTAGTATGTATTCATTTGTTTTGGCCTTGTCAGCCTTGTTGTTGGTTAACGATACTTTTGTTACGGCTTTGTCAGTCTTAGTTATGTATATATACTATTGATGGACCTCTTCTACTTACAGGTTGTCATTACATTCTCGTCCTATTATTGTTATTTGGAGGCCTTATTGGCCAAGGTTTCGTGTCAGAAATTTCAGGTACTATTGTTGGTTCGCTCAGGCCTTCGGGTGCCGGCCACACCCCCGAGGTTGGAGTGTGACACATCTGCTGACTCGAGTAATTTCATATTTCAGCTACAAAGTGCTCCTCTTAAAAATAATGTTCCTGAAGGATAAGGTCTACAACATGCATGAAGTATGGTAGATGAATCAGTTCTAATTGCAATAATTTTTGAAAAGGAAGAGAATCATATGATCAAAATGGTTATAATAAAGAGGCAATGTGCTCTTGAAGATATTACGACATAATACTTCATGAAACCTCATGAGAGGTTCAAGTACCTGAAAATAATAAAGTGAGGAGATCTCAGTAAGTTATGTCGAATTGCGAACCAATACAAATTGTATCTCGTCGATGACATCTTTGACAATATAGGGCAATATTTAAAAGATTGTGAAGATCTAAATCCTATGACTATTAAATAATGCCGATGTAGAAATAATTACAAGTTAAATGATGCATCTTGGTAAGCGTAAAACTTATTAGACCTACAGTCTAAGTATCAGAATATGTCTCGTCATTCAAATAATAAATGAAAGTTGTCACAACCTGACAAAATTTATATGAAAATTTTTGAAGGATTCAAAATGCCTGAAGCATATACAAGTTCTTGGAAAACTTGCTTGTAATTCTTAAATGAATTAAATGAATCAAGGTTGATGTATTGAAATCTCCTTAATGAATATCCATTGATGCATGATACAAAAATGACTACACTTACCCTTTCGTCTTTATGAAAGACAGAACTTGTCATGTTATTGTGCAATCGATGACTTGAATATTATTGAAGATCTTGAAAAGTTTTGAAAAGCAGTAGATTATGTACTGAAAGAAGTTGAAATGAGAAGATTGGATTGGTCCTGAAGTACCATATCTTTGTTCAATTAATTATATTGCTATAACTATGAGCACGATATAGTTTTATTCCTATATGGAGATATTGAAATAAGATCAATTGCATATTGCAAATGAAAGTCCTGATATGAATGTGCTTATCCTAACAAATATCATCATTTTTTTGGATATACGGAGTATTCATCTGATCGACATAAATGTTCGATCCAAATATGTTATTTATTCCCATGAAGGGTTACTATCATACCATGTTGTTCTACATGATAAGATAACAACAGTTTATACAACAAGTCAAAAGTATACTTGACATGATTCAAATAATATTATTATAATATGACGATGATGCAACTTTATCAAGAGAATGGTGGTATATGTTACCAACCACTTCGTTCAAATGATAATTTGACAGATTCGGTCATAAAGGCACTGCCAACCTCAACATTCAATAAGTTGATATTGAAGATCAGAGTACATCATCTTTAAGAATTAAGCAATGCTTTAATCAGGTGGAGTAAAATACACTTTGTATTCTTTTTTCTTTAATTAAGGTTTTGTCCCATTGTGTTTTTCTTGTAAGGTTTCTAATGAGGCAACTAGAAATGCGTATTACCAGATATGTGTACTCTTTTTCCTTCACTGAAATTTTTCCCATTGCGTTTTTTCTAGTAAGGTTTTAACGAGATACATTATCTATTAATAAGAAATTCAAGGGGAGTGTTATAAAATATTTTATCAAGTTGTATTTTGGATGAATTATTAATGATTATACAACTAGAAGTGTAAATTCCACCACTTAAAGTAGTAAATACAACTTGCCCTTGCAAGTTGTATATCTTAGTTGTGTCCTAGTTGTAGCAAGTTGCAATATTCTAGTTGTAGATCAACTTGCACAACTTGTATGTTGTAGATTGAGAGGCAATTTTCTTCTATAAATATGGAGCTTTGCCTTTTCATTTGAATCATCAAGAAAAGTGATAATACAATCTCTCCATCTTCTCTACAAAGTTATTGGTTTGCTTCTCTTATTTATTTATAATCATATAATTTCATAATAATAATATTATTATTTATGGGATTGGCAGTTTTTTTTATTACAATTTTTTTCAAATATTATGAACTCCCCAAACCAACTCTCGGTCTTACTACGACAGAATCAGCCAGGAGTATTTGGCATAGGCGGAAAAAGCATATGAAGGGTTACTTCTCCATTCTCTGTATTTAGAACTTTATCATACTCTTAGATCGATAAAGTAGAAAACTATTTTTAAAAAGTTTATGAAACCCCACAACTAAAATTGTTCTTATACCAGAGTGGTCACTAAAGATGATGATAGTGGTACACAATGGCGTAATAGAAATTTTGTTAAAAATATTTAAAGTGCTTAAGATTTAAATTTATATATATATAAATATGAATACTTACTTAACTTATATATATATTTATATTTTTTATAGAAGGTTCAATCGACCATTCTTCTCTCGATATAATTCAGCCCCTTCCCCTGATGGAACGATAAAATAAGTAACTTTCAAACAACTACCATATTGTTAGTGAAAACGGTCTTTACAGACCAGAAAAAAAAGAAAGACGGTCTTTGGATAGCAAAGATACTTAAAAAAGAGTCAAATTAAAGTTGGTTGTTTGGTAAGGTTGTGTTAGGTCAAGTGGAGTTTTATGCAAAGCTTTTGAATTAATTGGGTCATTAATTTATTAACAAAATCAGAAAAAGATGCGACGAATCAGAATAAACTCACAAGAGTTGTTTACTCATCCAATTATTAATTTGTCTGTAGTTGGGCGTGCACGAAAAGCACGATTATTGAATGCAACAATATTCTTTAGGCATGATCCACCAAACCCTACATTAATTTATATATATATATATATATATCCTAGCATTAATATTATGACAATACTACTAATTATTTAATATTTAGAATACGTCACCTACCTTATAATACTTTTTTTTTGGATTATCAAAGGGAATGGCTTCCCTGAGATTTTTATAGAAATTGATATATTATTTAATACTTGTAACACCATTCTTATGGTTTTGTACTGTCGTTGATGTTCCTAATAACATAACGAGCGAAAAATGGCTTTATATTGTGGGGATCAGACAGCTACATGGGAGGAAAATCTTTAAGAGTCTGTTTGGATTGACTTATTTTAAGTGCTTCTAAGTCAAAATAGCTTATAAACATTTTTGTGGTGTTTGGGTAAAATAAAATAAAATTTATAAGCATTTATTTTAAAGCTAAAATGACAAAAATAAACCAAAAGAAATAAACTAGAATTCTAACTTATGACTTTTGGCTTATAAGTCAAAAGTCATAAGCCCATCCAAACAGAATAAAATGTTGCACCAAATTAAACATGAATGCACACATGCATAAATATGGCAACATTTGATATCTTAGGATCGTTTTTTCTATCATCATATGATATACAATATTTGTACTCACTGACCCTAATAATTGAATAGCTCATTAAAAAGGAAAAAACTCCCTATTTGCATAACAATTTTATTCCAAGGCTCGAACATACACAAATCACAACACCTCCTGTTAAGAGTGTAGAGGCACCCAACCTTTTGATGTTTCTTGGAGGACATTCGGTAGGAGGAAAATTTGGACAGCATAAGCCCAATATAAAATTTTGGATAAAATAATTATAGGGTTTGGTTAGCAGGGATTAAGAAAAATAACTTCAGCATAACTAAAACAAGTTTGTGTGTTTGTATACATAATTAATGCAGAGTTTGGTTGATATGTTAAGTAACAGTGAGTCATAAAAACATTTAAAGATAATCATGTCTTTGAAGTAAGTAGTTCATATATAATATTTATGTATTTTTATTCACCGCATTACAATTTATTTATTACTCGACACATAAACAACTCTACATTATAATTTCATCATAACTAGAATGTTGAATCATACGTCTTCTTAGATTTTCAAAACCAAGGAAAGAAATTGGCATGTCTGTTTAAGATTTTTATACATTCCCTAAGAAAAAAAATTCACGCTCTTAATCATAAGAGTATTTGTACAAATTATCCTTTATCTCTCGATTTTTAAAAGTCTCACTGAATTATCAATAATATCATTTCACATATTAGATTAATAAGAGTAGACCTGAAAATGTAATATATGGCTTCGTGTTTTTTTGAAATCAAACAACTCACTAATGTTTGAGACCAGAAGTGTATATGGAATATATAGTATTACTTGTGGTTCAATTATATTTAGTCCCTCCCTAGCTATAAAAAAAAAAGAATAGTACTAGTAATATTTCTTTTTTCAAGTCAACACACCAACAAGAATAAACTTCTTTTGTTTATTCTTCCCCCTTCAAAAGTCAAGCTATCAACTTGACTTTGTCCACTATGCATTAAAAGAAGTGATAAATTTTCCTTGTTTGTTTATGAGGGGACCAATAGTACAAAAATATGGTATATGGAAGCATATAGGGTCTGACCTTTGAAGCACTTACAAATTAATGAACCATGGGTATGTTGTTCGCTAGCTGAATTGGTAGTGCAATAATTTTATCTCATCGAGGAAATAAAAAATAAAATGACTTCAGCTTGTTTTAATTATTGTTATTTGGTTCATATTTTAATCTGTTACGTTGTTTGGTTTTGAGTCTCTATTGATTTATTATTAATCTTCATTTATCAATTTTACTTTATGAGTCTATATATAATTGAGGATTCAATCAAATTTTCATTTTGTTAATCCCACCATTCATCCATTGAGCCGGACAGACGGTAAGTCAACCTTTAGTTTTACAATTTTACTACTATACTACACGTTATATATGAACATTAGTTTATATTCAACATGATGCAGTTCCATTTCTTTAATTTGGAACCTAAAATCAAAAGAAAAGAATAAGCAGCTAAATCTTGAATAAAAGAAATTTTGAAGGAAAGTCCAGACTTTAGGAAAGTAGAGTAGTACAACACCACACGCAATTCTACATACATAAGAGGGAAGGCCCAAACAAGTCGGATCATTTGGTGGTCCAGGGATATGAATGAAAGTTTACTGGGCTTGTGTTGTCTTATCTTCTTTTTGACTAGTGTCGAATGGGCCAGTAATGCTGATAGTATATATCTCTAAGGGGTCGTTTGATAGGAGGTATTAAAAAAAATAATGCATGCATTAGATTTGTGATTACAATACCTTATTTGGTACACTTTTTCATCTTATGTATAACTAATGTTGCGTTAGTTATACACCTTATTTGGTATATACTATGCATTACTAATACTTTGAAAATCATGGTATTACTAATGCAAGAATTTTTAATACTTGCATTAACGTTGTTAAAGACACAATTGCCCCTCAATTTTCCCTAAAAACCTATTCCAAATCATTTCCATTACGTTTTGTAGAAACGGCACTGATCCGTTATTTTCTAAAGGTTGAGTTTACTAATATAGTAGTGCCACTGCTACTTCTTGTGTGCTTTATTAGTTGCAAGTAATTCGTCTATTTTTTGTTGACTTATTAGTCACTTCCAAATGCCTAATGTGGTGATAAAAAAATCCCTAATCTCTTATGCACATGCTTTCATTTCTTTCCGAAATCAATTTGTCTATTTGTCATTATTTTCACTCGATACGGAAGCTCAGAAGCTGAGGCAAAGGCAGGTCACGCGCGAGGCACATGGCTAAGGCGTCGGTGTGTGCGGCACATGCGACGATTTCATCATATGCGCAACACGCACGACGGTTACAGGCTGTTGAGGCGCGAAGCGGACGTGAAGGCGAGTTTGCTGAGTGGGGCGAAGTGCTCCTAAGTTGTGCGGCCTAAGTGTTTCCTTGTTTTATGGCTGACATGTGCCATGCACACCCCTTTGTCCCCTTGTAACTGCCTTGCCCATATTTTCCCTATTTAAGTAGCATTTCGGCTAAGGCATTAGGTATCCATTATATCCTAAACTATCAGAAAAGTGTGAGACTAAGGAGCAAAGTCTTAGTCTAAGTGTTGGTCAATTTTGTAGGCCTCTTTGTAAACAAGATTCCTTGTATTATTGAGAATAATAAAGGTTGGGCGTTTTGCCCGTAAATGTGTGTGTTTCTTTATGTCCGTAAATAATTCTAAGTGTAAAAAATGAGTGTGTGAGGAACGGCTGAAGTTAACAACGATTGTTGACTGCCGGGCAGTGGTGTACTCGGAAAATAAAAATCACCCCTGTTTCAATTTTCCTTACAATAATTTTACAAATTTTTAATCTATAACTAAATTTCTTTCTTATTAATCAGGATTTTGATTACTTTAAGCGTGGATGTTCATCTACTCTGGACCTAAGAATTTAATGGAGATAATTAGGCTTACTACTGTGAGGAGGCTTATGGTTTCGAAAGAAAAAAAGAAAGTTGGGTTTGTTAAAAAAGTTGGCTTTAGAGTAGAGGGTAGTAAAATTATTGTAACAAAATAGTGTACACACGGCTAAGGAATATGGAGGATATTTTTATAAAAAAATATTTTTTTTAGAAATTATGCAATGTTTTAATACACCAAATCAAACTGTGCATATAATGCATAAGAAATATTCTCAACATAATTAATGTCAGCATAATTAATGCAAGTATTACTAATATCAGCATTACTAATACATTATATTCAATATTATTCTTGTACACCCTACCAAACGACTCGTTTGGCAGCGTGCATTAAAAAAAATAAGACCAAATACATACACAGCCCTAAAACTTGACTTAATTTTTAATTTTGGCATTTCAAGTAAGACTTTTTCCTATTTAACACCTGATCTAAATTCAAACCGTGTCTATTGAACATCTCACAAATAACCAGTCAAACAAATGAAGAGCGTGCAATTCACATGCAGGTGATATGGCAAAACCACAAATGAGAAAGAACAAGGATTAGTAATATCAAATGAAAAATTGAGTGAAGTTTAAGGGGTTGTGTAAGTATTAGGCCAAAAAATAATATGTGCATTAGTTTTAGTATTACTAATCCCTTATTTGGTACACTTTTTCAATTTATATATAATTAATACTTGTATCAGTTATACACCCTAATACATAGTATACTATGGTATTAGCAATACCAAAATTATTAATACATACATAAGCTTAGTTAAAAACAAAATTACTCTTTAAATTTTATGCTTAATTAAATAAGTTATTATATTAATGCAAGTTTTGGAACTGCCAGGATGATTAAATTGGAAAATATTTGTTGTCAAAATGTTGGTGATGATTTAAATAAGTCTTAGCTGCTTATGTTTAATAGTCGATCTTGTCAAATTGTTAGGTACTTGAATTAGGGTGGTGCATATTAACGGTTAAATCAATAATTCGAATCGATTATTGGGTTATTGGTTAATGGTTCGAGTTAATATATTATTGGTTTGTGTATCAGGTGGTGTCCTACGGTTATTGGGGTATCGATTCGGGTCTCGGTTTGATCATTTTTATTAACGGGTTAACCGATAACCAGATAATCATTTACTTAATTACATTTATACCCTTTCATATATAAAGTCATTTGAAGTTCTTTTCACGGTTTTACTCTTCTTTTATTCCTCTTGTATCCATTAAAACTGGTCAGGTTTCCTGCTTGGATTTCACAAATTGGTACCTTTAAGAGTTCTCTACTTCGATCATATGTTTTAGATTCTTGCCTCAACTGGATGGACTATTGTGTTATGTAATGTAACTCAATGTCTCTTGGTTCATTTTTTGTCCAAGTTTATTTACGTCCTTCATATTCCAATTGAATAATTTTGTAGCTACTTTCATTTTTAAAAATGGGTTCTTTGTTCTTGAATTTTTTTTGTGTGAAATCTTAACAGTTAAACCGATAACAACTACAAGAAAACTGGATTTAGCGACGGGAAAGTGGTCCCTGAAAGTCTAAATCTGATCCCTAACATCAATAGCGACTAGGAAAAATGGTCGCACCCGTCGTTATAGATCCGCCGCTAAAACGAAATAGCGACGGGATCTATTCTTAATTCGTAGTAGGGACCGGAAATATTCTGGTCCTTAAATCACGTGTAGGACCATTTTTCTAATCCTAAACATATATAGAGAAAAAATTAGTAGTCCTAGAAAGTCTTGAAGAACGAGAAATCTGCTCCTTAAAAGTGTTTTTATAGACCATAACATTTGGCCCCTGGATAATATATATGCTTTTCCAATAAACATTATACAATTTTATATATATATATATATATATATATATAATGTCATGCTTGCATATATACGTAATAAAAAATGTATTAACATCCCACTAGTAGCTGTATAGCCATGAACTGTTTACATAACCACTTAACAAGAAATAAAATTTTGTCCTAAGCGACCTAGCAAAAAGATGACCAATTTATCATTTTGTATAAAGTCTTCAAAACCTTTTGCTTGACTTGTAACTTCAAGTATCCTGACCTGTAAAAAGTATGAAACAAATGTTCATTTAAAAATTATAAAAATCACATAGTATTTAAAAATAACAACAATTGCATACCTGAAGAACAACAATGGAGAGGAGCATCTGAATATGGTATATTTCCCTCTTCTTCCTAATAATTTTTACAACGAGATACTCCACTGCACATATTAAAATCAATTAAAATGCTAAACCTCATTTGTCTAATAGAATTGAAGCTATAGCCACGAAAGGTAGAAAGTTTAGAGATTTGACTAAGTCTCCTATTCAGTCTGAGCATCAGTATGTAACATTACCATGAATAGGATCAGCAAAGAAAAAACAAAAACTAACTGAAATTCTTTTGGCCTATCAAAGATAAGAGAAAAACTTAGAACCAAGAAAGAAAATGCAGCAAAGTAACTATCACAACACAAACAATATTGAGTAAAGTGGAAAGATAAAAGAAAGAAAACAATCACATGAGCAAAATCATGAATATTAAGCTAATATTTCTCCTTGTTTAGATCTGAACGTCACCGAAAAGTGATGGAGCATAAAAATTACTCAGATAGTGGGTCTGGGACAATGTTTACTAAGATCCTACACCCACCATGTTGGAAAACTCAAACTAAACATCTCGTGTATCAAATTGTGTCTGTAAGACCAATGGAACAGAAATATTATTACCCCCTTCGTAAAACAATTTCCTTCTTACAGAACTTTCGAAGTCATTAACAATTTCTCTAGCTGCAGAATCATGCGTTATTGATTGATCTATAGTACGTCACATCTAATATCCATGAATAATTATAGATGGGAGCTAGAGAAATGGAGAACGAAAATCCATGTTAGTTGAAGAAAAGGAAGAGGACTAAGTATCGTGCGTACAAGTATGTGAAGAACCACTTTAAAAAATAAAGAAAACAAATAGAGATAGAACTTACCCAAGTTAATATAGTAGGATAACTCATTGCAAGTGTCAATGTCCTGCGGCTCTAGGAGAAACTTAACACTAGATAGCCTGAAATTATGATTAATTTCCTAATTTTCTTTGACACGGATAAATTTGGGATGCAAATTCTTCTTACAGGGCTATGCCTGCAATCATTGTTTGTGTTTTTTTATACAACTGCAAGATCACAAGAAGAGGTCCAATGCTAACATTATACAATTCCAACCTTGAAGGCTCTGTAGTACTCACCAACCGGAGTCAATAGAATTCTCTTCGTAGAAAAATTTGAGACGCTAAATAAAGCATTTTAGAGCTTCAAATGTAACTCTTACTCCATTGGAAATACCTTAAGATTCAAGATACTACTTCATCAAGAGCAGAGCAAAATATCGAAAATCATGCATTATCATCTATAAAAACTTCACCTCCTTATCTGTGGAGTAAGTACGGAATGTTTATAAAAAAAAATAAGGATGTTCTAGATGTAAATACCTTGCTGTGAAACAAGAAAAGATTTATATTCTAATACTATATGCCTAACTATTAATAATGAAATCAAAGTTAGATGCCGATGTACAGTCGAATCTTCCAATGCTCAAAGAGGTCCTAAGACTATCAGATTGATCTTTTTGAGTAAAGAGAAGCTCAAGAAGACTTCTCTACTATACTACTAATTAAGTATTATTCTAGAAAGAATCCAATTACACCTACAGGAAACAATAATGAAAGATGATGTTAGCATAAAACAATAACTGAAAAGGTACTCCCAGCTTCCAACATCTTGTCTAGGAAATTGACTTTGCAGTAATCTCAAACTTCTATCCGAAAGAAATAATCCCTTCATTATTTTCATAAATTAAAAGACTATATATACATTTTACATATGTCCATAATAGGAGAATCCTATTCCTATTCTACTCCTAAAACCTTATTCTATTTGGAGAGTAACTATACAATTATGGTAAGAGTACAAGACTAATTAAGGTACACTACAACTATACAAACTTGTGTACAATTAGGACAAAGCAGCCGAGAAGGACAAAGCAGCCGAGAAGGACAAAGAAGCCGAGACCAAATATACATAGGATTTACACGTGCATACCGTGTATATCGTATGTATATTTGGTATATTTAACACACTCCCGCAGTCATAGCGGGTGGTTTTCGAACGCTGAGACTGTCCCTAAAATCTTCAAAAAGAACCGAGGGAAGACCCTTTGTAAAGATGTCGGCAATTTGATACTTGACGGGACATGGCAGACGCGGACCTAACCACGAGCAACCTTTTCGCGGACAAAGTGAATGTCCATCTCGATATGTTTAGTGCGCTGGTGCTGGACCGGATTACCAGAAAGGTAGATGGCACTAACATTATCACAATACACCAAGGTCGCTTTCTGAATAGGACAATGAAGCTCCAATAGCAAATTACGTATCCAACATGATTCCGAGACCACATTAGCTACCCTTCGATACTCTCCCTCAGCACTGGATCGGGACAATGTCGACTGACATTTCGCAGACCATGAGACCAGGTTATTTCCAAGAAACATACAATAGCCAGATGTAGACCGTCTGGTATCTGGACAGCCACCCCAATCAACATCCGTATACGAGACCAGCGTGTATGTCGAGAAAGGATATAATTGCAAACCATAGTCAAGGGTACCCTGAATATATCGAATGATGCGTTTGAGTGCATTCATGTGCTCAACTCTGGGATTATGCATAAATAAACACACCTGCTGGACGGCATACGTAATATCTGGTCTCGTGAATGTAAGATACTGAAGGGCCGTTGTAAGACTGCGATAGCGGGTCAGATCCTAGTATGGTACGCCGGCCGCGACACTAAGCTTGGGCTTAGTATCAACCTGAGTGGAAGTGGACTTACAGGATGACATCCCAGCCCTCTCAATGATCTCAGCTGCATACTTCTGTTGAGATAAGAACAACCCACCAGCATGACGAGTGACAGCAATCCCCAAAAAATAGCTCAAGGGCCCCAAGTCTTTCATAGCAAACTCAGAGCTGAGCATTGTCATGATAGACTGGAGTAAGGCATCGAAAGAGGCAGTCAGAATAATATCATCCACATGTAACAGAATATAGGCCAAAGACGAACCACGATGATAGATGAATAAGGAATTATCCGACCTGATGTGAGTGAACCCAATAATGGAAACATAGTCGGCAAACCGCGTATACTAGGCCCGTGGAGACTGCTTAAGCCCATACAAGGACTTCTTCAATAAACAGACATGATGAGGATGTTTGGGATCCCTAAATCCCAAAGGCTGATGCATATAGATTGTTTCTTTGAGATCACCATTTAGGAAAGCATTCTTTATATCTAACTGATGAATAGGCTATGCTTTCGAAAGAGCTAAGCTGAGCACAATGTGAATGGTAGCCGGCTTGACCACCAGACTAAACGTCTCACCACAATCCACACCAACCTGCTGAGTCTTACCATCGCCTACAACTCGCGCCTTATTTCGGGCAAATGAATCATCTGAATTTTCGTTATAAGCAAAAATCCACATAGACCTAATAATATTAATACCAGATGGACGGGGCACCAACTCCCACGTCTTATTATCAATAAGAGCATTATATTCATCGGTCATAGCAATTTTCCAATTCGGATCATTTAATGCAGACACAAGATTACGGGATAAGTGTAATTTAAGAACATTAGAATATAAATTAAAATGTCTTTTTGGTTTAAAAATCCCCCGTTGACTACGGGTGACTGGTCTATGACTCGGGGCAAAGGCGAGTGGATTTTGGGAATTTTCAAAACTCGAGATTTAATCGCCAAAGCAAAGGCTCTGGCTGCTCCAATCGAATCGAAACCGAGAATCGGGCCAATATCGACCCGTAAAACAAGCATCTAAACTGGTAGAACGGATGGCCCGATTCTTTGGACCTAGATTTGAAGATGACATTGTTTGGGGAGTACTAGAGGGCAGTGGGCCCGCTGGCGGAGTTGGGGTGCGGGACATGTCCGAAAAATAAAGAATAAGTTTCGGGGAAAGACCATCATCCAAAAATTATATGAACTAGGCCCGGGATTACTAACCTTAGCAAACGGAAATTGGGATTCATAAAAAATGACATGGCGATTAATGATGATTTTATTAGAGGATAAATCAAAACATTTATAACCACGATGATTAGACGGAAAACCCAAAAACACACACGGAGTAGACCGAGCCTGAAGTTTGTTAATTGTGGTGGATAGAAATAATGGATAATACAAGCACCCAAAGACCCTAAGATGGGTATACAAATGTGTTCTATTATATAGAATTTGTAGGGGGAAGAATACATCAAACCTTTGGAAGGAAGAATGTTAAGGAGATATATAGACATTTGTAGAGCATGATGACAAAAAGACGGGGGTACGGAAGCATGAATCAATAAAGTTCGGACAATGTTATTTATGGTACGAATTTTGCGTTCGGCTTTCGCATTTTGTGAAGACGTACGAGGACAAGAAAAATGAAAATTGATCCCATTATTATCATAGAATTCCCGAAACACCCCATTGTCATATTCTTTGCCATTATCACATTGAATATTTTTTATTTTTCGTTCGAATTGGGTTCTGATGAATGCTCTAAATTTTAAGAAGATGGAAAAAACTTGAGATTTTTTCGCTATTGGAAAATTCCATAAAAACTTAGAATAATCATCCAAAAAAGGACATAATACCGATGACCCAAAGAACTAAGAACAGGAGACGTCCATAAGTCGCTATGAATAATATCAAATGACATTAAAGTATGAGATTTTGAGTCTACAAATGGCAACCTAACAATTTTTCCTAAAGAACAAGATTGACAATTTGGAGTACTACACGTACCCTTACATGAAATAAAATTAGTTTTATCTAATTACGACAAAATAGACGACCCCGGATGACCAAGACGAGCATACCACAAGGAAGGAGAAAGGGCTGCAAATGCTGATGGCAAGGCTTGTCTCGATGGACCAGAACTGGGTGTGATAGGATAAAGATCTCCCCTACTATCACACCTCATGATAAGACTCCCCGTCTTGAAATCCTTCATAGAGAAATCAAATGGATCAAATTCAATAGACATGGAATTATCAGTAGTGAATTTACGGATAGACACTAAGTTTTTAATTAATTTGGGGGCATGTAGGTTGTTTTTCAAGATAAGGGGTGGATGAGGAGGAGACAACGTTTTATGACCATAACCACGAATTGGAACAGAATTACCATTACCAACAATTATTCCACGAGGGTTGCTCAAATTGGAATAAGACGAGAGAGTGCCTGAATCGGATGTCATGTGGGTAGTGGCACCAGTGTCCATATACCAATTCGGGTCCGGTGGAGTCAAACCAAGTGTGTGCATCGCGGCCTTAATATCGGTCTGAGTAGGGCCTGCTGCGTGGTGGGCTTATGGAGGCCGAGGCCCAAGAACTCTTGCGTCGCCTCACTGCGGATCGCCGCTGGAACCATCGGCCCGATGGGCGATGGGCCGTCGAGGCGCTGGGCGACCCTACCGGGTCGCTGGCTGGAAAATTCTGTGGAGTTGGGTCGTAGGCCACCGCCCACCGGTCAAGCCCACGCCTAGAGGCGAGGTCGAGACCGGTGGGTCGATGGCCCATCATGTCGGGATGGGGTCCACCACCACTATTTAGGCCACCGCGACTGCTGCCGGAACCGCCGCGTTTGCCCCCGCAATTTTTTCCATTATTTTTCTGGCCATTTTTGCCGCCCCCGTGAGATTGGTTTTGGTTTGAATTGTCACCAAAATTTTGAGGATTAGTGGAAGTTGTCATCATGACCACGGGACTAGCATTAGTAGCCGCCTTTTTAGCTAAATTGACTTCTTCCAAGGTAAGCATAGATCGGGCTTGATAGAACCTCGGAAGAGGATTACTTTGACGAAAGAGAGTTCCAACGCCACTATAGGCCTCGGATAGGCCAGCAACCATCTGTAAAATAAGACGATCTTCACTAACTGGCGCACCAACATTGCAGAGTTGGTCCGCCAATTCTTTTAACCTTTTGCAATATGCTGAAACGTTCGGGAAATTTTCCATGTTGACGTGGGAAAAATCTTGTTCAAAGGTAACAACTCTGGAATTTTGATTATCTTGGAATATGTCACGCAGTCTATCCCATGTAGCCATCGTCGTGGCGTCTGACTCAATAATCGTCTGCAATAGGTCGGTAGAGATAGTATAATAAATCCAATGAAGGACGGTGGCATCAAGTGTTGTCCATAACTTAGGATCATCCTCACGTGTAGGCACCTCCGTATCATCAGGAGCCACGAGGATTATGTGATGGATGACTTGATGCGAACGAGCGTGAATTTTAAACAATTCGACCCACGTCGTGTATTGGACGTTTTCTATTTCAAGAATTAGAGGGATATGATTCTTGATGTTAGAAACAACAATGGCAGGGTGAAACGTGTTCTTTGACGTAGACAAAACGAAAGAACAATAGGTGATAGAGGGATTTGGAAGAGAGATTTTGAGAGCGGAAAAATGGCAAACCCGAGGAGGAGTGTTCGGTAGAGGCTTGGACGAAGAACAAGAATTTGTGGGAGAGAAATTGTTATTTGACCTAAATTTCTGATACCATGAAAAAAATAATCTCTTGATTATTTTCATAAATTGAAAGACTATATATACATTTTACATATGTCCATAATAGGAGAATCTTATTCCTATTCTACTCCTAAAACCTTATTCTATTTGGAGAGTAACTATACAATTATGGTAAGAGTACAAGACTAATTAAGGTACACTACAGCTATACAAACTTGTGTACAATTAAGACAAAGCAACCGAGAAGGACAAAGAAGCCGATACCAAATATACATAGGATATACACGTGCATACCGTGTATATCGTATGTATATTTGGTATATTTAACACTATCATACGATAACAAAACCTGATGTTGTACAAGGCAAATTGGTGTTATAAATATTTAACTATTTTCTAAATAGTCCTTAAAATGTTGAAAATTTACTAACGTGGAATTAAGTTTATCCCATTATTTATGACTCGAACAATTGAAGCCCCGCACGTCGAAAATGTCGTTTCCACACACGTGTACACGTAATGCCAAGTATCGTAAATTTCAATAGTGAAAGAGATATTGGTACATACGTAATACCTTTGAGACATAGAATGATGGACGATTATTGGCCAAATGATAAGTGTTCCACGGTAAACGAAGGAAGAAGTGTAAGATGAAACGAGTCGTAAATCGCCGCGGAGCCGTGAAGGGACACGACGTAACACCGTCGGAGCCGCGTCGCTAATTCGCGGAGTCGCGGCTCTTCGGAGGAAGAATGCTGCGACGGGAAAATGAAAAGTTCTGACTTTTGGGCTGGTTTTGGAGCATTAAATCTCCATTATTTGCCACATGAATTCATCCATTATTTGGCTGAATGTAACCCCTCAATAAGTGTCATTACATGGCTATTGAAGGCCATTAGTTGACTAGTTCAGGGATCATTTACTTACACTATAAATTGAGGCATTTGGCTTAATTGTTCAACACTTGGAAATTTTTCTGAAATTTTCTTCTTCCTCTCTAGCAAAGTTTTCTATATTCAAAGTTTTTCAAGAGTAACACTTGAGTTTCCTTTGCTCATTTGTTAAGTTGTTATTGTATCTTGGGAGACTATTGTCCGATAACGTAAAGGAGATATACGGGACAATCTTGTCTTAAAAACAGAGTGTCATCACCCGACTCAACAAATCACAAGGAGTTTGTATCGTTCTTGATTCCAGTTTGTTGTGATCTTTAGTTTATCCTTTTTAGAATTTGTAATATTTACTTACTTCCCGTTTCCTGCAATTGTTGTAACCCACACAAAATTCATCATATAAGAAGAAAGTTTTACCATCTGCAACCTTAGAGTACTAACATAATCACTACTGAGTAATAAAATTGCAAACCATATGATTATACAATACCTCATGATTCTCATTGAAACAACCTAGAAACTGTCCAACCCCAACATCAGTGTACTCCTTGCCTTCCCAGCACCAATATCATACTGTCATCCTGCCAAAATAATTTATGCAAATGAATCATCAATTCTATACTGAAGTAAAATAAAAATTCAAATTAAATACAATTAACTTGATGAACTCATGGGTAGATATTTGTAACACCTCTTCATTAGACCTATTGAAAACCCGCTATCATTTAGAGAAGAAATACATTGCATTGGGAGTTAAATCGTGTTGTTCATTTAGGGGATCAAGCCCATGAAGCTATTAAAATGACAGTTTCTTTTAACGACCTCTTCCTTAAGGATTTTCAATAAGTCTAATGAGAAAATTCTGCAAATCAGAACAGAATATACATAATAAATTATCTTCTTTTTTATTGAGAATAAATTATCAAAGGATTAAAATTATTGTACACTCGCTTGCTAATAAAAGAAAACTATCAAAGCAGAAAAAAGTACAGAAAGCAGAGATGAGCAGCATCTTCACTTACAAGATCAATAATATCAGTTTTATGATATAAAATTCTTTTGCATATATATTTTGAATCAGACTCTAATGCTTTGTTGTTTATTAACCCGACTCTCACATCCCGAGGTCAAATTTGGAATACATGAATGCATCTAGAGTTACCAGTTCAAAACCAAAACAAATCTTGAACTATGCGGTTACCTTAACAGAGCATAATTATATTGGAACTGAAAGTACATTAGTCGAAACCCAATTTCTCCTATCAAAAACTTGCTTCAGATTCCACAAACTGAACCAAATATTAAATCATGGAGATGAAAATAAAATTTCACTAAATTGAAACATGAAAAAAACTTATTAAAGACCAATGTCTTTAATAAGCTAGGGTTTTGCTCAAGTTCATAATAACCCTATACAAGTTCAATGTGATTTTCATGAACTTATCTATAATCCATGAATCCATGCCTTGATTCCCATGAATTTTTAAATATAAGTTATGATCATTATCACTCAGTTCCACGAAGACATACATTTTTCTCATAATTTATACAAATTATATTATGTATTTCTTCACATGCTAAATTATAAACTTACAAGTTATGTTTACAAGTTATTTCATGTAATTCATGGGCTTCCAAGTCAACTATTTTCAAGTACATATTTTGGGAGTTACACAAATTACCGAGAAGGCTCAGACAGCATGAAACTACGTATGCCAACGTAGGATAAAGGTCCCTCCACCAGAGGACGATACCTTCTTATTACCCCTTGCGAAATTATTGGATCCATCATGTTCATGTTCATGTCTCGTACTCCGATAAATTACGAGATGGATTAGCTAATCGGGTAGAGATCAGACTCCACGTTCACGTGTGGTGGTTCATGTTGATTTTACTAATGCTTTCCCCACGGATATACATATAAATTGTTTACAAATTTTACACATGTTATTATATTCATGTTCATGTTCATGTTTCATTCTCTTATTATATCATGTGTCTGCTTATTCTTTCAGTTGCTTTACATATAGTACAATTCAAATGTACTAACGTCCCTTTTGCATGGGGCTTGCACTTCACTGTGCAGGTGCTGAGTTTCAGGGAGAAAAATCTGCTCAGTAGGATTGCTTCAGTATCAGCCATTTGGCGAGCCCCATCTCATACAAGGTGCTAGTCTAGTTATCATTGTGGTTATGCATTATTAGTAGAGGTATGACAGGGCCTTGTCCTGGTAAACAGTTTTGCAGACTCATGTTGTCAGAGGTTTCATAGACTAGACTAGTTTAGCAAGTCAGTCATGTCAGTATTATTATTTTCATATATTTTTGCTATTATATTTCAGACTATGTTTACAGCATATCTTCTACAGGTTTTAAACTATTACTTTTGCATATTTTGATGCATATGTTGACAAGCAAGCCATGTGGTTTGCTCGGTCATATGTAATCGGGCACCGAGTATTGTGTTTCGCCCAGGCCATAGTTCGGGGCATGACAAAGCTTGGTATGAGAGCCTAGGTTTAAGTGTCTTAGGAAGTCTATGAAACTGTGTTCAATGGGTCAATTTTATGTGTGAGAGGGTCCCACATATGTAAATAGTTGACCACCAAGACATTTAGGATTGTCTCACTTTTTTAATACTCTAGATCGTGCAGTTAGAGCTATACCTTCAGGAAATCCTTCTAACTTGTGCGTATTATGTATTTCAGAAAATGCATGCGAAAAGAAAATTAACTACAAGCAAAAGAGCTACTACTAATACTGTTGGTGAGGAAAATGCTCAGGCTCAGAGAGCCAATTCAGGTACAACACCTCCACCAGATACAACATGGCCTGCGAAGATTCCAGTTCCGCTGACCAGTTCCACTAACTACAATGTAAGGGGAGCTATTCAACTGCTCACCAAACTTGTGGCTGCTCAAGCTCAATGTCAAGGAATGACTCTAAGCACGGGATCTAATGAAGAGTCGTCCAATTTCAGAACTCGTGAGTTTCTGCGTATATACCCTCCAATATTCACAAGATCAAGCAATACAGGGGATCTGAAGAATTTCATCGACGGTCTTCAGAAAATCTTTCGTGTAATGCATGCTAATGAGATAGAGTAAACAGAGTTGAGAGCTTATCAGTTGCATGATGTTTCCAACATCTGGTATGAGTCATGGGAGCAGTCCCGCAGGAGAAGATACATCCCCAACAACTTGGGAGGAGTTTGATGATGTTTTTATTGAGCACTTTTTGCCAATAGAGGTCAGAGAGGCAAATGTTGTAGAGTTTGATAAGCTTAAACAGAACGGTAGAAGTGTGTAGGAGTACTATCTTCATTTTATCTCTTTGGCAAAGTATGCTCCACATATGGTTCTAGACATAAGGGCCGGAGTTAGGCGTTTCGTGTATGGTCTTCACCTCCATTTGTATGATGCAACTAATATTATAGCTCAGAACAAGAAGATGACTATTACAAAGATAGTTGCTTTCGTACAGGGTAATGAGAGCAGGTTGAAGGAAAATGAAGCATTGCAGAAAGAAAAGGACATGTAGTTTAATAAGAGAGCCAAGTCTTTAGGTCACTTCAATCATGGGGGAGGTGAAGACAGACAATACTTCAAAAACAGGTCATCAAGACCTGCTCCATCTTCAGCCAGTACCCTAGCCCCAAAGTTTAGAAATGGTAACAAGAGGCAGAACTTCAGAGCATCAGGCTTCCAGTCACAGACCAATGTGGGTCAAGGTACTTTCAGCAATCCATTTGTGAAAAATGTGGTAAGAGTCACCTAGGAGAGTGTCGCTTGGGTATAGATGTTTGTTTTGGGTATGACCAGTGAGTTCACTTTCAACGAGACTATCCATCAGTGAAGTAGGGTACACGAGGTAATGTGGCTCAGTCCATAAATTTGGCAGTTCCTCATAATTCTCAAGCCCAGTCAGGGCGTGGTCTAGCCATGTCCGGTAACACATGCGGAGGTCCAGACCGCTTATATACACTATCAGGTCCTCAGGATACAGAGGCTCATACAGATGTGGTCCCATGTATATTAACCATTTTCACTTTAGATTTTTATGCTGTTATGGATCCTGGATCCACTCTATCATATGTAACCCCTTTTATTGCTAAAAATTTTGGGATAGAACCAGAAAAGTTACATGAACCCTTTGAAGTATTCATTCTAGTTGGCGAGTCAGTTATAGCCATACATGTATATAAAAGTTTTCCAGTTAAAGTCTATCACCGCATTACCATAGCTGATTTGGTAGAGTTAGAAATGGTAGATTTTGATGTAACCATGGACATGGATTGGTTGTCTTCATGTTATGCCACAGTAGGTTGTAGAACAAAAATTATAAAATTTGAATTTCTTGGTGAACCAATTATAGAATGGAAGTAGCACCCATAGGGAGGTTCATTTCCTATCTTAAAGCTAAAAAGATGATATCCAATGGGGTATATTTACCACCTAGTTCGGGTTAGGATTGCAGATACCTAGACTCCAACTCTTTAGTACGTACCAGTTGTCAATGAGTTTCCAGATGTCTTTCCTGAGGATCTTCTCGGAGTTCCTCCTGATAGGGAAAATGAATTCAGAATCGATCTACTTCCAAGAACTAAGACGATGTTTATTCCACCATACAGAATGACTCCAGCAGATTTAAGAGAACTAAAAGCCAATTGAAAGATCTCGTTAATAAAGAATTGATTAGACCAATTGTCTCACCATGGGGTGCACCAGTCTTGTTTGTTCAAAATAAATATGGTATTTACGTATGTGCATTGACTATCGACAATTAAACAAGATCACTATTAAAAATAAGTATACTCTTCTTAGAATTGATGATTTATTTAATCAACTTCAGGGTGCTCAGTATTATTCCAAGATTGACCTCAGATCAGGATACCATCAGTTTAAGGTTAAGAAAGTTGATATTCCGAAAACTGCATTCAGAACTTGTTATGGTCATTTTGAATTTTGTGTCATGTCGTTAGGATTGATGAATGCCCTAGCTGCTTTCATAGATCTTATGAACATGGTCTTCAATCCTTAATTAGTTATTTTCGTCATTGTATTCATTGATAATATCCAAGTTTATTCTCATAGTGAGGCTGATTATGCAGAACATCTCAGAATAGTATTGAGAACACTTCAAGACTGTGAGCTTTATGCGAAGTTTTCCAAGTGTGAATTTTGGTTGAAGTTATTGACATTCTTGGGCCATGTGATTTCAAGTGAAGGCGTCCAAGTTGACTTTCAGAAAATAGACGCTGTTAAGAATTGACCTAGACCCACTTTTGCTTTATACATACAGATTTTTTTGGGTCTGGCAGGCTATTACAGATGATTTGTAGAAGGTTTTTCTTCCATCTCAGCTCCATTGACTAGATTGACTCAGAAGAAAGTCAAATTCCAATGGTCAGTTGCTTGTGAGTGCAGTTTTGAAGAATTGAAAACGAGACTGACTTTTGCTCCAATGTTAACATTATTAGAGGGAACTGAGGGGTTCGTTGTATATTGTGATGCATCAGGCATTGGTCTCAGATGTGTTTTAATACAGCATGGTAAGGTTATATCTTATGCATCTAGACAACTTAAACCTCATAAAAAGAATTATCTGACTCATGACTTAGAATTGGCTGTCGTGATTTATGCACTCAAGACATGGCGTCACTATTTTATGGAGTTTATGTTGACATCTTCATAGATCACAAGAGCCTTCAATATATTTTCAAGAAGAGACAGTTAAATCTTACGCAAAGGAGATGACTCGAATTAATAAAGGATTATGATGTAGATGTTCTCTACCATCCAGGGAAATCAAACGTGGTAGCCGATGCTCTTAGTCGGTGATCCATGAGAAGTTTAGCTCATGTTGAATAAGATAAGAGAACCATGACGAAATAGATTCACTGACTAGACAATCTAGGAGTTCGATGCATGGACTCCGAAGATGGCGGTGTTATTATTTAGAACAAGTCTGAATCCTCCTTAGTAGCCGAGGTGAAAGAGAAGTAGTTTAGTGATCCCTACCTGTTGCAGCTGAAAGAGGGGATTAACAAGCATAAGACTACGACTTTTGAACAAGGGGTAGATGATGGTACCTTGAGGTTCCGAGGCAGGTTATGTCTTCCAGATGTTGAGGTTCTCAGAGAGCGAATCATGGTGGAAGAGTATAATTCTAGGTATTCTATTCACCCAGGTTCTACCAAGATGTATCATAATCTTAATGAATTTTATTGGTGGAATGATATGAAAAGGAATGTGGCAGACTTTGTAGCCAAGTGTCTGAATTGTCAGAAGGTGAAAGCCGAGCACCAGAGGCCTAGATTAAAGTTTAAAGTTGAAAACCAGTTTCAGTTCTGCATATTAAATTTGACGCCTGGATTATACAGACCGTAGAATTATCGATGGTCCGTCAAAATGTACTGTTGATTCCATTTTGAAATTGACGGAACCTAGTAGCTTTTTACGGATCGTACAATATTTGACGGTCCATCATTTTTTACCGTCTGAAGTCTCTCAAGTTTTGAAGTCACTGGAAAGTTGGAAAATTAATTAAATTAATTTGATGGTCCGATTATATGAACCGTATAAAGTTTTACGGTCCCAACCTAGACCGTATAAAGTTTGACGGCCTGTCGAATTTGGCCGTAGAATCTGTCCGACAGTAAACGGTATAAATACACAGCCTTAGTCTAAAATATCAGATTTTCTCATTCTTTCAAGCCCTATAACAAAGCTCTCTTATCCCATCATCCCCATAGCTCAAGGTAAGTCCTTTTCATGTAATTCCACGCGATTCTAATCATGTGTAATCAATTCCTAAACAAAAATTATTATTTCTAACCTAGGGTTTACAAGAAAACCCAACGCAAGAAATTGAAGGTTCAAGATTTGAGTTCTTCTCCCAAGTTCAGATTTTTAGGACAAGCATTGGAGCAAACAAGGTATGTAGAGCTTCTATCTACGTATGGGAACATTGTTGTTCTTCCCCACGCCACATGAAATCCATGAAATAAGAATTCTCCAGACCTAGAATTTTGCTTAAGTTCATAATAACCATATATATATATATATATATATTATGTTATCGTTTATTATATTCATAATATGTCATTGTGATTGTCATGAACCTGCCCCTAATCCATGAACCCATGTCTTGATTCTCATGAGTTCTAAAATACAAGTTATGATCATTATCACTTAGTTCCACGAAGTCATACATGTTTCTCATGATTTATACAAATTATATCACATATTTCTTCACATGCTAAATTATAAACTTACAAGTTATGTTTACAAGTTATTTCATGGAATTCATGGGCTTCCAAGCCAACTATTTTCAAGTACATATTTTGAGAGTTGCACAAATTACCGAGAAGGCTCAGACAACCTGAAACTATATATGCCAACGTAGAATAAGGGTCACTCCGCCAGAGGACAATACCTTTTTATTACCCCTTGTGTGATTATTGGATCTATCATGTTCATGTTAGTACTCCGGCAAAGTACGCGATGACTTAGCTGATCGGGCAAAAATCAGACTCCACGCTCATGCATGGTGGTTCATGTCGGTTTTACTAATGCTCTCCCCACGGATATACAGATAAACAATTTACAAATTTTATGTTATTATATTCATATTCATCGGGCAAAAAACACTCACATATGATTCTTCTTTCACTTTACTACTCTCTTTACAGTTTTTGTAATCAAATTATTCCTTACTTTTAAATGATACTATATTTTTTTTCTTGAAGTCTTTTTTTCAAGATATTTAACATTAGGTCGTACGCTTGCTGATAACGTACCATTCACGGTGACCCTTCACCCATTGTCGCTGTCCCATTCTGACCACACCCTGTCAGCGTCACTCTGGCCAAACCCCACTTCCGGAAACTAACTGTCACCGAAAACACACCGTCATCACCATCCCACAACCCCCCACCCCACAAACATCTTCTCTACAAAGAGAGAACGTGCAACCTTCTCTGCTCCCACTAGCCTTGCTCGCCGACGCCGCCACGTCATTGACGCCACCGCCAACCACTTCATCAGGCAGTCTCTGGCAGCCTCCAACGGTCTCTCTCTCTCCTTTTTTTTCTGCAGATATCACTAGATCTGCGACGTCGTCTGTCAGCGAACAGTGGTTGCCAGTAGAAACAATGATTTTAGGCAATAAATAGTGTTTTCTGGCGCATGAACAACAATTTTCCGGCGTGTGAACAAGTTTTATCATCTTGGAGTTGGTACCTCCAGTTGTCTGTACTCAATATTTGTTCTTATCCGTGTTGTTCAATTTTGCGTGTTGAATTTTATTAAATCTGGACTTTACATTCTTGCTTGTATTCTTGTTTCCCTTTGTTTTATCATTCGGATCTGTAGTAGCCTGACTTACCTCTATATTCTTGCTAACTTGTTCTCTAGTATTACTTTCCGTGTGTGTTAGAGTTAACCTTGGATTAGTATTCTTTGTGTCTTTGCTCTATTGGCTTTGGTGAATGATGGTGGACTAGGGTCATGTTCTCGGTTGGCGACGGGGGTAAGGGGTAGAGGGTAAGTGGGGTAAGAGAGATGCTAGGCTGAGAATAGGGTCTTGGAATATTGGGATTTTAACGGGGAAGGCCACAGAGCTAGTTAAGATTCTTAATAAGAGAAAAATTAATATAGCATGTGTCTAGGAGACCAAATGGGTAGGATCTAAGGCTAAAGATATAGACGGGTATAAGTTATGGTTCTCCGGTAGGTCGAAGTATAGGAATGTGGTAGGCATTTTGGTAGACAACGAACTAAGGGATCAGGTGGTAGAGGTGAGGATGGTCAATAACAAGATGATGACGATTAAGTTGTAGTCGGAGGGTTCACTATGAATATTATTAGTGCTTATGCACCACAAGCGGGCCTGGACGAGGAGGAGAAAAAATGCTTTTGGGAGGATTTAAACGAAGTGGTGGGAGGTATACCACCCACTGAGAAGTTATTTGTATGATGGGATTGCAATGGACATATCGGGTCACTTCTAGGGAGTTATGACGACGTGCATGGAGGATTTGGACTCGGGGTCAGGAATGGGGGAGGTGTCTCACTTTTGGAGTTCGCTAGAGCTTATGGGACGGTGATAGACAATTATAGATTCGTGAAGAAGGAGGAACACTTGGTGACTTTTCGTAGTTCGGTGGCTAAGACTCAGATATACATTTTGCTCCTTAGGAAGGTTGACAAAGGTCTTTGTAAAGACTGTAAGGTTATTCCGAAGGAGGATCTTACAACCCGACATAAGCTTTTGGTGATGGATTTGGAGATCAAGTTGGAGAAGAAGAGGAGGGTTGTGGATGACAGGTTAAGAATCAAATGGGGGAGTTTGACCATAGCTAGTGCAAATGAGATGGGAGAGAGGTTGATGGCCAATGGGGCTTGGGGTAGTAGTGGGGATGCGATCGGTATGTGGGACATGATGACCAGTTGCATTCGTGAGGTAGCCAGAGAAGTGCTAGGAGTCTCGCGGTGTTATTGTGGTGAACATTGAGGGGAATGGTGATGGAATGATAAAGTTTAAGAAAAGTTGGAAGTGAAGAAAGCGACGTATGTGAAATTGGTAGAAAGTAAAGATGAGGTGGAGAAGTAGACTAAT
Organism: Anisodus acutangulus; assembly: GCA_029783415.1. Taxonomy (NCBI): domain Eukaryota; kingdom Viridiplantae; phylum Streptophyta; class Magnoliopsida; order Solanales; family Solanaceae; genus Anisodus; species Anisodus acutangulus. The sequence goes on along the minus strand of CM056497.1, from coordinate 19,921,018 downwards.
AGGGAACTGTATAAGATGGCGAGGAAGGAGGCAAAACTAGCGGTTAAGGCGGCGAAAATGGCGGCTTTCGAACGCCTGTATGTGGAATTAGAGGAGAAAGGCGAGGACAAGAAGTTGTACAGACTAGCCAAGATAAATGAGATGAGGGCCCATGACTTGGATCAAGTGAGGTTCATCAAGGACGAGGATGACAAAATACTGGTGGAGGAAGCGCATATTAGGCAGAGGTGGCATTCTTTCTTCCACAAACTCTTGAAAGAAAAAGGAGATAGAGATATTGTGTTGGGAGATCTGATGCATTCTGGTAGGCACGGGGATTTTGGGTATTGTAGAAGAATTAAGGTTAATGAGGTTACGTGTGTTATTCGCAGGATGCGCAGGGGACGAGCGACCGGGCCCAATGAGATCCTAGTTGAATTTTGGAAGAGCGCATGCAAGGCTGGTTTGGAGTGGCTGACTGAGTTGTTTAACGTAATTTTTAAGACGACAAGAATGCCCGAAGAATGGAAGTGGAGTACAATGATTCCCTTGTACAAAAACAAAGGTGATATCCAGAGTTGCAACAACTTTAGGGGTATCAAGCTGCTGAGCCACTCTATAAAAGTTTGGGAAAGAGTCGTGGAGACGAGGGTGATGAGAGGTGTGTCTATTTCTGAGAACCAGTTTGAATTCATGCCCAGACGTTCGACTACCGAAGCCGTTCATCTTATTAGGAGGTTGGTGGAGCAGTATAAATAGAGGAAGAAAGACTTACATATGGTTTCATCGACCTCGAGAAGGCATACGACAAAGTCCCTAGGGGGGTTCTATGGAGATGTTTGGAGGTTAGAGGTGTAACTGTGGCGTACACTAGGGCGATCAAGGATATGTATGATGGAGCCATGACTAGAGTACGGACAGTAGGAGGAGACTCAGAGTACTTTTCAGTGATGATGGGGCTGCACCAGGGATCATCTCTTAGCCCATTCCTATTTGTCTTGGTGATGGACGGTCTGACGCGACAAATCCAAGGGGATGTACCATGGTGTATGTTATTCGAATATGACATAGTCCTGATTGATGAGACTCGCAGCGGAGTGAACGCCTTTGGAGACAAACTTTGGAGTCTAAAGAGTTCAGGTTGAGTAGGACCAACACAGAAAATTTGGAGTGCAAGTTCAGCAATGGGAGCGACCCAGAGACAGGCGTGGTGGTAAGACTTGATACTCAGATCATTCCAAAGAAAGGAAGCTTCAAGTACCTAGGGTCTATTATCCAAGAAAATAGAGAGATTGATGACGATGTTACATATCGTATTGGGGCAGGGTGGATGAAATAGAGGCTCGCATCTGGAGTCTTGTGTGAGAAAAAGGTGCCACCAAAACTTAAAGGCAAGTTATATAGGGTGGTGGTTAGACCGACTATGTTGTATGTGGCTGAGTGTTGGCCAATTAAGACTTCGCGCATACAAAAGATGAAAGTTACGGAGATGAGGATGCTGAGATGGATGTGTGGGCATACAAGGAGAGATATGATTAGAAATGATGATATATGGGAGAAAATAGGAGTGGCCTTGGTGGATGATAAGATGCGGGAAGCGAGGTTGAGATGGTTCGGGCATGTGCAGAGGAGAGACACAAATGCCCCAGTGCGGAGGTGTGAGAGGTTGGTTATGGATGGGTTCATGAGGGGTAGAGGTAGGCCGAAAAAGTATCGGGGAGATGTAATTAGACAGGATATGACGCAGGTGCAACTTACAGAGGACATGACCTTAGATAGGGGGTTGTGGAGGACACAGATTAGGGTAGAAGAGTAGTAGGTACTCTAGCGTAGTCCTACTTATGCTTACAAATTGATAGTTGTAGTGCTATTACTGTAGGCCATATTACCCTATCACACTTATAGACACATTATTGCTTTATAATTCACTGTAGTTTGATTTCTGCTGCTATGTGTTCTTTAGTGTATTTTGTTTAAGCTTATTTAGTTGTGTTAGCTACTGCTCCCTTTTGTTCAAATGCACTTTATACTGCTTTAATTTCTTATATGAGTCTAACCGTTTCTCTTGCTTTACTCTTTACTATTGTTTTACTCGTGCTTTGTTTTGATTGTCTTGCTTGTGATTATGCTTTGTCTTGAGCCGAGGGTCTCCCGGAAACATCCGCTCTATCTACCAAGGTAGAAGTAAGGTATGTGAACACACTATCCTCCCCAGACGCCACGGTGTGAGATTTCACTCGGTATGTTGTTGTTGTTCATGTTCATGTTTCAGTTTCATGCTCTTATTATATCATGTGTATGCTTATTCTTTCAGTTGCTTTACATACAGTATAATTCAAATGTACTAACGTCCCTTTTGCATGGAGCCTGCACTTCACGGTGCAGGTGCTGAATTTCAGGAAGATGAATCTGCTTAGTAGAATTGCTTCAGTATCAGTCATTTAGTGAGCCCTATCTCATACGGGGTGCTAGTCTAGTTATCATTATGGTTATGCATTATTAGTAGAGGTATACCAGAGCCTTATCCTGATAAACAGTTTTGCAGACTCATGTTGTCAGAGGTTTCATAGACTAGACTAGTTTAGCATGTCAGACATGTCAATATTATTATTTTCAGACTTATCATGTTATTTTCATATATTTCCGAGATTATATTTCAAACTATGTTTACGACATATGTTCTACATGTTTTAAATCATTACTTTAGCATATTTTGATGTCCATGTTGACGAGCAAGCCTTGTGGTTCGCTTGGTCACATGCAGACAGACACCGAGTGCAGTATTTTGCCCAGGCCATGATTCGAGGCGTGACATTTATGTCCTCAGGTAAATAGCTCCACAATACCCCAAGACCTGTTCAATTATCATACCATAGAGACACTTCCCCTTTACCAATTTTCCAATGAATATGATGATCCATTTATGCTTTGATTTTGCACATTGCATTCCAGGAATGAGAGTTTCCTGAATACCATATTTTTTTCACTGGATGAATCCTTTGACAGTATTTTGCAATGACAAAATCACTCTATAATGAGTGACTTGTCCTCAACTTCCACCACTGTTTTAATGTAAAGGCTCTACAAGAAGTCTTTTAAAACCAGCTCCTCCCTCTTCATATGGATAACACAAATTTTCCCATGATGCCCAGTGAAACTTTTTTAACCTCATCAGTTCCACCCTAGAAGAACCTGTTGATCGTTTTCTCCAATTGATTTAGGACACCAATAGGTGTTTGAATTGCTGCCAATAGATGCATAGGAAGAGATAAGAGAACATGTTTTATTAGGACAGTTCTTCCTCCTAGAGAGAGGAAGTTAGTGTGCCAACCACCAATCTTGTTAAGAACTTTGCTCATCATTTCAGAAAAAATTGCTGAAGTCTTCCTGCCTTCATAGAGTGGACAACCCAAATACTTGACAGGAAAATCTTTATAAACCCACTTTGATTACTACTGATTAAAGATGGAAGGATTCTACTCAATCTGAAGTTCAGAACTTTAGAATTTTTTTTGCTAATGACATTATAGAGACTAATAGGTCTAATATTTGAAAATTGTTGGGGAAAATTAACTTCAGGAATCAAAACAATATTAGTGTGAGTAAGCCACTTAGGGAGATTAGCTCCACAAAGAAAGCATGAAGAGCTTTGGTAACTTCAGGAGCTACAATATCCCAGCAAGTCTGAAATTTTTTTGTTGTAAATCCATCAGGCCCTAGACTGCTATCAAGATCCATAGTCATGAGGTTGAGCTTGATTTCTTCTTCAGTAGGTAGTTCAATCAGGGAGTTATTCATTTCATCTGTGATGCTATTGTTAATGTCACTCAAGTCTGAATAGTTGTTGTACTCAGGAATTTGAGTGAAAATTCCTTTGAAATATCTCACTCCTGCCTCTGAAATAACATCATTTCCTTCAACCCATTATTGGTTCTCATCCATTATCTTGTTGATGTCCAGCCTTCTTCTCTTGTCCTTCATGACCTTGTGGAAATAAGCAGTGTTTGCATCTCCATCAACAAGCCATTTTACTCTTACTTTTTGATTGAGTATGTTCTCTTAGATTTTCAGCTATAAAACATACTCAGCTTTAGCTTTATTGAGATTAGATCTAGTGGTAGGATTGTTGCTTGACTGCATATCTTGTTCCATATCAGCAATACTCTTTTCTAATCTCTTAGGTTCACAGTAGATGTCCCATAAGTATCTTTGGACCATCTGCTAAGAAAAGCTGCAGTCTTTTTAAGTTTCTGATGCAGAATCCACAAGGAATTTCCACTACATTCTTCATTCCACACACTCTTATCAACTTCCAGAAACTGAGAGTGTTCTGTTCAAGTGTTCAGGAACTTGAAGTAGCGGATGAACTCCTCTTCCCTGTTAAAAAACTGCACCAATAAGGGAGCATGGTCAGAGCATGTTCTAGCCAAATGAGTCACACATGTTTTATTAAAAAGATCAAACCAATCAGAATTGTATAAAACTGTCTAATATCTTCCAAATTGTATTTGGGGCATCTCTATTGTTGCACCAAGTGTGAATGTTTTCAGTGAATCCTGCATCTTGAACTCCACATTCTTCCATAAAATTTATGAAGTCAATTTTTTTTTCAAGTATGTAGGGGGTTCCTCCAATTTTTTCCTCTACGTCTGTAATAACATTGAAGTCACCCATTATGCTCCAAAGGCCTTGATTGTTGTTGATTTGGAAAGATAAGTCTTCCCATAAGGTTCCGTATCATAACTGTCCTGCATTTAGCATATATAAAAGATATATGAAAGTCAGTCCTTGTAACTGAGTGATTAATCTTGCAAGAAACTTGTTGTTGAACATAGAAATCATTGTTCCAAAATAGCCAAATTTTGTTGTTGATATTAAAGTAAGAACCCTGCATCTCAAGCATTCTCATATGGTATTCTATATGTTCAGCTTTGACAAAAGGTTCTTGCAGACTAATAAAAGAAACTTTGTATTGATTTTTGATAGTTTTAAGTCTTTTAAATGCACTTAGAGTCCTAACACTTCTTATGTTCCATGATATCAGGTTTATCATTGGGAACCATTGAAGCTAGACCTATGCATTTCCATTTGATCTCCTCTATAACTTTCTTCCTTAGGAATATCTTTATCAGTTAGGGATATTCCATTAGGTTCAAGCATAACAAGAATTGATACCACTTGTTGATCTTGAATCATCATTTCTTCTGATTTATTTCTGTCTATTTTCTTATTCTCCATTGATTTGTTGGAATCCTTGTCTGATTGAGGGTTAAGAACATCATGAAATTGATCTTCTTCCATCTCAGCTTCAGATTATAATTTAAAATGGTTGAACTCATCTTCCTCTTTGCTGTCCACTACAATATCTGTGGCACCCTGAATATGATCTTGACCTTTTTCCTTTTCAGGAGGATGATGAGCGATGTCCTTCCCACTGTTTTGGACTTGTTCACTTTCTTTTCCTCTATCTACCGGAATTATGTCATTTCCAGTGTCCATGGAATTCAAGTAAGCACTAGACTCCTTCGTCTCACCCACATCCTTACTAGTAGTGACAACAGAACTAGAAGGGGCCTCTAAACACTTAGGTTGTGTAGTGACTAGTTGATTTTTTCCACAGTTATTATCCTCATCTTGATAACCTTTCCTGCTCCTTGTTCTTCTTTCATAAGGGGAATTTGTAACCTTCAGCACTTCTCTGATTCCTAGTCTTCCTTGCAGTATTTTGGTTAGTATTCTCCTGGATAATCTTAGGGGTAGCTGTAACTTTCCTTTTGCCTCTCTTGTTATTGAGAGCTTCACCTTTAAACTTCTCCTGAGCTGAAAATGTCATACCAAAAACAGAGGTTTCCTTATTAATTACTGGAGAATTTAAGTCTGCTACATTAATGATAGGAGAAAAAACACTTTTGCTTATCTCCAGTACTTCCTTTTGTTGATTGGAAGTGTTAGCCTTGACTTTATTCCTTTCTTTCCTTTTGCATCTCCAGTCTATTCGTTTCTTCCTGCAGCTTGTCTTCTTTCTTATCAACCTGCATCCTCTCCTTACTATTCCCAGTTTCTTTTGTATTCTCATTTTTGATGCACTGAGTTTGTTGGTGGAAACTATTGGCATTATGCATGAAGGCTTTCCTTAATTCAGAATGAAGCAACCTACATTTAGCATCACTGTGACCCTGAGCTTTGCAATGAAAACAATATTAAGGTATACTGTCATATTCAACCCTTTGGGTAATCGATTCCAGATTTCCATCCTCGTTTACAACATCTATCTGAATTTCAGTCACTAAAGGTCTTGTTATGTCAATTTCTACTTTGATTTTTGCCGTAGTAGGTTTAGTTTTTGATAAAGTAGCTTTGTCTGATATGATAGGATTACCAATTGGAGCTACAATTCGACACAACGCATCCCACTCAAAAAAATGCCATCTTAGCTACGGAAGGTTAATCCATACCGAGGCTAGAGTGGTCTCTGCCTCCGGTTTGAAATTAGGCTTCCACTTGAGTAATTTCATTTGCATATTACAAAAGGTGAGGAAGTTACTACCATAGACCTTTCTATGGTCTCTTCTAGGTCAAAATCAACAAAAACATGATGAGAATCATAAGCCCCAATTGTGACAATTCCTTTGCCAAAAATATTTTTCAGAAAATAATTCCTAATTTTCTCAATTGCAGGTCGAATTCTTGTAAACTTACCAACGATGGTGAATATGAAAGTTACGGCTAGGAGAGAATTTTCCTCTTTAGAGAAGGAAACCACGGGTTTCCCTTCTACAAGCTCGTAGGGATGTTGCATAAGTCTTACTTTCTTCTTGCTTCCACTTCCACTAGCGGAGCCCAGAACTGCTGCAAAATTGAAAGATAGATCCACTTGAGAGCTCTGTTCGCTTGTTGTGGCAGTGATTTTAAGGTTATCGAGAGGGGTTTGAGGGGGGTGTAGGCTTCTATTTCTCAGAAGCCATGGTGACTCCGCCAGCCGGAGCTCAAGAAATTGCCCGTTGAAGAGTCAGATACCGTTGAGAAAAAGTAAGAGAGGAGGAGGAGAGCTCTCTCTTATGTTTAACAATATTAAGATCTTTCAAGCAATTTGCGGGTAGGACAGCTCTGTTCTCAAACGTAAGTTTTAGAAATAGTACAGCCTAAACAGAAAAGCTAGATAAAAGATCTTTCTTTTGACCACATATAATATGATAGTTTTTCATCTATTAGTCAAGTTTGGTTTGGGTTATACACTTGTAATTATTTAGAAAAGTAATTATACACATTCAATTTCCTTGTTAATCTTTTATTTTTTCTAAAAAAATAATTATTTTGTTTGTCTTATTTTCTTGCACTAGTTATTACTTTTTTCCACAATTCTTATCATGATTTAGTCGTTTTATTTATTTTACTTTGCTTGTGCTTTGTCTTGAGCCATCGTCTCTCGAAAATAGCCGCTTAGAGATTGTGCTCATTCTACTCTCTACAGACCCACGTTGTGGAATTCAGTGGTATGTTGTTGTTGTAAAAAAATTTTAATAATCGAATTCAAACCAGCCATAAATGACTCTTAGAATTTTACTCTGCTAAGATACTCTAATATTCTATGACAGGGAACATGTGAAAAGAAACCAAACCTGAGGGTTAAAAGTAACTAAAGTAAAAGTCGAGGGTATAAATCCTACACCGTTCCATCAGGAACCCTCTAGGAAGAGAGAGAACCCTGATAAGAAGCTCATCGCCAATTTCATCAGAATTCCGCCAAATCCTAATTGAAATTCCAGGTAATATCTAAAGACTCTTCCTCATCGCCCTGTTCTACGTTTAAGGTACATTTTTTTAATCTATCATTCCTTGAAAATGGTCGAGTGGGAAGAAACCCTAGTTACGAATCTATTAAAAGCTTATCGAATTCACTTATTTCTGTATTTCTTGGATACCTTGTGTTGCGAATTGATTGTTTTTTTGGTTGTGGTAGAGTGGGTTTTGTTTTGATTTGGGTGTTATTTCTCACCGTTTATCGGGGTTTGCTAGAAATGCTCGAACTTTTAGAGGTGTCAAATGGGCGGGCTGGGTAAATTTGGACGGGTCAAAATGGGTCAATTCAATGAACGGGTCATAACCCAACCCAACCACAGATATCTGTTGTGGTGATGTTTCTTGTGTTACATTACAAGTATATTAGTTTTTTTGATCAGTGAAGTTCTAACTTCAAAAAAGAAATAGTGGTTCCTTCACTTCTATGGTTACTTCTTAAACGGTGGGGTCTTTTCTATACGCCGGAGCCTTTACTTTATACTTCAATTTAATATTTAATCAGCTAATTGATGTTATTGGGAACTTGTTTAGTTCACATGCGTTGGCTCTACCCATGAATTATCCGCTATTTTTTCCCTTCAGAAAGCTGCAACCATAATATCAGACTTGCTTGGAAGAGTGAGGCTGGCAGCAAATTATTAGGATATTGGAATTGAAAGATGTCATGAAAAGAACAATTATACTTGTGTAATTATAAAATACTTGATGGGTCTGCTTGGTATGGCAGACAATATTTTATTGTTTTACTCACTAACATGATTCTCCAATGTTGGTTACCTTGAATGGTTGAAAGTTCACCACCAAAAGGGTGAAAACAACGGAAGTCATTTTCCTGTACGAATATTCCAAATCTCACTCCATATGACTTGCTTCAGCCAAGGTTGTTGTCAACTTTAAGATTCAAAGATTTCACCAGAACACCATCGTTCATCTTTTATGATTGCCAGGGCGGAGCCATATTGCAGTTTATGGGTTCGGCAGCTTTGGCCCAAATCCTGTATTTAAATTTAAAAAAATTCTCTTTATATGTACAAGTAATTTATCTAGAACCCGGTAAGCTGCCTTTTCTAAAATTTAGAACCCATAACTCAAAATCCTAGTTCCACCTATGATGATTGCCATGTAATTCTATTTTTACATCCAACCAAATATTGAAAAACAAGTTAGACAATGATTTGCCAAAATAAATCCTTTTCAACTGATAATATTTTGCATCATATCCCATCTTATCGTTGCAGTTGCCTCCACAGTTCAAGCAGTGTTTTACTGACCATTGGCAACTTAAAAATCTTGTCTTATCATAGGGTTCAGGGAAATGACATCAGTTGCACTAAACTATTTCTATGTTGACTTAAATGGGAAAGGGATATATTGCATGTCTTGTAGGATGATTTCTCAGTGCTCTTAAAAATAAACTGAGAAAAGGTAAAATGCATGAAGTATATCGCGATCTCACCTCATCTTATGACACCGATGCTTTCTTTATGATAGATTTCAAGCGCTTGGAACAAAAATGAGCCTGGGAATCATACATAGGGATGTATTTGGGGAGTGGGACAAGTCAGGGTGGAGTATTTGTGTTTTATGTATAGTTGGAGGTTCTTCCTCACTTTCAGAAGAGCTATCATCTGCAAAATTTATTGAGTGGATGAGGAGATCGAATATTAATTCAAATAGTTTTTGCTTTGGAGCATCTTGGAGCATATGAGCAATGGAGCTTGTGGAGCATAGCTTAATTTGGGATTGCTCTCTTGGTTTCATAATTTTTCTGTTTGAATCTATTATTTTGGAGCATCATGGAGCATTTGAGCAATGGAGCTTGTGGAGCACAGCTCAATTGGAGGATTGCTCTCTTGGTTTGCTTCATTATTTTTCTGCTTGAATTTTTCTGTTTGAATCTATTTTTTTTATGGAGCATTTGAGCAATGGAGCTTGTGGAGCACAGCTCAATTGGAGGATTGCTCTCTTGGTTTGCTTCATTATTTTTCTGCTTGAATCTGTTATTGTCAAGTCAAATACAGAATGCTAGAAATGTATCCATTTTTATTGTTTAAATTTTATCTCATCAGCTTTAACTGGAATCTCAAAAAGTTGTTTATAAGTTACATCTACCTGCATTGTTGCAGTGAATTCTCCCTTCATTGATGAGAATGAGTGGCCGTTTTTCACGTTCAATCTACGTTGGCAACCTTCCAGCAGATATAAAGGAATTGGAAGTTGAAGATCTATTCTACAAGGTCTGTCGCTTTCACTTATCTAAACACTCTAGCTGCAAAGGCTTATTTTCTTGTGGAGAATTTAGTCGTCAATTGTACTCTAACTCATTGGGCTCTGGATTCAACCTTCAATGCATAAGTTATATTTGTAAACAACAAAAAACAATGGCCTTGCTTGAGATTATATCGCAGATGAATGCATTCCTAGTTTCTAGTTATGCTCATACACTGAATTTCATTACAATGTCATCTGTATACATGGATAAATTTTTTGATTTGCCTCTTATTTGCAAAATTTTGGAACAAGAAAGCCTAAGTGTAGTCTCTTAAGAGAATCTGATCTGTTGCAGTACTAGTGCCAATATTACGTTATGGTTGAAAACAAAGCGCGATTGTGAGGGAGGCAGCTTCTTTGGCATCCTCCCTGCCTTCTTTTTATTTTTCCTGTCTTAGGTTCAGTGCTTTCTTCCCTACTTGTTGGTACTATATGCTATAGACTCTAGTAGTCAATACCACCAGTAGACTGTTTACCCAATAGAGAGTAAACAGTAGGCATTCAGTCTCATCCTGAAATGTAGGCTGGTTTAGCATATGCTCTTGCTAGCACTGTATACTAAACTTCCTTATAAAAAATACTGTATCTTAAACTTAAAATACGCTTACTGATTTCTAAATTCTATCCTTTTTGCAGTATGGTCGTATATTGGATATTGAGTTGAAGATTCCACCTCGTCCTCCTTGCTATTGTTTTGTGGAGGTATGTTTGTTTAGCATATTTACATACATACAGTTTTCTGTAGGTTGAGGTTTGACCTTCTGTTGTCAAGTAATTTTTTATTTTTTGATCTGGTTGTCAATTACTTCTTTAGTTTGGAAGTTCTCGAGATGCAGAAGATGCCATCAGGGGTAGAGATGGCTACAACTTTGATGGCTGTCGGCTAAGGGTAAGAACAATTCGTGCTTGATTCTCTCATATTCATAGATACAGAGGCCTATGTAAAAAACATGAGCTTCCGCATGGTTGACCTTTTTAGATGTATGATAACAGGTTGAGCTTGCTCATGGAGGAAGAGGGCAATCATCTTCAAGTGATCGCCGAGGTAGCTACGGAAGCAGTGGTGGTGGAGCAGGGCGTTATGGCGTTTCTCGGCATTCTGATTACCGAGGTTCCACTATAACGTATTTGGATGTCTCATGAAGTTCCCTGTCTTAATTTCTGTAGATGTAATTGTCCTTGATCATATATATGTATCTTAACTTTTTTCTTGTCATGCATATACAGTTATCATTCGAGGTCTTCCATCTTCTGCTTCTTGGCAAGATTTGAAGGTAAGTGAAATGGGCCAGATATTTGCTTATGATGGTTTGTATCTGTAACAATTGCAGTAACCTGCTGGAAAATGTGTCAGGATCATATGCGGAAAGCTGGGGATGTGTGCTTTGCTGAAGTTTCTCGTGACAGTGAAGGTACGAGTAGACATATCTCACGATCCTTTTAGTTGTGAATTTTACACAATGCTCAAGAATCCAAGGTAAGAAAGATTAAAAAAATTGCTAAGAATTCAAGTGACAGTAAAGCGCGGTTTTTTATCAAGGAAAAGAGACGAAATTAATTACACATGCAATGTAAGGAACAAACGCTACAGAGAAACTAGAATTGATTATGTGAACAAGGGAATAGGAAAACTTCAGTCAAGTGCATGGAGTAAAAATCACACTATTCAAGCGCAGAACCATATTAAATTTCTAATTCAAATTCATATCAGCTGTAAGTTCTTAAGATTTTTCTAATTTTCTACTCCTAATTACTATGTTATTCATTCATAAAATGTTTCTTTAATGATATATCACTTGTCCAACAATATAATTTTTCCCTCTTTGAGATAGTACATGGGTAATGAGGCTTACAGCTTAGCACCTTGGTGCTTGTTGCGAAGCGCTGAGACCACGAGGCGGAGGCAATGCTTCAATGCACTTATCTTTTGGCCTTCATCGTGCCTCAAACAAACCTTTGAGAAAAACTGGAGGTTAACAAGAATAAAATGCAAATGTTGTATTTTTATTTTTGAAGAGTAGAATATTCAGGAAAATTGTTTTTAGGTGACATTTGTGTTTTGTTCTTGTGCTAACTGTGTGTATGTCTGTTCTTACTTTTCTTATCCATATCAGGAACCTTTGGCTTGGTTGACTACACAAATTATGAAGACATGAAGTATGCTGTAAGTTTCTCATCTGCCTCACTATTTAATTGATTTTAAACACTTGTCTATATGCTGCTATCTACTTTTATTATTGAGGAGTCCAACCCCTACTTGCAAGGTTAAGTTTCCCAAACTTTTAAGTTCTTTGGTTTATTAATCTTTGGAAGGATGGTTAGTTGCGGGGTTTTAACAGTTTCCTCCGTGAGTGATTCTTGTGTTTTGCTAGTTTCAGTACTCACTCACTAATGTTTAAATCTGTTATCTCCCTTGATAGTGGTTATTTGTTAGTATCATTGTGTCCCTTTGGAAAAGTACCAGGCTTGTGGTTAACATGTTTTCTTCTTGTTCAGATAAGAAAACTTGCTGATACTGAGTTCAGGAATCCTTGGACAAGAACCTACATCCGGGTATTTGCTTATCCTTGTTATTCTTTATGCTTCATTTTTGTTAGTTTTCCTCCTTCAACCCGAACTCTTGGAGACACTTTTTTTTTTAAAATTCAATGCTTAATCTCTCAGCATATTTAAGGGGGTGTGGTGGTGATTTCCTAATTCCATGGGTGGCAACATTGGTTATCTAGGATTCTTTACGATACAATTATCCAGTGAACGTGTAATACTTGAGTTAGTAGTAGCAGGGATTTTTTTTTACAGTGTATGTTTACATTGATGCTCACTTCATTTTATTGTTCCTTCATATAGGTAAGAGAATACAAGGGCAATCCTTCGAGAAGTAGGAGTAGGAGCAGGAGCAGGAGCAGAAGCAGAACTCCAAGGAGAAGTAGGAGGTATATCAAGTTGATGATAATAATTGAGCTCGTTTATGTACATTCCTTTTTGTCTTGATGTCTTACTGGAAGTTAATTCTGCAGCAGATCACCCGCCCGTTCAGTTTCGAGATCACCACCTCCAAAGTCTAGATCTGCATCTCCTGTTAAGCCGACCAGGTATATGACATTGCATTATTAGTTAAATGTGTATTTTTTTCCGAGGTACTAGTATAGCCTTTTGTTTTCCATGTTCAATTTAGCTTTTTAAGGCTGTCTTAACACTTGAGCTCATCATCTGCGTCCAGGTCCAGGTCCAGGTCATTGTCCAGATCAGTGTCAAGGTCGAGGTCGAGGTCTAGGTCAGCATCAAGGTCCAGATCAACATCACCGCGTCAGGTTAGGCTATGTTTTTGTATTTAATGTTTGATTTTGCATCTGGGAGATAGCTTTTGTTTTTTGGTCTTGTTGCTAGATGGTCATGACCAGAATTTTCGATGCTTCATATTGTCCATGCCTTAGACCTTTCTAATGTTTGCATATTTTGGTCTTATTAGGCCCGATCAAACAGTGGCTGATGCTGATGCAAGATTTGTTTAGCGGTGTTCTCCTGTTGAAAGGAGAATCTGAAACTACATGCTTTAGTTTGAATAGGAGTCTGCTATGGACTAGAGCTGTATTAAAGGCCGGAACCTTTGGAGGTCTGCCCTAGTAATGTGCTATTTTTATCTGAAAGCTGCAGTATCCTGTTCTCTCGACTGTCAGTAGTATCTGTGGCTAATTGAACATGTAGGATTTACTTTTGCAAGTGATTTTCTACTTAATGGAGTTCTGACTATTAAACATTGGCTTGTTGAGTCAGTTTCTTTTGTTGTTGATGTGATGCCGTATTGGGTTGTCTCTTTTAGCAGTTGGTATTTGTTGAAGCTTTTGATATTCCCCGCCAAAATACTTCGCCATAAAAAGCACATATGAATTGGTGATCCCTCCTAACTACCGCTGAAATTTTGTGGTGGAAAGTGCATGCGTGGTTAAGTGATAGCTTTGATATTTGTCCGTGAGAAAATGATTCCGCAATCAACTGTTAATAGGGGTGGCAAATGGGTGGGCTGGGCTGAATTTGGACGGGTAAAAATGGGTCGAGTTAATAAATGTGCGGGTTATTGAGGTCACGATCATTTTTCAGGAATCGTGGTGACACCTACATAACCTCATTAGTAGGCGAACCACCTCCCAAATCTTAAACAAGATATGATATAAACAAAAGCGGAAGAAAAAGATAACATCCAATAACACCCCAATTGAAAACAAGCTTCCATAATTAAATTGAGCCTAAAAACATGATTATCTATCATCACGCAATCCTATTTCACAATAATAATACCTTTTAATCAATAAGCCTCCATTAAAATCAACCCATAGCTCTCTTATTCTCACAATATGCATAACTCATTTTTCTCAACTTAGATAACATGCTAAACCACCATTAGAGAGCTTAGAAACACAACTTAAGTCAATAAAATAGAAGAATCTATTACCTCAAGGTTATTGCTCCTAAGGTATTGAAATTCCTCCCAAGCGGCGCTGGTTTCGAGGGTTACTAATTTGGGAAATTTTTTTCTGACTTAGGGAATATATAGGACACTTGAACAATATTTTCGCTCCAGAATATATAGGACACTTGAACAATATTTCCGCTCCAGTAGAATGACTCCGCTGGAGCGGACCCGCTGCGGCGGAAAAGCCTTCGCCGGAGCGAAGGTCACTTCACACCTCATACCTCGCAGCGGGGACGCGTCTCCGTTGCGGCCGAAACTGCCCATCCCAAACTTCCGCTTTGGTGAGCCAACCTCTCGTCGAGGCGGACCCGCTGGAGCGAATGTTGGTGTCGCCGCGGCGGACACCAGATACCAACAAAGAAATTTAGCCAACACCTTTATCAAACACCTGAAACACTCTTAAAATCCCCCGACACAAACCAGACATGCACGTCTATGATAAACAGTGCTACGAACTCGCTCGTACCCTTGAATTTCACAATCAACCGAGTAAGGTATACTTTTTTAAATAATCATCCGGAAAAACTAATTATCCAAACTTCACACATAAAGACACAAAATACATCTGATTGCCTCGGGAAGCGAACCAATGACTAGACTAAATCATAAATGACCCTCTGTAATGACCCGTCTGGTTGTTTTGGACTTTTCGACTTGTTTTTTCAAGAATACCCTTCCCGTAGATTTAACTCGGTGTTTATGACTTGCGGGGATGGGTGGTACGGCTTTCGAGGAGTTCTGATAGGTTTAAGATTCCTTTTGGTAGGTTTGATAAATCCTAAGTTAAGAGATTATGAGAGTTTGATCCATAGTTGACTTTTGGATAAACGTGCTCTTTTCATAGTTTCATCGGTTCCATTAGTTTCGGAATGACGTTTATAACTTAGTCGAACCTTTGATTTGGGACCCGAGGCAGCCCGGTGTGTTTTGGGGGTTAAGTTGTAAAATTGTGAAATTAGAACTTAAGAGTTGACTTTAGTCAAACCTGAGCCTTAGAGACCCTTTTCAGAAAATTCGAGTGCGCAATCGGGTCTGGAATGTATTTTCTAATAGGAATGCATGTTTGATTTGTGTTTGGGAGGTTCCAGGAGTGTTTCAGGTGGTTGACAGAGGATTGGGTGACTTTGGGCTACTGCTGGTTGCTGGTTTAAGGTGAGTTGAGACCTAGAATTCTATTTTCATTCCCCCAAAAATATTCCTCTTGGTTCTAGAGCTTGAGTAGTAAGTTGCTGGAGGTTTTAAGGGGAATTTTTCATTAAAGTAATCTTCCACCCTTCTATCAATGTGTTCTAGTTATATTATGTCCTAAGCTTGATTCTTAAATGGGGGGAAATAAGAGGAGGACCTTGTTGAGAATAAGAGAGTTATGTTTGGGGCTTGGGGCTTGGGGCTTGGATATTGGATTGTTATTGTAGATATTGTAAACTAGTGATGTATTGGACTAGTAGATTGTATTTAATTGACCAACTACATGTTATAAACCCTTTTGGAAGTTGGGGAAAATTCTAAGGTTAGAATTGAGGTTTTTGCCTATTCTTGATTTAAGAATCCTATTGGGCTTTGTTATTAAATTAACATGAGATTATGACTATTCAGCATGTTATTGTACTATTTGGGTAATAAAGTTCGTGTCTTGATAATGTGGACCCGGGGTTTCTATGTAATTTCGACTTAGGAATTCTAGATTTTAGACCCATAATCTCATATAATCTATATAATTAACCAGACTAGGCTCGCGATGAGGCTCAACGAAATAGGAAAGTTGTTGCGTGATGTCTTCGGCTTTGAATCAGGCAAGTTGAGACTTACTAGACCTTAATATAGTGTTTATGTGTTGGTTTAATAATTAATGGGGGTAATAAGGTATTGGGGGTCCCTTACTAGTGAGGTGACGAGCACTAGTACGGGTACTAATGAATTTAACTTGAGTAATTAATGAACCTGTTGGATATACTTGAAGAATATTATGTGTTTAGCCTTCGGGCCAGGAGCGCGATGCATAAATCCGCTTAGGTTGGTATGATTGTTGATTATCTGGGCATGTAGCCATGTTTGATATGCTATTATTGATTTTTCTTGTCATGCATTTCGTCTAAATATTTGAAAGAGAATTATTAATACTGATCGTATATCTTATGTTGATTGCATGGTGTACTTGTATTCATATCATTCATATATATATCACGTTGACATTTGAACTGTTGAGATATTGAGGAAAGAGTCATGGGAAGCCAGTTATTAGATATGGTACATGATACAAGAGTGATGATAAACGATGACACTTCAGCCACAGAGCTGGTATCCGATAGGATCAGATGGGTATATGGACCTCATGAGTCCCTCATGGGTCACGTGACAGCTATTGCAACAACGTGTGTATACCGAGTACATACGGCCAGTGCGTACATACATATCATCTGCATTGCATTTATTCTTATTCTTTTATATGTATTTATTGTTGTGTGTACTCGATGATGACTTCTGATGAATTACATGATCTTTGGCTTGATAGAGAGTAATACTGATACTTGGGACTTGTAATTGCTGTGAGATTGAGTTGTGAGACTTGATGAGACTAGACGCCCGATCATGGGGTTTAGACTGTTGACATTGCTTTTGAGGACTATGATAATACTCGTGCACTATTTAACTGTAGAACTAAAAGATTTAACCTTTAATGGTAAGCCTGTTATGTGGAGAAAAAGACTGAATCTTGATAGTGTTTGTGCCTTAATTCGTGAAAGGGCTGAACCCTTATGAGTAGACATTATTCTAACTAATGAAAGAAGGTAATCTTGAGGATTTAGATGCCCGCTTGGGTGTAGGTTTGAATATTATGGTTATATCTATTCTATTTGAGGTAAAACTAGAACTTAATTAAGTTATGTGAAGAGCAATTGACTTTATGACTCGGTGTGGTTGTAGAATCTTTACCTAAATTCTTGAATTATTTAGGAACTGTATAATGTGACTAACCAAGCAAGAAGAGAAGTATTGGGAGTACTAACCCTCGTCATCGCTATAGTTAGGGTCGGTCGACGATGCTGCTGGGTACACGTGCTTTTCATACTCATTCTACAATTGCTACACTCTATGTGCAGGTACCGAGCCGGACGCTAGCGGAGGAGCTTGACGCAAAGCTTGGAGATTCCTCTTGGGAGTCCAGAGTGAGACGTAGATTCCATCTCAGCACTTGAATTCCTTATCTAGTTGTTTTACCTTTCTGTCCTATACTTCAGACAGTGATTGTATTTAAGTTCCAGACTTGTATTTCGATTAACAGCTCTGTGCTCATGACAATCAGATTTTGGGGGACTTCTTTCAGATTATGTATTAAATTATAAGTCTTGTTAATCCATTCTCTTTCATTTTTCTTATTTTTTGACATTTATTTCTGTATTCACTATGTTGAATGGTTGTGGTTCGCCTACGGGTTAGGGTAGGTGCCCTCACGGAACAATGGGATTTTGGATCGTGATAAATTGATATAAGAGCACTAGGTTCATTGGTCTCATGAGTACAAGAGTTTGTCTAGTAGAGTCTTGCAGATCCGTATGAAGAGCTCCATATCTATCTTCGAGAGGCTATATGACATTTAGGAAGCTTTTAGTCTTTCATTTGTTAACGTACGTATGTGATTCTGTCTAAGGTCTAAACGTTTTTGTTTCAATCTCTCACCAATTGTGAGGACTCGCCCATGAGTGGTTGGATGTGACATCACATGATATAGTTCGAGGTGTGTCACCTTGATAAGGACACAATGTTGAGTTCAAATTGGAGCTATAATTTGAAGACTCGGTTGAGCGAGATTGTGACTCAAATAATTTTGTTCAGTGATATCCCTAAAAAATTAGAGAGATGGTACGGAGGACTGCATTTGAGAATGTTTGACATATAAAAGATGTTTTGCTTGAGGTGTGATTGATGTGAGAATACTTCGAAGTAGTCCAAATATATTACGACAGTCTTGTGATGAGGGTGTATCAACTATGAGCTAGTGATTCAATAACAAAAGAGTGCACAAATTAGCATCTCGATGACGAGCTTAGACTCGGGAGGACAGAGACCATGGTAATGTTGTGAAGAGAGTTTAATAAAAGACAAGGACGTGAAAGATGATCCTTGGTAAAGAGGTCAGAAGTGGTGGGACTTGTTATGAGATTCGTATAAAGAGTTTTCTTTCTATCAAACGGGGTCGAGTTATACTGAAGAGGATTAGAATGATTCAAGCTTGGTGAAAAACAATATATTAAAATGGTAAAGTATTCTTCTGATAGGAGCGCAGTGTATGCTAAGCCTCTTAATTCATAAGAGTAGGAAATGTTAAGTGGAGTTGTGACAATATCGGCTAATGGGGATGGATCTAGCGACGAACAAGTGTGAATGTTTAATTACTTAAGGAGTTATCAGTGGTTGCACTTAATGGTGGATAAGGAATATGGGCATTGTACTTATTGCTCAGGGCTACGTAAATTTTCATAAATGATAGTGATGTAATTTTTTGAAATTGACGGAATGAAGAGGATAACTTCATGATTTGTTAGAGGCATTCTAAACTGATGAGACAAGGCGAGAGAGGGTTATGTTTGGGCAAATATCAGTTAAAGACTCTTGAGTGAGGTGCCAGTCGGTAAGGAAATTTAAAGTGGTAGATCAATGGTAGATGTTAACTACTTGATTTTTGAAGTACATTTCAGGAATTGAAGTGAGGATCAATGATAACAGTTGAAACTAAGAAAAGTGAATTCACTACAGTACTTTATGTATTGATATTTGATTGATGGACTTGTAAGCCAAGGTAGAAGAAGGATCTTTCAGCTAAGTGATACTGGTATGGAACCGTATGAGAGTGTTAGTAGAACTTTGTGAATGGTAAGTGAGATTGCACTACAAGTTATGCAGTTGCAGTGAGGGTTTGGAATATTACATCGGCAATAATGGATCTTGTTGGGATAATAGAGGTTGATCAGTATTTCTGGTGGAAGGTTTCATGAAGGATTGTTCATATGATGCGTTTGATTTAGATAAGTATTCAGCTTTGGGGATTCGAGTGGGGAAAGGAAAACTTTCAGTTATTCAAGTTTGTGGTTTACTACTGTCTCCGGGATTGGCTTAGCTATTTGGCAAGATTTATGATATTTCGGTACACTCTCGAGTGGGTTCGAGTGATTTTCGGTTGGTAACGACGAATGTGATTTCAGATGGAATATGGAAATTGAGGAATTAAGATAAAGACATATTTGATTCGAAGCAACATAATTATTTGAGTCAAGTATGAATTATGGTAGAATTATATCACATCATTCAGGTGGGATGTAATTAGTAAGTATGCTTGAAAGAAGTCTACGAAGTTTGAATAAGTGTTATGGCAAAGTGCCATGGGATTTGTGATTGACGATCGTGAGATTCAGGTTTCATATAACTGACGTGATGAGGTTGATAGAAAGATGACTTGTGTTGTACCAAGGTGGTTAATTTCATATCATTCTTGAGTGAATGAACTAGAATTGATTAATAAGAGGGAAGCTTGAAATCTCTTAAACGTGAAGGTTAAAGTAATATTTTTGAAGCGAAATAATGTTCATGATAGTAGATTGTGTCGAAGCGTTGCTGGCTGGATAGCATGGTTAAGTACATCAAGTATTAATGACGTGGGAGTAGTTGTGTGTGGTAAGGCGCATGGATTGCTAGGAGTGATGCTTTTGGATTGGCTAAATGCGTAAGGGTATTGCAATTGGAGATCCAATGGTTATAAAGGGGAAATATGAGGCTTCAAGCCTTGTGTCGAAGTATTCAGAGCAGTGAACGAGCTTAGTGAAAGCGCAAGAAGTAAGATTCGATATATTTAGATTCCATGGAGTAAAGTCATATTTTGGTATCAGTTGTGAGTCGAGTACAAAAAGATTTAAGTTATAGGGTGTGGTTCCTCGATACTAAGATGATGACTCAGGTAGATTTCAGTTGTTAGAGTTATGGATGACATCGCAGCGTTGAGTATTCATGAGCAACGGATTAGGATCGATCGCCACAGACCTATGAGAGTTCTATGAATAGTTGTGTGAAGGAATTGAGTTAGTTCGGGTGACTATTGGCGACATTCAAAGAGTTGTGCACCTTGCTCCAGATCAGGATTGTTCACGTATCACGGGATGGCTTATGGTTAACTTATTATAATTTATGGCTAGTCTAGTAATCCATTTTTAAAGATTTGATAGATTTACAGTTCAGAACAGAGATACGACAGAGTTATCATGCTTTATTTGGATTGCAAGTTGAGTTGATGATCGCAAATATTCGGACAGTTCTAATGGTCTACGCAGGTACTTGGTGATGGCTTGAGAAGATACAAATGGGTATAGGAAACCTTGGGGTGATCAGACGATTTTCTGTAGATTTGGCAAATAAAGAGTTATTGGGATGATGTGCATATTATGATTAACATAAATTTGATGATGAGAGTTAGCTCAATAGTTTCAGCTCAATAAAATGAAACTAATGAATTTGGAATTAGTGTAATTGGCCTTGGATAAGGTCAGTTTTTGGGTAGAATGGTTGAGAGTTGGCCCAAAACAAGCATATTCTTTTTGAAAAAAGAGAGAGTCACGATTTAGACTCACAACGTATGATGACATGTTTTCTATGAATTCTTAGTATCAAAGATGACTTTGGATGGTGTAGAACAAAGATAAGTGAGATTGGAGTATTTGACCGGTACAAGCTTAGTAATGAATTGTGGCTACAACTAAAAGATTTGGAGTGTTCATGATGGAATTCATAGAATCAATCAATTGCGTCCATAGGTGCGGTTAGAATAAAAGTCAAGGGATTTGAGCGGGGTCAGTTCGAATGTAAGAAAATCAGTTGTGGAAGAAATTTTTGATTTCTAAACTAAGTCAAGGGAAGTTCTAACGGGTAAAGCAGACAAATAGTGCTATCAATGTGATTCTTGAATGTGAAGCTTTTCATGAGGTTTATAATGGAGGCTCTTCGTCTACTCGACAACTTTGGTACTTTTCTTTACCGTTTCAGGATGAACGTGTGTTTAAGTGGTAGTTGATGTAATGACCCGTCTGATCGCTTTGGACTTTTGGACTTGTTTTCCCAAGAATACCATTTCTGTAGTTTTAACGCGTTATTTATGACTTTCGGAAATGGGTGGTACGACTCCCGAGAAGTTCAGATAGGTTTAGGATTCTTTTTGGTAGGTTTGAAAAATCCCAAGTTAGGAGATTAAGAGAGTTTGACCCATAGTTGACTTTTGGGTAAACGTGCTCTTTTCATAGTTTTGCCGATTTCATTAGTTTTGGAACGACATTTATGACTTAGTCAAGCCTTTGGTTCATGACTCGAGGCAGCATGGTGTGTTTTGGGGGTGAAGTTGTAAAATTATGGAATTAGAACTTAAGAGATGACTTTAGTCAAACCCAAGCTTAAGAGACCTTTTTCAAAAAATCTGAGTGTGCGAGCGAGTCTGGAATGTATTTTCTGATAGGAATGCATGTTTGGTGTGTATCTTGGAGGTTCCGAGAGTGTTTTGGGTGGTTGACGGAAGATTGGGTGACTTTGGGCTGCTGCTGGTTGCTGATGTCCGCTCCAGCGACCAGGTGTCCGCCTTAGCGGAGGTTAGGCTCACTGAAGTGGGGTTGGATTGGGTATTGAAAAATTGCTTCACCAGATGGGTTTTTCGCCAGGGCGTGTGCGCCTCAGCGTAGGTTGCTTCCGCCCAAGCGGAATTTTGGGATTTATGCGACTTTCATCCTAGCGGATTTTCGTTGGGCGGGTTCGCCCCAGCAAAATCGAGTCCGTCAAAACGAATCTCTATGCTGATTTAAGGTGAGTTGAGACCTAAAATTCTATTCTCATTCTCCCAAAAATATTCCTCTTGGTTCTAGAGCTTGGGCAGTAAGTTGCCGGAGGTTTTAAGGGAAATTCTTCATTAAGGTAATCTTCTGCCCTTCTATTAATGTGTTCTAGTTATATTATGTCCTAAGCTTGATTCTTAGATGGGGGAAATAAGAGGAGGACCTTGTTTGAGAATAAGAGAGTTATATTTGGGGCTTGGATATTGGATTGTTGTTGTTGATATTGTAAACTAGTGATGTATTGGACTAGTAGATTGAATTTAATTGACCAATTGCATGTTATAAACCCTTTTGGAAATCAGAGAAAATTCTAGGGTTAGAATTGATGTTTTTTGCCTATTTTTTATTTAAGAATCCTATTGGGCTTTGTTATTAAATTAACTTGAGATTATGACTAACCAACATGTTATGGTACTATTTGGGTAATAGAGTTCGTGTCTTGATAATTTGGGCTCGGAGTTCCATTGTAATTTGAACTTAGGAATTTCTAGATTTAATTGTCATTATGATACAGTTAGATCCATAATCTCATATAATCGATATGATTAACCAGACTGGACTCGCGATGAGGCTTAACGAAAGAGGAAAGTTGTTGCGTGATGTCTTCCGCTTCGAATCAGGCAAGTTGAGACTTACTAGACCTTAATATAGTGTTTATGTGTTGTTTTAATAATTAATGGGGGTAATAGGATATTGGAGGTCCCGTACTAGTGAGGCGACAAACACTAGTACGGGTAACGTGAACTTAACTTGAGTAATTAATGAACATGTTGGATATACTTGAAGAAGATTATGTGTTTAGCCTTGGGCCGGGAGCATGGTGCATAAATTCTCTTAGGTTAGTATGATTGCTGATTATCTGGTCTTATAGCCATGTTTGATATGCTATTATTGATTTTTCTTGTCATGCATTCATCATTCCATATCTCGTCTGAATATTTGAAAGAGAATTATTAATACTGATTGTATTTGTTATGCTGACTGCATGATGTACTCATATCCATATCATATATATATTGACATTTAAATTGTTGAGATACTAAGGGAAAGAGGCTTGGGAAGTCGGTTATTGGATACGGTACATGATACGAGAGTGATGATAGGTGATGACAGCCACAGAGCTGGTATCCGATGGGATCAGATGGGTATAAGGACCTCATGAGTCCCCCATGGGTCACGTGACAACTACTACAGAAACGTGTGTATACCAGATACATATGGCCAGTACATACATACATATCATCTGCATTGCATTAATTTTTATTCTTTTATATGTATTTATTCTTGTATGTACTCGATGATGATTTTTGATGAATTATATGATCTTATGTCTTGATAGCGAGTAATATTGATACTTGAGACTTGTAATTGATATGAGATTGAGTTGTGAGACTTGATGGGACTAGACGCCCAATCATAGGGTTTAGGCTGTTAACATTGCTTTTGAGGACTGTGATAATACTTGTGCACTATTAAACTGTAGAACTAAAAGATTTAACCTTTAATGGTAAACCTGTTATGTGGAGAAAAGACTGAATCTTGATAGTGTTTGTGCCTTAATTCATGAAAGGGTTGGACCCTTATGAGTAGAGATTATTCTAACTAATGAAAGAATGTAATCTTGAGGATTTAGATGCCCATTTGGGTGTAGGTTTGAATATTATGGTTATATCTATTCTATTTGAGATAAAACTAGAACTTAATTAAGTTATGTGAAGAGCAATGGACTTTATGACTCGGTGTGGTTGTAGAATCTTTACCTAAATTCTTGAATTATTTAGGAACTGTATAATGTGACTAACCAAGCAAGAAGAGAAATATTGGGAGTACCAACCCTTGCCACCGCTATAGTTAGGGTCGATCAACGTTGATGCTGGGTATACGTGCTTCCCGTACTCACTCTACACTTGATGCACTCTATGTGCAGGTACCGAGCCGGACGCTAGTGGAGGAGCATGACGTAGAGCTTGGAGATTCATCTTGGGAGTCCAGGGTTTGCCGTAGATTCCATCCCACCACCGAAACTCCTCATCTCGTTGTTTTACCTTTTTGTCCTATACTTCAGACAATGATTGTATTTAAGTTCTAGACTTGTATTTCGATTAGTAGCTATGTACTCATAACAATCAAGATTTTGGGGAATTTCTTTCAGATTATGTATTAAATTATAAGTCTTGTTAATCCATTCTCTTTCATTTTTCTTATTTTTCCGTATTTATTTTCGTATTCACTATGTTGAATGATTGTGGTTCGCCTATGGGTTAAGGTAGGTGCCCTCATGGCACAATGAAATTTTGGGTCCTGACACCCTCCGGAACTACCGGAAGCGACGGAACCCGAAAACGAACCCATCTACTCAAAAGTCAAATTTGAGTCAAACTAACCAACTCTAAGTTCCTAATTTTGCATTTTCCCCTCCGAAACTCGTATAAATGGACCTCGGAATTCGTGTCACCCGTCCCCGCGCATCACAAACTCCACAAAGAGCCTACGGGAAGGGTCAAATTAGCAAATAAGGGTCTTTAGCTAAAAATGACCGGACGGGTCGTTACAATTGACCCGCCCAAATGTTACTTAGGATGAAAAGGGTTGGGTTGAAACGGATTATAAAGCGGGTCAAAACCTGACCCGCCCAATTCTTACTAAACTTTAATTGTCTTGTTTTCATTTATTTTAAAAAAAAATTAGTACCTTATAAATTATTATTTTTCTTATATATAAGATCAAATAACTTTTTGAACAAATTTTGATAGATTTCTCATAGATCAATTTGGGCTAGATATTAACCCAAATTTGACAGGTTAAAATGAATTGGACTGAAATAGGTTGAACTAACAAATGGACGGTTCAATAACCCGCCCAAACTTAAATAGGTTGAACGAATTAAGATTTCATGGGTTAAATTTGCCACCACTAAATGTGAAGATACGTATGTGAATAGTAATCTAACAAAGGGTAATGGAAATGAGGATCGGTCAGCTGAATCACGACCGAATCAAGTAGTTTCTACTTCCATACAGTGAGGATGTTAGGATAGTCGCACCCCACTTCACTGAAAGACGAACTCAGAATATTATACTCCATATGTTTCTATTTATGTGAATCCTTTATTATTTAGAGAGTCTGTGATGTGGTTCTTTGACCACGTTTTTCTTATATTTTTTCTAAATTATTTGAATTATAAATTATCATGACTTATAGTACTTTTAATGTAGTTTCTAAATATATAAATTTTATTTTTACAAACTTAAAAAATTTCTATCAAAATTTAAAATCAAAATTATAAAATTTGACACTCGTACTCCGAAAAAACTCACATAAATTGAAACTGAGGGAGTATATAACTTTATGTTTCAGAATTCAGAAAGCATAATCAGCTTAAGAGGCAATGTCGTTAAGAAATCTTATGAACTTGAATTTGTAGTACAATTACCTCGCATTGTTTGTCCAAAAATTTCATGGCTGCTATAGTGAGGTGTTGTTATATATGTATACTGACATTTGATATTTGGATCTCATTAGCTGTTATAAACAAACGTACGCAAATAATTATTTTTCTATATTTTTATGTTATAAACAAAAATACTTGTTAATTTTAAAACCTCAATAGATGTTCATATTTCATTAATTAAAAATTGAAAAGACTAATAAATTCATAACTAGTTATACTATACCGATAGAGAATTAAAATCTAAGAAACATATGCGTTTAAAATTAATTGAGAATTTTAATATTAGAGTATTATGTTGTTTCGTAAATTGTAGTTTCTTAGTCATAATATAACACTTGAATTGGTGAAAATTTTGTCCAAACTTTCAGCGAAATGGAATTCAATAGCTTTCACTTAAAAACTGTCTAACAGCTTAACATAAATATTTTAATATTTTTAATATTTTATTTTTATACATAATATATTTCTTACAAAAATTATTGCACAATATTTTAGTATGACTGTTATAGAGAGGTGATTTACAAAAAATATAGTGCTATAATTAATGTCAATGTTGTTATAGGTAGAATGATATTATAAAGAAGTAAAATATAAAATGAAAAATCGGTTCTGAAAAAAATCAGGCCATTATAGTAAAATATTGTTATAACGAATGACAATTATAGCGAGGTTTGACGTTAATTCATTTGCATTTTGCAAAGAAGTACATGGTTTACTAATATGTGCAAAATAGTTAGAGCGCATTTGCTTGATCTGAAGTTACAAATGATTAGTACTTGAAACTCCAAACGGCACTCAACAATAAGGACACTGCAGATACTATAAGTATAATCTTAGGAACATTGACACTTTCACCAGTTGGGCAACTAGCAAATAAAATATTGAAGAGTAGAAAGATTATAAAATATGTAATGAAAGCTATTCGTGGGTAGAGCCGTTAGACTCGTAGCACCTGTAATGCGTAACGTACGCCTTGAGGCTTGATCTCACCCTAATATTTCGTACCTCTTAATTCACTAGTCCTCTATATTAGCGAATATTCTCCGTATATTTTGTAATTATGATAGATGTATATTTAAGGTAACTTATGATTCTAATTGTATTAGGAATCAACATTTGTAAGGTAAGTTAGGATTCGTACCATATTAGGAATCAACCTTGTACAACTATATATATTGTGACTAATGAAAGGAATCCCTAAGAGAAATTATTCTATCTTACATGGTATCAAGAACCTAAAACCTAAACCCTACTCTTCTCCCTTTTCTTCCTCATTCTCGGCCAAACACATAATTTTTTTTCTGGTTTCTTCCTCCCTATCTCGGCCAAACCAGAAAATTCCATTCCCTCGGCAGGCGGCAACCATGTCTTCCCCCACAAATTCCGGTTCATCCACTGTCACACTTGACAACCCCTCTCAACGTTCAGTATCTTCTTTTCATCCGGCATTCGTCGTTAACAACATCAAGAATTTTATTCCTATAATTCTTGATCAAGAAGACTGTCAATATTCCATGTGGATGGAACTATTCTACATTCATGCATGTGCATACAACGTGCTCGATCATATTGACGAATCTGTTCCTCGTCCCACCGATGTTACAAACTCAATCTGGCGTCGTCTTGATGCCATCGTCAAACAATGGATCTACGACACCATCTCCAAAGACCTGTTATGCACTATCATGAAAACAGGTGCTACGACACGTGAACTTTGGGTCCGGCTAGAAGAAATCTTTCAGGACAATAAAAATACTCGAGTCGTGTATTTGGAAGAGCAATTCAACAATACCCGCCTCGAGAATTTTAACAACATATCCGAATATTGTAAGCAACTGAAACTCATAACCGATCAACTATCCAACGTCGGGACTTCTGTTTCAGAAACCAAGATGGTGCTTCAACTTGTTGCGGGTTTACCGAAAGGTGAATATGACACACTCGCAATAATGATTCAACAAGTCGACCCTCTACCAAGTTTCAACAAAACACGTTCACAACTATTGTTAGAAGAAATTAGACGTGCTAAACAAGAGGAACATAATAAAAAAGCGTTAGCCGTTGATGGGATGGCAACACCTGTGATCAGCAGCAACCAACCACCACTGCAAGGCCACCAACAGCAGCAGTCCAGCGGCGGAGGTCATGGCGGCATAGGTCGCAACAACAAAGGCAAGGGCCGCGGAAAGGGCCAACGCAACAAGCCAACATCGGATAGCAAAGAACTCTGAACCAAAGAAGCAGCGATGGTCCAACCAAAGACGCAGTGGCCCAACCAACAGAATCGGGCCTCGCCGCATGCCCGCATCTGACCGTAGGGCCTGGGCCCAGCAGCCTTGGTCGACTAGCCTCTTGGGCCTTGCCTCACCACCAGTGCAGCCCACCTGACAGTACCCAAAGAAGAAGACAAAGACTGGACACAACTGATTTGGGCCAGGCTTACACCACCGTGAACCTTCAACAGCCCGATGAAATTGGTACATGGACACCGGAGCCACATCTCACCTCACCCGGTCGTCAGGTAACCTATCTTAACTAAGTCGGTTAAAGTGTCCTCAATTTATTACTATCGGCAATGGTCATCGCATTCCAATTGAACGTTACGGTAACACACACACCAAACATCCACACCCACCTTTCTCCCTAAATCACGTCCTATACACACCTAACATCATTAAAAACTTAATCTCTGTTAGAAAGTTTACTAGCAATAATTATGTGTCTGTCGAATTTGACCTTTTTGATTTTTCTGTGAAAGAACTCAATACGGGAAAAATTCTTACACGCTGCAATAGTGTGGGAGATCTCTACCCATTCACTCAATCTTCCGTTGTCAGACCGCAAGCACCTCTATCCCTTGCGGCGATCTCTCCCTCAACTTGGCACAACAGACTCGGACACCCCGGAGACCAGTTTTTACTTTTCTTAGGACTTCCAAGCGTATTCAATGTAATAATGGGAAAATTGCCCAACACTGTTTTTCTTGTCCACTAGACAAACATACTCGTCTTCCATTTATGTCATCAAACGGTGTTACTTTTTCTCCCTTTGATATTGTTCATGCTGATTTGTGGACATCTTCGATTGTTAGCTCTTTGGGTCATAAATTCTATCTAGTATTCTTGAATGATTTTTCACACTTTGTCAGGATTTACCCACTGAAATTCAAATCTGAAGTTTTTGCAAAATTCCTCGAGTTTCAAAAATTCATTAAAACACAATTTAAAAATTCTATCAAATCATTTCAATGTGATAATGGACGAGAATTTAATAACTCAACATTTCACAACTTCTGTTCTAAACAAGGCATGATTTTCCATTTTTCTTGTCCCTATACTTCTTCCCAAAATGGTAAGGCTGAACGAATTATACATACCATCAATAACATGGTTCGCAGACTTCTGTTTCATGCCTGTCTACCACCGTCTTTTTGGGTCTATGCTGTCAAAATGGTAGAATCCCTTCTTAATATTTTACCAACTAGCACACTCCAAAACAAAACCCCTACCGAAATCTTATACCGTAGGCTACCATCATATGATCACCTATGTATTTTTGGATGCTTATGCTACTCCAACATAGCCTCCACTGCACCTCACAAACTTGCCCCTCATACTCTGTCATGTGTCTTCCTTGGTCTGTCTCCTAATCATAAGGGCTACTTTTGCTATGACATTGCCACTTGCAAAATCATCATCTCCCGTCACGTCACCTTTAACGAGACAACCTTTCCTTTTTCAAACCTTCGAAAAATCCAAACAACGGATTACACATTTCTCGATGAGTCTCCTATGTCTCATCTACTCCAGTCGATGTGTCCCCGGCAAAGGACAGTACCGCTGCCATCTATTCCGGCAGTGGACACTGCCCTGTCCCTACTATTGCTGCCTCCAGGTCCCTGCTATCGCCCATCGCACTCGATACCACTCCTCGCACTCCACATCAGCCCCCGCAGCCTCCTGGGCCTCACAGCCCCCGAAATCGTTGAATCGCTTCCCATCGGGTCCTAAACCGAAATGGACCAAAGAACCTCATCGCCCGACCCACCACCACTGTCTTCTCATCGCATGTAGACTCGTGCACAACACGGGATCTTCAAACCCAAGGTTCACTTCAATCTCTCCACACAAACCTTATCACCCATTCCAAAAAAATCCAAAACTAGCAAAACTGGACCCAAATTGGAATACAGCCATGTGCGAGGAATTTAACGCTTTAACCAAGCAGAACACTTGGAATTTGGTTCCTAGACCAGAAGGTGTGAATGTTATCCGGTGTATGTGGCTATTTCGGCACAAGTTCAGAGATAATGGTGACTTAGAGAGGTATAAGGCAAGACTAGTTGCCAATGATACTAATCAGTAGGAGGGTATTGATTGTGGTGAGACATTCAGTCCGGTTGTTAAACCGGCCACTATTCGGATTGTTCTCAGTATTGCTATGGGCTTGCATTGGCCGATTCATCAGCTTGATGTCAAGAATGCGTTTCTTCATGGGGATTTGAAAGAGACTGTGTACATGCATCAGCCTCCTGGTTTTGTTCATCCGGCAGCTCCACAGTTTGTGTGTCGTCTCAGGAAGTCATTGTATGGATTGAAACAGGCCCCCCGCGCTTGGTATGATCGGTTCGCCAGGTATCTTCTGCAAATTGGTTTTGTATGTAGCAGGTGTGATAACTCTGTCTTCACTTTTCACCGAGGTAGCAGCACTGCATATTTGCTATTATATGTCGATGACATTGTTCTTACTGCCTCATCTGACGATTTGAAGAATGAAATCATTGCTCTACTCAAAACTGAATTTGCTATGACTGACTTGGGCAAGCTAAGTTATTTTTTGGGTATATCGATAACCAGATCTACAACCATTATGTTTCTTTGTCAACGTAAGTATGCATAAGAGATAGTGTACAGGGCCAAGATGGCAAATTGTAAAATTATGCCAACTCCGGTGGACTCAAAATCTAAGCTTAGTGCCAATGACGGTGCGTCCGTTTCTGATCCCACTCTATATCGGAGTCTAGCATGTGCTCTTCAGTATCTTACATTCACTAGGGTTGTTATTGCATATGCCGTTCAGCAGGTGTGTCTGTTCGTGCACGACCCCCGAGAGTCCCATTTTGTCGCCATCAAACGTATTATCAGATATGTTAAGGGCATACTAGACTTTGGTTTACATCTATATCCCTCTGCCCCAATCAAGTTGCTAACCTACACGGATGCAGATTGAGCAGGATGCCCCGACACACGTCGCTCCACCTCAGGTACTGTGTATTTCTTGGGGATAATCTTATCTCATGGTCCGCCAAGCGGCAAGCCACGCTATCCCGTTCGAGTGCTGAAGTAGAATATCACGGAGTTGCTAATGTCGTCGCTGAGATCTGTTGGCTCCAAAATCTTCTTTTGGAGCTCCCGTGTCCATTACGCAAGGCGTCTATAGTCTATTGTGACAACATATCTGCTATCTATATATCTCATAATCCAGTCCACACATCAGTGGACTAAGCATATTGAGATGGATATCCACTTTGTGCGAGAGAAGGTTGCCCGTGGTCAGGTCAAAATTTTACACGTGCCTTCCTCTTATCAGTATGCAGACATTTTCACAAATGGACTATCGCGACAACTCTTCACCGACTTCCGATCCAGCCTTAGCATTCGGCCTCCTCCCGCTCCTTCTGAGGAGGAGTATTAGCGAATATTCTCCGAATATTCTCTGTATATTTTGTAATTATGATAGACGTATATTTAAGGTAACTTAGGATTCTAATTGTATTAGGAATCAACATTTGTAAGGTAAGTTAGCATTTGTACCATATTAGGAATCAACCTTGTACAACTATGTATATTGTGAATAATGAAAGGAATCCCTAAGAAAAATTATTCTATCTTACACTCTATATACTAACGTCTTTTCCATAACAAAGTGATTTGGGGAACTCAGTTGTTCCTATGCTGCTTTGCTTCTCTTCGATGATAGCATTCCCATTACGGTAATCTTCTTCATCAACCGCTAATTAACTCTGCTTACATGCAAAAATCAAACAACCATTCTTTTTCATAGTATTTTAGTTACATAATGTTGTTGCATATATATTAATTACATAATGTGGAGGAGAAGACTCGAAAAGTGAGGTTGAGATGGTTTGGACATGTGCAGAGAAGAGACACAAATGCCCCAGTGCGGAGGTGTGAGAGGTTGGCTATGAACGGGTTCATGAGGGGTAGAGGTAGGCCGAAAAAGTATTGGGGAGAGGTGATTATATTGGATATGGCGCATGTGCAACTTACTGAGGACGTGACCTTAGATAAGGGGTTGTGGAGGATACAAATTAGGGTAGAAGGGTAGTAGTTAGTCGAGCGTAGTCCTACTTACGTTTGTAAACTTATAGTTGTAGTGTTATTATTGTAGGCCCGCTTAGCCTATCATACTAATAGGCGCAGTATTGTTTTATAGCCTCCGGTAGTTTTATTTCTGCTGCTATGTGTTCTTTAGTGTAATTTGTTTAGCTTATTTACCTGCGCTAGTAACTGCTTACTTTTCAGAATGCGATATCATGGCTTATTCGCTTTTGATACCAACATTTTCATACTGCTTTAATTTTTTTACCAGTTTGACCGTTTCTCTTGCTTTACTTTTGCTTTTGCTTTTGCTTTTGCTTTTGCTTTTGCTTTGTTTGTGCTTATGTTTTATCTTGAGCCGAGTGTCTCTCGGAAACAGCCGCTCTACCTATCAAGGTAGAGGTAAGGTCTGCGTATACTCTACCCTCCTCAGACCCCACATTGTAGATTTCACTGGGTATGTTGTTGTTGTTGTTATATATATATGGAATATGGAATTTCAGTCTGAGAAGATTGCTACGGTGGTGAAGGCAGCAAATATATCAGTGGAGTCCTATTGGCCAAGTCTTTTTGCCAAGCTGTTTGAGAAGAGGGACATCGAAGATCTCATTTTGACTGTCGGGACAGGTGGGGTCCAGCATTGGCTGTTACTGCTGTGCCGGCTGCTGGAGGTGGTGGTGCCGCTGCTGCTCCCGCCGCTGAGGAGAAAAAGGTAACAAAGTCATAATGTAGTAATTAATAATATTTGATCTAATTAGGCTGTATTTTTTTAACTAGATTATGATCGTGATTGTTTGATTGTAGGAGGAGACACAGGAGGACAGTGACGAGGATTTGGGATTGAGCTTGTTTGATTAGGAGATTCTCTTTTAATATGCAGCATAGTGAGTGGGATCATTTAGTGTCGGTATGATTCGTACCATTAATGGTCAGGTTTATTGCAAGTTTGTTGTCGAGCAAATTGATAGGTCAAATCAGTAGAAGTCAAATGTGTTAGACACTAAATTGATGTCTAAATATTGTTGTGCTTTGCGGGTTGGTTCTCTCATGGTTTCTGTTAATGAGTACTATATCTTTTATGGTTTTTGTTTTTGTCATCTGTACATTAAGCGCTTAGTGTTTCTACTGGTGCGATAGGTTCTGCTAATTATGTTGCTAGTACCTAGTGGTTTGGTACAGTAGGCGCAATGTCCAACTATCTGAATTGTTTGTTACACACAATGGGTGTGTTTGGTACGAGAAAATATTTTCCAGAAAAATATTTTCCTAAAAAATGTTTTCTTAAGTAGGGCTGGCCAGTGGGCCGGGACAGCCCGACCCCGACCAGACCCCGTCCCGAGCCCGCCCCGGTCCCGCCCCGACCCCGCCAAAAAAAAAAATAACGGGGGCGGGACTCGAACTCGGGACGGGACGATGTCTCGTCCCGCGAGACCCGAGCCCGCCCCAGGCCCGCGAGACCCGAGCCCGCCCCGACCCCGCCCCGAGCCCCACCCTGACCCCGCCCTTTTCCCCCCTTTGCAAAAATAACCGTTGCACCAACGACCATTTTAGGCCCCCCTCCCCCCACCCCCTACCCCTTAATATTTATTTTTAACCCATAAGTTATTATATTTACACTTTAACCCAATTTTTCAACTATAAATAACTCATTTTCTCTTCATCTTTCTCACAAATCTTCCTACAATCTCTCTAATTTCTCAATATATTTCTCTACAAGTCTACATTGTTTGCTAAATATTCAATTTTATTTATTCATTTGGAAATTGGTAGTGAAGTTGGCAACTAGCTTGAGGATCTTCCATCGAGCAAAGTTTCAATTTTCAACCTCTCGATTACACGTCGACGTTACGTCGGCGTTTGGTACATTCGTTCCTTCATTAAATTATTATTGTCTGTTTATTTTATTTAGATCACTTAATTTTATTGTCTTTAATTATTTATTTATTTATTATCATAATTAAATTGAAAGGATTAAAATGTATGTTTAATGGTAAGGGTAAGGGTGCTTCTTTTAGTAGGGGCAACCAGGGCAAGAGTACTTCTTCTAGTCATCTTATTCCTACATATGATGATTTTGTTGACACTCAACATTTTCCTACAATACCATTAGATTTAGACCAGGAGCTATTTTCTGAAACTCAAGAAGACTTTAATTTAGACGATGATCTAGATGATATACCCACTAATGTTGATGACAACACACCCACTAGTGGACCTTCAACTGAAATACCTCCTATTCCCCCTAGTATGAGACGAGGTCCAGCAAAACGACCATTAAAATCAGATGCATGTACATTTTTTGATAGGGACGTAGAGAATCAAGTAGCCATATGTAAAATTTGTAAAAATGTTTTGAAATTTAAAACTAGAAAAGGTCACGGTGGGACGGGGGGTTTAATTAGACACGTAGTAAGTGCTCATCCAGCTAGGTATGCCCAATACCAGGCTTCAAAACCGGGTGCGCAAACGCTCGCTCAATCGGGACAAGGTTCACATACTGATACTGTCCCGGACCAAGTACAGGGTCAAATTAACCCTATGACAGGGGGAATTGTAGGCTCTAAATACAATAAACATAGAGAAAGTGAAGCAATATCAAAATTAGTTGCTGTGGAGGGTTTGCCTTTTTCATTTCCTTCATCTCCCGGTTTTATTCATTACATTAGAGATATATATAATCCCGCTTTTAACGGTTTTCCTAGATCAACTGTTAAGAGAGATGTATTTAAATTCGCGCATGAATATCAACAATATTTACGTTTTTATTATATCATTTTAATGGCAAAGTATCTATCACGTCTAATATAGGTCGTAGTACTAACGTCCATGATTATTTAACTGTAACTTGTCATTGGATAGATTATAAATGGTCTATGCAAAAACGTATTTTAGCGTATAGATATATAGATGATAGGCACACTGGTACTTTTATTGCAGAAAATATTTATCAAGTGTGCGATTATTACGGAATTACCGATAAAATTATGACTATTACATTAGATAACGCTTCTAATAACAATTACGCAATTACAATTTTAAAAATAGTTTAACTCCATCTTTTCCGGACCATTTTCATATAAAATGCGTGCCATATATATAACTTAATTGTAAAGGATGGTCTATCACTTTTGAAGACATTCTTAGTAAAATACAATTTGCTATAAACTTTATTTTTAAAAGTAATAAAGTACAACGTAGAAAAGAATATAAAAAAACTTGTCACGATTGTGGACTACCTTATAGAAAAATTCCACAAGAAGTATCCACTAGGTGGAATTCTTTATACGAGCAACTACTTGTTGCTTATGACTATAGAATACCTATAACTTTATTTTTTAACTCTCATAATAAAAATTCAACTGATATGATTTTAGATAGTGATTGGGTAAAAATTTCCGAACTTATTGTATTTTTAGAGAAATTTTTTCAAGCAACAAAAGAATTTTCCGGTATATATTATCCTACTATTTCAACTATGTTGTTTTATATAACTCTAATATTTTTATTACTTAGTGAATATATGGAAAACCAGCTTATAAGGCAGCTATTAAAAAAATGTTTGTCAAAATAAAAAAATATTTTATTCCTATTCCCACTATTTATATTATTGGTTCTGTATTAAATCCTACTATTAAAATAGACGGTACTAAATCACTAATTGAAACAGTTTACGATTGTATAGAAGTACTACCACCTCAAAGTCCCAAAAATCTAAATCACCCACCACCTATTGAACAAAGTCAAACTAAAGAAGAAGTGTTGTCTAGCGTAGAACACCAATGCAAAAAAATATATAGATTTTATCAACAAGAAAATGCTAGTAACTTACCGGCTTCCATACCATCTTCTTCATCTTCAACACAACCTCACAAAAGACATGTTGTTTCTGCGGCTAGTATTGAAAGCCTCAGAAATAGAATGTGCGGCCGTACCTCTACTACTAACCAAATTAACGAGTTGAATATTTTTATTTTGCAGGGTTCTGTACCGTATCAAGAAGTTATCAATGAAGATGGACATGAAGACTTGCTGAAATACTGGAAAGGGAATGGGAAGACCTTTCCGACACTTTCATTGATGGCCCGAGATGTTTTGAACATTCAAGCGTCATCAACTGCGTCTGAAAGCGCTTTTTCTGCCGGCAGATATCAAATAGGAGACCACAGACACTCATTAGCTGGAGACAGCTTGGAAATTGCAGTATTATTCAGAGATTGGATACGAGCGGAGCGGAGAAGGTGCGGTCAATCGGAGATCAACGAAGAAGATGATGAAAACTACAACGAAATCTTAACTGAATGTAGTGGAAGCGACGTTGATCAATTTGACCAACAAATACCAATTCCAACCGAAGAACCACATGAAATCATCAAGCAATTAGAACAGGTTTTTTTTAGAATGTAATTTTTTTAATTGTAATTTTATTATGTAATTTGCAACTTTTGGACAACACCACAAAGTTGCAATTTAGATTTTAGACAATTGTATTTGTATTACAAAAAAATCATATGTCTATTAAATAATATAAGAGGCACAAAACAAATTTTGGGATGTTTTTATTACACTATCTTGTTTTGTTTATTGAGTTTTTTTTATACATATGTTATTTAAAAAAAAAAATGAAAACCCGCCGTATCCCGCCCCGCCCCGCCCTGAGCCCGCCCCGACCCGATACCGACGGGATCGGGATCTGGACGGGACTTGCTCTAGTCCCGCCAGACCCGACCCCGCCAGAGCCCGCCAGACCCGACCCCGCCCCTTCTCCCGTCCCGCCCCGACCCCGACCCAGCCAGACCCGGCCCGCCAGACCCGAGCCCGGCCCACTGGCCACTCTTATTCTTAAGTAAACCAAATATCATTGTAAACTATTATGGGGTGGGGAGTGGGGATTTCGAAAAGTACTTACCCTAGCCCCACCACTCCACCCCAAGCACACATCCCATAGAACCACCCTCGAACGCACTTCATATTCATCCACCCTACCCAACACCACCACACCCACCCCAACCCTACACCACCATTCCACCCACCCACCCCTTCCCACATAATTTTCTATTTTATATATCTTATTTTATTTTTATAAAAGTTTTATAAAAATAAAAAAAAAATCTAACCTCCACCCCGCCCCTTGCCCCCCTCCCCATCAACCACAACTCACCCACACCAAATTTAACCACACAATTTTTTTATTTTTTATAAAAGAAAATTAAAATATATGAATTAGAAGGTTGGGGGTTGGGGGTTGGGAGTGGGGTTGGTGGGGGTGGGGGTGTAGAAAACAAAAAAATAAATTAAAAACTCTTTTTTTTTAAAATTAAATTTCTTTTGGAGGGGTGATGGGATTGGGGGGTGGGGGTTTGGTGGGTGGTGTAGAAAACAAAAAAAAAATTAAAAACTCTTTTTTTAAAATTAAAAACTTTTTTTAAAAAATTAAATTGTTCCATTCGATCTTTTAGGTCACGACTTCACCTCGATGGTTAGGCCACCGCGCCCTTAAAGTCTATATGCGATAGATAGACTCCTGGAACTATGACATATTTGCTTACTTGAACATAATTTCTTTCCACGAAAAGAAAGGAAATAGTTCATTCCACAAAATAAAAAGCTTTTTTACGAGGTACAAATAGAAATTCCTCTTTATTTGATTTGTTACGAAATCAACCGGCCGGGATAGAACCAGCGCTTAGTAAGGGGCGATCTAACGACCCCCTTGTATAGGTTGGAGCTACCTTATTATTAGAGAAAGGAGAAAGTTTAGCCGTTTATCATTACGATAGGTGTCAAGTGGAAGTGCAGTGATGTATGCAGTTGAGGCATCCTAACGGATTGACTTTTCACTAGAAGCTCAGCCTAGAATTGATCGAC